>WCAA01000051.1:0-175138 GCA_010623925.1 Antarctomyces pellizariae
GAAGTACCGCATGGCCCATAGGCTAGATCGGAGTAGGAATGTTATTATTATTATTATATGGCCCCTCTATCACGCCTGTGCTACAGCATCATCAACAACAGGCGCTGCTTCTGTGGCGGCGGCAGCATTTGTATCAGTCGCTGTCCCGCTGTTACCAACCTGAGCCTGATTTAGAGTGGCCATCTCCTTATTTTCGTCGGCAGCGACCTCTTCACCATCGGACTTCGTTGCCGCAACGGGTTCAGTTTCCTCGTCGCCACCAAGGCAGAACAACTTATCAATATCTGCATTAAACACATACCCCATTTCCTCATCCCAAGGCGTCTTACACCCACCCACCTGTTCTCTAAACCCCTCCGCATCCTTGGTAGCGTCCGCCAGCAACCTATCACTATCAACAACCCTTCCATCCCACGTCAGAAGCGGCATCTCAGCCCTCGTCATCGGCAAGCCCTCCGGCAGGACATCCAATAAATTGCCATGCGCGACTGGCGCCTCATGTCTGCTATGATCTTCGCCTGCCTTAAACCCATCATTCTCGGGAAGTGGTAAATGCGAATACTCTTCCGGTGGCGTCCAGAGCTCGTTATGTATCGTAGCTAGTGATTCGCCGGAGATGAGTTGAGGATACAAGGTCGAGTAGCCGCGGATGAGTGACAGGGTGAGAATTCGTTCTAGCCATTCTGGGTGAGTTTTGGATACCCGCTTCTCCTGATGTGGTGTAGATGAGGAGGAGAGGTGGGAGACGAGGGAATTGAGACTCTTCCATTTGTCTCCAAAGTAGAGCGTTGCGTCGGCGGAGGGTGCTTGCCAGAGGAATGTTGGGACGTTGGTGTCCTCTTTGCCTGCCGGCGGTTGGGATGGTGGTAAGAAAAGCGTGCTGTCGTTGAGGTATGTGGATGGTAGGGTGAGTGAGATACCCATCAGATCGTTGCGGTTCTTTGCTGCTTGAGCGGCGAAAGAGTATTTGTACTCGAGAATTGTAAACTTGAGGTAGTGGTAGAACAGTGGTGATAGCTCGACTTCCGGTGACAACACAAGGACGTGCGAATCGGCATTCTTCGGCCAAAAGGCCTCGAGGAAACGGACTGAACTCTCATCTGGGGTTATGCCGGCCGACTTTATACGGCGATGGAGAGTAAGTCTCGACTCGACTGCAGCCGTGTGAGGAGGCCAAGTGAATACATGCGAAAGTTGACGCTCGACATCTGGATCGACGTCGTGAGCCAACTCGATGGTGAGAAGCGGCGGTATGGAGTCAAAGTAATCTGCTCTCGATAGGGAGTGGAGGAGGCGCAACATAGAACCTGATCCTTGTGGCTTTGCGTGGACCAGGATATCGATACTTATTTTACTAAAGGAGTTCAGTGCGCCGCTATCAAGTCGTGTGATCCAGCGCAAGCTTTGGTCTGCTCTTGGTGGGAGCTTGATGAGTGTTCTTTCGAGTCGCTCTGACGCGTACTTGGTGCCGTCGAAGAAGAACTTGTTCTCGTTCTCCGAGCCGTCAATTATGATAGCTTGCGGATGCATATAGTTTGTTATGTGTCCCAGAGCGGCGCCGACACTGTGTTCCATTCGTTCACTTGTGCTTTGCACGGAGTAGTCGGGTCTTGCATCTACGAGAACCGATCAGTATCATCCTTCACGTCATCAGTGGAAGTTGCTAATACCATGCATCATGACCCCACACGATTTGTCCACGCCATTTATTTCTCGTAGCATATCCATAGAAATGTTATCACGTCCCATGAACGCAAAGTGCACAATATTCCTCTTCGACCTTCCCATTTCACATGCCATAGGCAGCAGTGTTGAGGCACTCTCTAAGCTTGATGCTGCGAACATAACATTTCTTGTGATGAGTCTCGTCCCTCCTGTAACTGATATGGCAACTAGCGATTTCTTCAAGTCGTGAAAATATATCGGCCCATGGTACCAGTGTGCTTTCTTTTCGTAGTCCCTTACTGAAATCTCGAACACCTCCTCCTCAGCTTGGCCCGGAGCATTCTTGGGCGGATGTGGATGTAGAGCTTCCCCACCAACAGCCTCGGTGTACTGACCATGGTATTGTGGTCTATTCGATGGCCTCTGTACCCCTTCTGGCATGAAGTGTATGAACAGATACACTGCTATTGCGAACAAGAACCCAAGCCCGATCCTCTTCCGCATTAGGCGAGCTCGCCTCAATGATCCTCCAGCGCTGTACCATGCTTGATCGCGGTTCGGCTTTATCCGTAACTTGTGGTCATCGTCTCGTTTTCCGTGCTCCTCGTCGCTGAGCCGCTGTTGTTTGGGCATCTTATGCCGGCATTACTTGGTTTGAAGCCGAATCGTACGTGATTTCGTTTCGCAGACAATAACTGACAGGCCTTACTGTGCACTCTGATCGTCTGTGCTTCAGTAACCGGTTACACGGTGGTAATACTATTGGGGTGAATGTTGCAGTTGTAGGTGCTATGAGACGCTACCTGTGACCCAAGTTTACTGCGCTAGAAGCTTTTTATTAAAGAAGTCGTTAAAGAAGTGAAGAATGAAAAGTAAATGGTCGATTATGAGTGCAAGGCTGAATATTACGAGATGGTGGCTATACTTGGCAGGTCAAAATCCACTTTTGCATGGCTAGCGGCGGGAGCGGTAATCGCGCCTAAAACTTCCATCTCCACTATCCTTAACTACGAGTCTTCACAAAATAGAACTGAAACACAACTTAAAGAGCTGAATTTATTTAAGTTTCGTCATCCATTTAATAAGCTTGCCCAGGAGTGCTGCTATAGGAAGCCTAAGAAGTTCTTAGACATTTTCTTATTTGCCATTTCCTCACCCTGAACACAACAGACTCTGCCTAAACAAACCATTCTCCTCACATAGACCTCAAGATCATGGATGTAATGGAGCTTGACGGCTCGAAGCCAGTCTCAGGAGTGAAGAGAAAGGCGGATGATATTCCTCTTGATGCTTCGGGGCCACGACGTATTAAGGTATGCGTCACCAGCTTAGTGGCGAGTCAACCGGTTTGCTAAGTTTAGATAGGCTCTGCCAACAGATGTTGTGAACAAGATCGCAGCAGGAGAAATTATCGTAGCTCCTGTGCATGCTCTCAAAGAGCTAATGGAGAACTCTGTTGATGCCGGCTCAACATCTCTCGAGATCGTCGTCAAGGATGGCGGCTTAAAGCTTCTTCAGATCACAGACAATGGCCACGGAATCAATGTATGCCAGTGTGCTAAGCCTGTGAGCAGAAGCAGACTAACCTGTGTCAGAAAGAGGATTTGCCAATCTTGTGCGAACGGTTTACCACTTCCAAACTAAAGGCTTTCGAGGACCTGACTTCTATTGGCACCTATGGATTCAGAGGAGAAGCACTGGCCTCTATTAGTTACATCGCTCACTTAATCGTAACAACGAGAACTAAGCAGTCAAACTGTGCATACCGTGCATGTTACCAAGGGAGTAGGCTGGCACCAGCCAAGCCAGGGCATTCTGCGGACCCAAAGCCAACAGCTGGACGGCAAGGAACGCAGATCACTGTTGAGGACCTCTTCTACAATATCCCCACAAGGAGGAGGGCGTTCAGATCGGCATCTGAGGAGTATAATAAGATCCTTGACATGGTCGGAAGATACGCCGTGCACTGTCAAGGAGTAGCGTTCAGCTGCAAGAAGCGTGGCGAGTCAAGCACATCGATGTCCATCACACAGACCGCCGCGACAGTCGACAGGATCCGCCAAATCCATGGAAGCGCTGTAGCCAACGAGTTGATCGAGTTCAGCTGCACAGATAAGAGATTTGGTTTCACCGCCAGCGGATGGACGACAAACGCCAACTACCACGTTAAGAGGACAACCTTGTTGCTCTTCATTAACCACAGATGTGTAGAGTCGACCAACATTCGCAAAGCAGTCGAGCAGACATACTCTACCTTCTTGCCGAAAGGAGGACATCCATTTACATACCTTAGTCTTGAGATTGATCCTCATCGTGTCGATGTCAACGTGCATCCAACAAAGCGCGAAGTCAACTTCCTCAACGAAGACGAGATTATTGAGCTCATATGCAACGAGGTTCGTCTTAAACTCGCAGCAGTGGACACAAGCCGCACCTTCATGACACAGAGTCTCCTTCCTGGCGCCAGAATACCGATCGCAACTGCAACTGGCGAGGCGCTGCCACCGCCAATGACATCTGCAACCAGGTCGTGTCAGAAGCCATATGAGAACAACATGGTGCGTACCGATCCACAACTTCGCAAGATCACAACCATGTTGCAGTCAAGCGCTGGTGGCTCGCAAAGACCGCTACAGTCATCAGCCGGCGTCGAAGCACAAATCGATGAGCCAGAGTATGAGGAGTCTGATCGCGAACCAATGACTTGTCGCTTGAAGACAATCAAAGAGCTGCGCCAGGCCGTGCGCGACGAGATGCACAACGAGCTCACAGAGACATTTGCTCGTCACACCTTTGTTGGCATTGTTGACGAGCGTCGTCGCCTTGCCGCGATACAATCTGGGGTCAAGCTCTTCCTTGTAGACTATGGCATGGTGTCCTCGGAGTACTTCTACCAACTTGGCTTGACAGATTTCGGTAATTTTGGCACAATCAAGTTCGATCCTGCGCCTAAGCTTGTAGACTTGTTGCGTATCGCGGCGGAGCACGAGAAAGTCAATGCTGTCGCATCGGGCGACCCAAATGATGACTTCCATGTCGAGAAAGTGGTGGAGATGGTCACCGCGCAGCTGGTGCAGAGGCGCGAGATGTTGATTGAGTATTTCAGTATGGATATCTCTGACGAAGGTGATCTTCTGAGTATTCCTCTGCTGATGAAAGGCTACACACCAAGTCTGGCAAAGCTTCCTGCATTCCTACTCAGGTTAGGTCCACATGTAAATTGGAAGGCGGAGAAGGAGTGTTTCGATACATTCTTGCGCGAGCTTGCAGACTTCTATGTACCTGAATCACTGCCTCCAAGTCTGGGCGGTGATGCGACAGAGGACACTCTGGATGAGAAGATAAGACAAAGAAGAGATATTGTACGGAAGGCTGTTGAGGAGAAGCTGTTTCATGCCTTTGCCAGCAAGCTCGTTGGAACCAAGAGACTGATGAAGGGCGCTGTGATGGAGGTTGCCAATCTAAAGGGCTTATACAGAGTATTTGAGCGCTGTTAAGTTGGTAAGAATTGACAATTGTCATGTAGCTAGATTTGCCTGTAGCTTTGCTCATTTTGCTAGATACCACCAATGTTATTCTGATTCCTGGAGACCGTAAGCTTGTAGTCTAGCTTCCGCAGCCGCTATGCTCCAGACTTCACTCCGTGGTGTGGTAGCTGCCGAGCCGTAATTTTCAAGGCTAGCTGTTAGCTCCGACCCGTCCACCTTTGACGCGTCAAGAGTATAAAGCTCTCTCCTCAACCTTCCAACACTCGACAATAACGACCAAACACTTACATACCCTACGAGCACACTATACAATCAACATCAAGGCTTTCAGGAAGTTCTTCTTCTGAATCTAAGTAAACTCCAACCAGTCCTTCATTGAGAATGTTGATTAACTTCTCAATTTTAGAGTTTTGATCCAATCTCGCAACCACACCGACAACATCACCGCGCTCTCCGAGCCTCCCGCCGCCAAGATGTCCCCCTTCTCCAGGTTCAAAGACACCGCCAGCATGCTCAAGAGCTTCCGCCGCACCAAGAGTGCCGGCCCGAAGGCTGCCTGGCTTGGCCGCCACGCCTGGTCCTGGCCAGCTTTCGGCGTGACTCTGGTCGCCCTGGTTGCCAATGACTATCTCAGTGGTAATGCTCAGGCCCGTCGCATCAAGTATGACAACGATCGCAACTTGTAAATCGTGAGTAATTTTGAGTTTCTTGGACGTGACAAGGCTAACTTTGACCAGCCCACGGTTTCGTGTCAATAAACCAATGGGATCGACGGTATGGGTAACGGGTTTCGACAGACTGCGATTGTGAGCAGGGTTTTGCGGGACCTAAAGTAATTTCTATGTACCTGTCATAGCATGTAAATAAACACCATATTTTTTCCAAGTGTCTTTTTCACGAGACCGCGTTCTCCTCCAACGCCATGAGCGCCATGATCAGCACTCTTAGCATTCTTGCGAGAAAGAACGAGCCTCAATAACATCGCTAGGCAGGCAACACCAGCCATTGCACATGCGCAAGCCGCCATGCCAGTAGTATAATAAGGTGCTGCACTATCAGGATACAGTCTTGTACCCAGCAATGGCCCACACTGTCCGATGATTTGCAGCATTGCAAACCCTGCACCCTGCCGGCTCTCCGATTCTTGGTTGTTGATATTCCACGTAATGATCAAAGTAATCACAGAAAAGAACCCCATACAAGCAGGGTAAATCGCCGCATACCTCCACCATGTTTTCAGATTCAGTGTACTCGAGAGAGCCAGGACGAGGTAGCCGGTGCCTGACAGCAGAGCATGGAAGATGATGAATGACGACCTTGACCTATACTTATCCGATAACCACGCCGTCAAGATCACAACACCAAACGCCGCTATGTAAGGCGGAGCAGAAAGCGCTTGAGATGCCAGAGCCGAATGGCCCATCGATCTGATGATGGTAGGCAGGAAGACTGGCATAGAGGAGAACGCCATGTTGGAGAGGAAGAACATGAACGCCGTCACATAAGCCTTCGGGTCGCTAATCGTCTGCAATACCTCCCTCCACTTCAGTCCTTCAGTTGTGCGAGCTGCCTCTCCTGGGCGCTGGCCCAAACGAATGCATGCAACCTTCCGCTCGCGTGTGGTGAGGTAGTTTGCTTTTGCTGGGCCGTCAGGGATTACATGCCAAGCTACGACGGCAACAATGACGCTTGGGAAGCCTTCGATCAGGAAGAGGAGGCGCCATGGAGCTATTGGGCTATTCTCGCCAAGCTTTAAAATCGCCCATGCGAGCGTGCTGGCGAAGGAGGTAGCGAGCGGTGCAGCGCTGATGAAGAGGCCTGTGCGGAGAGCAAGCTCTTCTTTCCTGTAGAAGAAGGAGAGGAAGTAAGGGATGCCGGTAAATCCTGCTTCTCCGATACCGAGCAGCAGACGTAGGATGATAAGAGAGGTGAAAGAGTTTGCCAGAGATTGGAGAGTGGCGATGACTCCCCAGGAGAGGACAATGAGGGAGACATAGATGTGTGCCGGGACGATCTTCCAGAGAAGGGACATCCATTCGAAACAGATGTAGTTGATGTAGAAGGCTGTGAGGACCCATTCAAACTGGTTGTTGCTTAGTTTGAGGTCGGTTTTCATGCCGGCTATTGCTGCGTTGCCGATATCTGAGGCTTTGTCAGTGTCAGGCTTACTGGGGAGAAGAAAACCATGTTACTTGATCTATCCAGGAAGCTCAACATGTAAAGTAGTGCCACAAACAGCACAAGCCTTCGGTCAAACTTCTTCATAACATTTCGCTCTTCGTCGGGGGTATAAAGCTGAAATGAATGAGTTGTCGAGACGCTGCCTTGTCTTCCACGGCCCTCAACCTCGTCCTCATCGTCACTTGAATCTGAGTGTGGCATTTTCTCAGTAGCGTGATCCTGCAGCTCAATACTACGCTCATTTTCTCCAAGTCGAGTATATAACAAATCCTCAGAATCAGAATCAGAGTCGGGCGTGAGCTGTTTGGCGCGTGATCCTGAGCTAGAACCTGACAGCATGCTGTCACACTCTGCTCCTATGCCAACCCTTCCGTCTGGCAAAAGCGGTCCGGACGCCATGATTATGGAGTGCAAGGCACAGACAACGCTAGCTTAGATCATAAGATGTCAGACTTCTCATCACGATGCATATATAGTTGCAAATGATATATTTAGTTGCGAAGATGTGGTGTAGGTTTCTGAACTCATCCCCTGTGCCGACGTCAGATGGCAATTAGTTAAGACTAGCGGCCGCCTCCACACGTACGTCCTACCCCGCATTCATCTGCCAGACTCCTGCGCTGAATTTGACGGCATCGATAAATTTCGATCTTCGTAAACTTTGAACAATTGAAAACCTTGCGCAAATCGGTTGACGACACCGAGAATGATTCCTACTGTTTCCTGCAGACGGCAACCCGACAGCAGCAGAAAGGGCGCTGGCACCCATTGACGGACGAAGTAATGGATACGTACATTAACTAGAGCAACTACTGCCCATGTTACAGTTTTTACATGCCCCAGATCTGATTCCACTCCTTCGGATCACAATCCAACGGACCAGCAAGCTTTCCAAACCTCGGCGGCTTCCCGGTAATCGCCTCTGGAAGACAAATCCACTCTCTCACACACCCCGGAATCTCCTCCTTAACATGACTGATACACAGTAAAGCCTGGTGAGGCTCCAAGCCCGTCATCACGACGTTACCTTCTTGGAAGGCTCTGGTCTCAACCATCTCTCCACGGCCTGTTCGCTGGTCGACTCTGAATACCTTTGACTCGCCGTGAGCAAGGAAGTTCATGCATTTGTCGCGCACTTTCTCGTCCATGCCTGAGAATGATTCCTATACTACTGTCAGTACCTCATTGAGCGTGAGACGAAAGGAGAGAATTTACATCAAGAATGACGAGGTCCGGTTTTTTTATGATAGCCCGAAGGAAGAGTGCAACTCTTTGAGCCGAGAATGGAAGTTCGCGGAACAGCACATCGCTCGCCCATCTGGTAGGCTTCATATCCCGATTCCTGAATTTCAGGTTTTTATAGTCAGACCTCAGCTGAGGCTCAAAGAACTGAAGGCATCTATCGACAGCAAGGTGTGCTTTGTCGTCGAGCTTTGGCTTGCTTAAGAAGGTCTCCGACCATGCATTTTCCAGGACTTGGCGAAGTGACAATGCTCTTGGTATGTGGTGATGAATTTCTGGACTCGAATGTCCGATGTGAGATTGAATGTCGAAGATGGAAATTCCTGGCTTCCCTGGTTCCGGGAGGCGGGAACGTCCGAAGAGTTTTACTGGCTGAGAGTAGGTTTGAGGATGATCGCTACCTGAAATGATGTTAGAGAGAGCGTGAGATGAATTTCATGATAGAAGACCTACATATCAAGGATAAGAGAGTAGTCTTGCCGCTACCATTGGGACCAAGTATCCCCCAACGCTGACCCCGACGAACAGTCCAATGCAGGCCTTCATTCACTTTACCATTAACCTTTTGTTTCCAGTTACCGAGGACAGCTTTGGAGCCGTAGACGATCTTCACACCCTCCATCTCTACAAGTGGCTCTCCACTAGAGAAGACAGGGCCGACGAAAGAGTCACCTCTCATAACATCTCCTTGCTGGCTGTGCTTTGGCTCCGTGATGCCATGGCTGGTGAGCGTTCTACCAACTTCGCGCACATTTAACCCAGCACCCTTCTTGTTCCTTAGCTGGTTAAGCACTTTGGACTTTGGACCCATAAGTGCAACATTGCATCCTGCCTCTAGAACACAAAGATTCGTGACCCAGTCTGGGATGGGATCTTGGGGACGGAGGGTGAGTACGATTCTCGGATCGTTCTTTTGTGAGAGGCTATGCAGTAGAGGACTTAAATGGGTCAAAGTGGGCGGGTCTAGGCCCATAAGAACCTCATCAAGGAGTAGAACTTCTGGTTTCTCCAAAATTGCTCTGGCGATCTTGGCACGTCTAGTTTGACCGTTTGATAGGTTGGCTACTGGCATATCGAGAAGTTCGCCAAGACGAAGATCTCTAATGACTTTCTTAAGCGCCTCAGGGTCAACTTTCTCAGACAACTCTTCCGATGAGTTGAGCTCAGTGTGACCTTCTAGATAGTTCGATACAGTCCAGTCGGTTGCCTCACGCAATGATTCATAGCGAGCGCTCAGGTATGCACCTCTCGTGCCTTGAGCTGCAGATATTCCTTGCTCACCGCCGAAGCCGACATACTGGATAGCTCGACTTGGAATTCTTAACTCCGGGTTCTTTGCTTTTATTTCATCGGAGCTGAGATATGGATAAGATCGTGATAGTGGCGGGTCGTTTATGAATTGCCCTCGTAAAACTTGTAGAAAGGATGACTTTCCACTAGATGAAGGACCCAAAATAGCCCAGTGCTCTTGCTCTTCTGCAAAAGACGACAATTCAAAAGTTAAACCTTTCTTAAAAAGGTGGTTTCCCGCCGGTTCGCCAGTAACGGAAGACGGATGCTGACGGTAAAAGGTCGCATCTTTGATTTTTATTATTGGCGGTTTAACATGCTGAGTAGCATAACCTCTTTTCAAACAATTTGAAGGCGCCGTAATACGACTTATATTGAGCATCCGCATTTTTAAGAAGTGTGGTTATGCTGCCAGTAATGCTGATCCACTCAGTGGGTCTTTAAAGCTTCCAGGCCCACTTGCGCTTAGCGCGCTTAGGTACCTGGACCTAGCTCGGCCGTGACGCGCCTTCACGTCCGCCTTGTAGCCTTGAGCTCTTGGAACCACGACAACTTCTTAACAACTTCCACTGTCACAACTACAACCACTAAAATCCTGCCAAAAATTCGAGCACCATAACATCAATCAAATAATTTGAGTAATTCAGACGCAATCATGGTTAGTACCTTGAGACACCTCTGTGCGGCCAGTCCAAGCTGCAAGATAGCTCCTCCAGCGAGCCAAAGTCAAAGATGAGCTCAGCCAACTAACCTCATAGTCTCTCCGTATTGTCCCAGGATCTGCCGCAGCCTCCACACACTCCCATCTCTCCAACCAGACTCGCGGCGCCTCTTGCGCACCAGGTCTTCACGACAGCCTCAAGTCCGGCGTCGGCCCAACCGCCGGCCCCCCTGGCACCATCCAGCTCGACTCCACCCACCCACTCGAGGCGCGTCTTGCCCAATGGACCGCCACACAGGATGCGTTGAAGATGACTGGGTTGCGCCGCACCTTTGGCATGGCGGAGCCAATTCGCAGAGGCATGGAGCTCAAGAGTGTTAGGGATGGAAGCTGGACCCCGATCTGTTTGGGAGGCAATAAGCCGAATGTGCATGAGGATATTTTGAATGGGAGGGATACGAATTGTGATTGGGAGGATGTGTTTGAGGGATCTGAGAGCAGGCAGATTCCGAGTGTGCATGATGAGATGGAGAGGAAGGTTCGCATGCACGGACTGTAAGCAGGATGTCCACGCAGGACGGACTGCATACGGAAGGTGTATGATACGGTAATCCGACTATCCAGTCCAATGCAGATGGGTCTGTTGGCGAGTCAAAGATGGATGAGAAGTATGCTTGGGTTTGGCGTTTGCCGTGGCGGGCAATACTTATGCTATAGAGGCATGGAGCGATGGCGTCAATGAAATTACAGTCAACATACTCCGTCTGCCTTTTGCATGAAAGCTTTGCACCGCTGCTGCACCAGTTTGTCTTTCTTTGAAACGACATCATGGTCTCGGGAGCTTGGCCTGGAAATCCGAATTTTGGCTGCTGCTAATTCAAACCGTGCTTGACTTCTGTCAAATCAAAACACCACTGGCAACCTCAGATTCCTAACATGAAGATAATTGGTCAGTCGATTTGTTGACTACAACTGGTACAGTTCCAACAAATTCACCGTGAATACATCAAGTAATTTCCGTGCTACCTCATGCCACCCTTACAACATGACAAAATCACCCGCGGCTTTCTCTGATCTTTGAAATCAATAGAACTTAGGCCTTTAGGCTTGTTTTGTTGCCATCAATACTCGGTCATAGTTAACCAGCTTCTGGAAGTATCGATAACCTTGTAGGCTACCTCCATCAGGACAGGAGCTGCCAGAATTCGTCAGGCACATGAAACTTGAGGCCCTTTCAGCTTTGCTCGTTGTCATTGACTTCCGGAGATCATTGTCCATAAGTTCCCCTTGGATGCACATCACGGAGATCTTTTCCGACTCATATTCAACTTCACTTCCAAGTAATCGTAAAGGACGGTTTACCTTCGCCGCCAATGCCGACATCCACCTGCCAAGAAATCCGGCGCAGTGTCAGTGGCCAAGGCTGTGGCAGCCCGCCAATCTGCCGCACAGCCCCTCTAAACCACACCAACGACACCTTTGCGGATACCGAACTTCACTTCGCAACCTCACGTCCGAAATTACTTTGCGAATGCGGAATCCTGACGAGTAAGCGCACTGCTACACAGTATTGTTGGCCACCTAGAACGAGCTCTTTAAATTGGATTGGAAGTGTTAATACGAAAGGGAAAGAGGCAAAGATGACTGACGATAAGGAGCAGCAGCTGGTGACGGCTGCGCTTCCCACCACGACGACTGAAGCACCGCACCCACAATCACCAACAACCTCTCTTACTACTGTATCTGTAGAGAAGGCTATGAAGACATCAGCATTGCATGACGAAACCACCGAGAAACTAACCACAACCTTCATCCCACAAACTACCGCCTCACCATCTCACGGCCCACAAGACACCGACGTAGTCGTCGCAACAGCCCTCCCAGACTTGACCACCGCCTCCTCCGCCGGCTCCTCAGACCGTTCAGTTCTTGCACTCACTCTTCTTCTTCCAACTGGCACGCGTCACTCCTTCAAAATCACAGAGTCCTACCTCAAGAAACAAGGCGTGTCAATTGAGAAGGGCGAAGGAGGAGTGGGAGTATATGGTATCAGTATCTATCAACTGAAGGAATTAATCTTGAGGGAGTGGAGGGAGGAGTGGAGTGGGAAAGAGGGTGAGAATGGGCCGCAGAAGCCGAATAGTCCTGCAGCGATAAGACTGATTTTCTTTGGAAGGTTGCTTGGGGATAGTGATAAGGTTGATGGTAAGTCGTTCCTGAGGTGGCGCTGAATGTGAATTATGGATGAGAGAAGTAGGAGTTTGATAGGGAGGCTAATAAATGAACAGACTGCAGGTTCAACAAAGAAGCCGCCAACGTGGTCCACATGACAGTTCGCCCACAAGACGTGCTCGATGAGGAAGAGGCAGACAAGAAGCGGGCTGAGACTGGCCGTGGATCGACACGCAGGAGAGCAATTAGAGGCGCAGATGATGCTGAGCCAAGTCCAGGATGCAGATGCATTGTGCAATGAACGATAAATCAAGCACAGTGAGCATAGCAAGCTTTGGCCGACATCACTACAGGAGCAGGACAAGGGGTACACAGCTACGCACGTGAAGCTGCTAATAAGGAGTCGTAATGGCATATGTCGCCTTGGAACTCAGCGACTTTAATGCATGCGGCGATTTTTTTCTTTCATCACTGGAGCAGGTATAAGGAATTTCATGGGTTGGGGTCAAGACATCATAGGACCGGCAGCAGATAGGAAGGAAGGACAGGCGTTGAGGCGTTGTAGCAGGAGCAGGCGTTTCGTAAATATATGAAGCTCATCTTCTCGTCAGAATTACAACCTTCTGATACTCACCAAATACTTATATCGCCCTCTGTCCCTTTTCTATCCCCGTCCCCCCTCGTCCGCCTCCCCCACCCCTCTCTCGAACCCCGCAACGGTCTACACTTGTGGCACTACTGCTCATCTAGAAATTCCACCGACGATAGATCTCCCACAAACCCAGGAAACTTCTCAATGTTAGCCGTCATCCCCCTCCAATAACACCTCTAAGACTTCCAATCACAAAAGCCCCAACAACACAAGGACCGCCAAGCTCTGCCTAAAACCTTCCCAGAACGTATCGTCCTCACCCTTCTGAAATATCTTCTCGATACCGTCCATAGCGGTACAGGCAACCCAGATAACGAAGCTAGTGTATAGGAAGGCGAATACAAAAAAAGCATATGGCTGCCTGTCCAGGCGCTGGTGAAAGGGTCGCGGTGTTTAGTAAGTGGTGCGCGTGGTGACGTGCTGAGAGTAGGCGATGCGCGTGGTGGTCTGTTAATGGCCGAAGTGACCCGGTCGGGAGAGGATGCAGGAGGGATGTTGTTGTACAACGGTGAAGTAAAATCATTCTTCTTCGAGGATTGACATCCCATGATACTGGGTCTTTTAGCAATTGTAAGCGAGGTGTTCTTTTGAAAAAGTGCTGCTGTTGGAACTTGGAAGGCAAAGAAATTTAGTCCTCCCACGGAAGTCCTGACCTCGTCCCGCTGTTAACATGGTCTTCTCGAGACTCGATCGTGTCACTTGGCATGTGTCTGCATATCATTAAAACGAGCCAAAAAAAATACGATGGCTTTGAGCCGTAAGCACCGAAGGCTTCATCAGATAAAGAGTGGTTAGATCGCGGCACAATTTCAAGCCATTCATTCATTACTAATTATCCACGTTGCAACGTCTCCTTGATAGCAAACATCACGCTCGCAACCTCCTCGTCCTCCTTCAAAATATCCGGTTTCGGCCCCACAGGTGTGATGGAGTGAGGATTGATCTGAGTATGCGACTTAGTATAATGGCGCTTAATGTGATCGAATTTTGTCGACTCCTTAAAGGCAGGAACCTGCCAATACAACCTCCTGAGCCACTTATGTATAGCCGGATATCCTGATCTGATGTCTCTGAGGTTGGTCTTGAAGTGCTGCACATAAACAGCATCAAACCTCACAATCGTGGTATACAGCCTTACATCACTCTCCGTGATATTAGCACCCCAATAATACGGCCCAGCACCAGCCTTAAGGTGTGCCTCGACCTTATCCAGCGCTTCGAACAAGGGATAAAGATTATTTTCATAAGCCTCTTGCGTGGTAGCGAAACCGGTCTTGTAAACACCATTGTTGATAAGGTCGTAGGTCCACTTATTATGCTCGTCTATCTTCGCCCTCGGATCCTGAGGGTAGAGGTCAACATCCTTCTTTACGACTGAAAGGCCATCAAATGCCGTATAGAACATCCGGATTATGTCGGCGGATTCGTTGGAGACGATTTTGTTCTGCTTGATGTCGTAGAGGGTTGGGACTGTGAAGCGACCCTTGTATTCTGAATCGACGGAAAAATAGATGTTCTGGAGGTGAGTGTAGTCTTCGTGGCCTGGTACTGGGTCTGCTTGGACATTCTCGCCTGGCGCATCTCCATCTTCCTTCGTTGCAAACCTCCATCCCTTATCGGCCATGTGCCAGTGGACGGATGTGTAGGGAATGACCTCCTCAAGACCCTTGAGCTTGCGCACAATCAGAGCTCTATGTGCCCATGGGCAGGCGTAGGAGACGTAGAGATGATATCGTCCTTTCTCGGGTGGGAATTCTCCTCCTTCCTTAATCCAGGAGCGAAAGACGGAGGCGCCGCGCTTGAATTCGCCGGATTTGTCGGTTGGATCGACCCAGTTCGTTATTTTTTGTGCCTGGTTAACTGGTTAACATTCACTTCTTGAATGGCAAAGGCATTGCGATGCGACTTACCATTGCGGATGTGCTGAGTCTGTGAATCTGTTGTGTTGTTGGTATCAAGGTGGTTGATTGATTGATGATAGCGCGGAGACTTAAGATGCGCGAAGGTAGTTCATGGATATTGCTGGGTATATAGTGGTTATCTTGCAAACGAAGAGCTATCTATATACTTCTGTCAACTCTCCTCCATCATATATCCCCTCCATCCCTTCATCAATAATCATTGCATCATGCAAAACCCCTCTCCACTTAATTGGCCAAAAGCAGCACTTTTAGTATAGCGCCTGTCAACACGGGAGAGTCCCTTTAGTAATGATGACAGCGGCTTAGTGATCGCCAAGCCTCGAACGCCACTGTGATCGATAAGCTTGACAACACCATCGCCAAATATCGCGATGCCGAGACGGGGATTTGTGATGGTTTGAAAGCATTTGGCAATAATGAGAACTATGTGGACGCCAACTAGTTTACTTCTGATGATAATAATATCGTGAACAGTGTTGCCCACGAGTAGTGTGATACTCCCTAAATACTGGAGTAGTACTCGAGTATTACCATACTCACGACCATTTGGCTATTGTCTATTCTACTAGAGTACTATTCTAGTGGTGCCAAGACTTGATAGGACTAGTGTACTCCCAAAAATGGTTAATGGTGAGAATCTAGTCTTTGACTAGATCATGTGAAATGCATGCATTTTAAGGTCGTAAAGCTCACTTTAAGAACCAGAAGAGTCCCAAATCCCCCTTCTGATTGCTGATTACGAATTCAATGGCACCACTCTCAGACTCTCCTAGTTAGGAGATTTTTAACTCCACCACGTGAGTTAAGCCCACCACTTTTTGCTACTCTTCAAGTACTCGAGCAGTACTTGAGCAACCGCTACTCGCGCACTACTCTACTCATCTGGCCAAATTGACTACCCAGTACTACTTTGGGCAACACTGATGGTGAAAAGCAACATGGTCATCGGATTCTTTAACTGTGGCCAAACGAAAGGCAGCGAAAATACGGGATTCGGCGATAACTGGTTCGCGCTCAATGGTGTCTCTACAATAAAGATACGAGTATGGAAACTGATTGGCAGGCCAAAGTAGCATCATATATTAATCAGCGCCATAAATAATACGAGCAGAAAGAGTTCCTGAAAGATCATTCAATAAACCCATCATCTGTGTTACATGCCATACGACTCGAATGACCTGCAAACGAGCATCCCTTCCAGCACCTCTTTCTCTTTTCCATCTCCATTTTAATCACCAACCAATGATCGTTAAAACCAATCTTCCTCATCAATCCTGGTCAATGCATCACAACCCACCATAACTCTTATACATAGCTCTCGCCATTCTCGCTCACTTTATTCATGCCATCGCCTCCCTCTCCTCGTCCACCCATTCATCAACTCCAAGGACCCCCCAATCCCCAAAATTCTCAAATGTCTCCCCTTCGGCAGTAGCCCCTCAAGCTGCACCAAACTACACAAAATCCTCGTCCTGGTATCATGATCCAACGACTGATCCCCAAAATGGAACGCAATCTCAAGGTTCTGCACATCAGGAAAATAGTACTCTATGTTCTGGACGGCAGAGACGAGTTTATCGGGATCAGAAATCTCGTTGGGTTGTGTCTCGAGGAGGATGTTCTTCATCCGGAAGGCTGTGTCGTGGCCCAACTTCGCAAAAAAGCGGGTGACCTTGCTGGATGTGAGCATAAAATAGCATCCCAAGAGACCGTCGAATGGAGTATGATGGTAGGCCAGAAGAGGAGATGGACAGAAAACATACATGGTTAGACTTCGGCGCCAGATGGTTGCACTCAATCCTGCAATGTCCGCCATCGGAATGGATTGTGCGGCTAAACTTCGTGAAGAAGCGGGTGCAAGGGCTTTGGTATTTCCCAATCACCTTCTGTCAGGAGCTAGTCAGCATATGTCCGACTGTTTAAATTGACATTCGGCAGGTTCGCGGTCTACCTTGACGTCTTTGCTCAGCTTTGCGTCAATCCTCCTGGCTTGTAGTACTTCTACGCATTGAGGACAGGCAAGATCATCAACCAAGATCGTCCACCACCTCCTCTCCTCATGCGTACCAGCCAACAGCTTCAGCAGTCCAAAATCATCACCTTTACCCTTCAGGTTGTCGGATACAGAAAGGATCTTGATGTTGTCCATGCGGAGGAGGAACCAGTTGTACAGGAGGAGCTTGTTCATGTTTCGTTCTGGGAAGCCGGTATCTATGCTTGAGTCTCCGCCGGAGGTGCCGCGTCGATGACGACAGTGCTTTTGTTTTTGATTTTGGGCGGCAGAGCGGGCTTCTGGGGCAGAGAAGCTGCGTTTTTTTTGTGGGCATACGTCGGCGGATGAGGGACCGTCGTAGCGGGATATGGCTGGCGATTTGTTTCTGAGTATGCCTTTAGAAATTTTCCTCAGCTTCTTCGACACTGCCGGCCTGGAAGTATAATGCAACTTCATCCACTCCTCCGTCTCCCTCACAGGAGTAACCTCTCCATAAGAGAACGATCGACGGCTAGGCTCGATAATGACTGCGCCGATACTAACCTCGCCCCTCCTCCCCTCAAACGTCAACCTCCTAAACAACTCCTCACTCTCCCCTCTACCCATTCCATCATTTCCTCCAACCTCCTTCGCAGCTTCGGCAAACTGCTCAAGCATGCTTTTTCCCACTGGTATCTCATCCAGAAAGGCATGCGTATCAGTCCCCACATGCTCATCCCTAGCACTGGTGACCTTATCCAGCCCATCTAGATTGTGGTCGAGGTCTCGGAATTGCATCGGGTTACAACCGAGCTCGACCGCTGGCGTTGCGCCGGCGTCGAACATGGTGTCCGTGGTTTGACGGTGCTGATGTGTAGCCAGGGACCGAGGGACAGCAGGAAGCTGACTGTAAGGAGGATGGGGCCGACCATTTGCGGAGGATTGACAATCGGGATAACGACTGTTGGGCAACTTACTGATTACCGGATTATCCGTAACCTATTAAAGAATGTTAAGAAGCAAATGTTCTGATAGCTAAACTTGAACGATGGGATGCAGAACGAATGCTGCTACTGGTGAAGATATTGATACTTGAAACGATTGTGGCGGAGTGAAGAAGATAGGAATGGAGGTGACGGACAAGAGTGAATGTAAGAAAGGAGGAAGGACCATGTGTGCCTCAGCTAAGGACCCTTAAAGCGGGATTGTCGTCACCTACGCGTAGCTCTTACCATTTTTCAGATGGTGTTTTTTGGGTCGTGACTGGCGTCAACAGGTTGGCAGCGGGATGAGTCTTTGGCCGCTTCCGGGCGTCATTTGAGAGCAGAAGTGAAGTCGAGTTTCTACACTTTGCGTTCTCTTGATATACTCTTAGATGGGTAAAGCTCATGTACGACTACTTTTCTTGGTAGTAGCTGCTTCCGTGATTCTCCTTCTAGTTGAGAGCTAGAACTCAAAGGAGCAAGCAGCCACTGTTTAGAGTCCCAGCGGTGCCCTACAACATTTTCATGGGCTTAATAGATTTCATTGTGTTTTCTTGTTGTTTTGAAATAACACTTCTATAACTACCTGCCTTTCACCGGAAATTCGGCGTTCTGGTGGTGTTCGTAGTACTGATGAGGCTCTGGAAGATCGGTGATATAACACTGGCTGAACCTCAATGGCAGGCTGTCTTCGTCCACGACCAATTGAATGAAAAAGACCATGTATCATCAGGAGGTTGAACAACAGATTGAGATGTTGATCCTGGCTTGTGAAGAGCAATGTCAAGCGAGAAAGGAGGTGGACACGGTTACACGCTAATGGCGTCTATCATCTTATCGCTTATCGTGATCGTTCACAATTGGGGCTTTTTTGACACCTTGAGGGGTATACATACAGCAGCCACCAAGACTATTTTCCCCTCAGGATCTCACTTAAAAGAATCGACTGGCGCCGTTGTCCTCTTGGGTTTTGGAGAATTGAGCGTGCAAACTCGAGAATTGCCAACCGGCCAGCCAACGAGATGCCTCCACACCCGGATGCCACGCCCTCTACCTACCAAGCAGGAGATGCGCGAGATGATCAACGTATGTAGTACTTGGCCATATGACCAAGTTCAGAAACGAACAAGACAATCAGGCCGAGATCCTGTGAATTGGCCGCCGCATCAAAGACGAATACATCTACGGCCCAAGCGACATAGATTTCCTCCATCGTCGCCTCGAAGAGTTGGAGCAAAGACGCGATATAGACGCCAAGATCATCCAATGGACACAAATAGTTAGGCTGATATGGAATGTTTTTGAGGATTCGCAGATTTCGGATTCTGACAGCAGACATATTAGAGAGCAGTGTGTGAGGTTGCTAGGGACGTACGGAGAGACGCTGAAGGGGTAGCAAAAGAAGCGCAAGTAGAGGAAGGTGCTGAAAAGGCTAGAGATAGCTTGTATAGTAGTGGTAGAAGTACTGAGGGAATTACAAAGTGATGGCTCCAGTGAGTCGTTAGACTCGTACGATGTCGATAATGATACTATAATCATACCAAACCAAGCCGTTACCGGGAGAAGGAGGAAAGGCCAGGGATCTTTGGTTCAGATTGGCGCAGAGTCACCAAACAGCAATAAAGAAGAAAGTCACCAGAACCGTCGAAACCCTTTCCGCAAGTCATCAGTCACATGGGAGCGCACCGCGCGATAGAGATCCTCGGAAACGCCAGCGTATGGGCGAGCCAGCAGGCAGTGAGGTCAAGGAAGGCGCGCAACCAAAACCTCGCAAAACCTCTACAAAACTAAGACCCTTCCCATCAAAAATTTCTAACCTACCAGACTTCGCCGCCAGTCTCAGTGCATCAGTACTGCTCCTAGCGTAACTACTGGTGCGACGGAGGTAACGACGGAAGCCAGTACGGTGCTTCAACGTCCTGTAAGAAAGGCGTTCAAGAGCATTCCTTTTGCTCCAAGTGATGTGGACGACGATGAACCTAGGTCAGCTCATCGGAGAGGCTGAAGACAATGGCAAGACACCTACAGCGCAAGGGCAACTGGAGACGACGAAGAGGAGGAAGACTATAAGGCTAGAAGACGCAGCCTCAATTGGTGGCTCGCAAATCAAGCGCACCAAACCCACCATGGCCGAGATCTGCCAACGTAACCTCAGTCTAATGGAATCCGTCCTCCGCGCTCGCAACATATATACAAGCAATGATTCGGTATGGCGGGCGACCTGTTCCGACAAATTCGCAGCTGGCTTCCGGATACCCCAGATCCGGAATTCTCGACGACGGAGCTCTTGGCTTACTTCATCAATCTCATGGCTACGAATGGTCCGCTTCTTACTATCGCCTACCGCTTCGAAGCGCCCAAGAGGGCGCTTTGAACGGTACGTAACTCCTGCACAGAAGTCATGGAAGCTATTGACAATGAGTTTGGTCAGTACCTGTTAGTTGAGAATGGCTACATAAGTCCAGACAGCCATGAAGGCGGAGTTCATATCGATCTGAGTTCCGTCAACACTGATGAATATTTTTGGGAGAACTTTGTACCAACTGCTGCGGCGCAGTCGTGTTCTCCGGTCTCCCTAAACCCATACCACGAACTCAGCAGGCCGAACCAAGATTCGTAGTTTCAGGCCATCACCCGCAGTTCCGCTCGATAAAGTGCATGTGGAACAATATTGAAGAGGTTAAGATGCTAGGCGAGTATACAGCCACTGGCTCCCCCGAGATCGATCCACCTTTCAGTCAGGAGAACGACAGCGCCGAGGCATTGGCGAGGTTCTTTGTCGTGAAGTTCCAGCCCGATGGTGAAGAAGCATACGCCGGTGTTCCTAACATCGTGTCGAAACACCGGTGTAATCCTGATACGTCTCAAGACCCGAACTGTTGCGCTTCTTCTCTTGATCCCTCTGTTAAGGATGAGAAAGCGCTCTTTGATTTCAGGTATGAGGTGTTGGTCTTCTGCTGTTCTCCGTAGAGTAAATTAAATTTCATGTTTACGCAACTTGAGCGAACTGGAGAGTAGCTTAAGGGCTTTGAGTTTAAGAACTTCGTTCCGGCGCCTTGTGCGGTTTGGAACATGTTGTATGAGTGCGTATTGACGATATTGAGGATAGGCCGGATGCTGCTGTTGACTTGCTTGAGGAACTAAGGGGATTTGAGGAGGATTATGGCCCTGATGAGGTCAACGAAACGCCCAAATAAGAGAGGCGGAGGCGACAGAAGTGAAGAAGGAGGGAGCGAAAATGATGGTTAAAAAGGAGGAAGAGGATGTGGATATGTATGGCACCGCTCTCTCTTCGACACGGAGAGACTGGACACCACCGCCAGTGGAATTTCAATCTAGTTATGAAAACCGGTAAACAGCTGCCTTAGTGGCGTTGCGCGTCCTTGCAGCCATCAGGCTTCAGTTAGCCTAGTCCATCATTAGTTCACTCTGACGAAGAGTGATTGAGGTATCCGCACTCATAGACTCCTCATCTTTTCGCACTTTCTGCTCGGGCAGAGATTAACACTGATGTGCTTTAGCTTGAGTTACTGAATAGCTGTCTGAAGAGGGGTATGAGGGAAGGATGAAGCTAACTTTGAGAAGTGTTGGAATCTTATGGTGGACTCGTCTCGTGGACATTCGCAGTTGCTGCCGACAAGACTAAGATATTTTGTCAAATTGACTTTTGGTAGCACCGACCGATTAACATCGACAAACATACAGGTTAGCAAAAATGTCACTGAATCATGGCGCGGCGAGTAGGAGAGTTTGCAGTTCCGACGGCTAAACCCTCAAACGTGGCAGTTTCATAAAGCGGCAGCCGTCATGGCAGGTGGGTAGTTTTGTGCTCTCACAAACAGAAACACAGCAGGCATCTTGGGCACAATAGGTAGAGAGCATAGTCTGTCAAAATAAAGCGCTAATATTCATCTATCATTTCTCAATTGCACGCCGCCTTACCAAAGTGAAGTCCCAACTCGCCGAACAATATCTAGGACTGTTTATAGTACACTCATTTCATATCCGCCTGTTTATGCCTTGGTATCATCGATCCACTCTGGGTTCTGTCTTGATGTTAGTTTCTATTCCAAATCGCCAGAAGTTTTGTCCGTCGAGGGTGTTATGCTTACCTTTCTCAAAATAATCAACCCCTCCAACGTACTGCTCAAAGGAATATACTGCTCATCCTCCAACTCCGCCCTCTCACCATAAGCCAACAAAACCGGCGTACTCTGCGTCTGCCACCCAGTAATCGTCTTTGGCCTTCCAGCCTGGCCAACAACATCTACAGCCTGTCCAACTCTCACATTAACCGTCAACGGCTTCAAATCCTCATCAAGCGTGACCAAGAATCTAGGATGCATAGCTGTGACGAGATGGTAAAGCAGGTAATGGCTGTCCTTAGTCACGAACGACTTGGCGTCAATCATAGACACCAAGACGGTGAGGAGACCAGCGGTGGAGACGCGGGAGAGCACTTGGCGGTCGGTATGGAATGGATTGACGGAGAGAGTGCCCTTGCCCATGTGGAGCAGACCCTGTGCGATGCGGACCATGAAGAGGGACTCAGCATCACGGTGGTAGTAGGATGCGAGCTGGCGGAGGAGTTGCGCGATACGTGCGTTGTTTGTTCCGGCACCAACAAGACCCATGGCGAAGATGGCGCTGATGGCGACCTCGTTGTCATTGTCGTGGGAGTAGCGAGAGAGAGTGTCGTAGATCTTCATCTGTGGATTGGATGGAGAGATGAGACCCATGGCAAGGGGGACGGCCTTGCGGATGTTGGCCTCGCCGTAGTGCATCAGGTGGCCGAATTGGCGGAGGACCATCTCTTGTCCGATATCCTCACCCATAGCGATCAAGGCAAGACCAATGACAGCGTATGCTTGGGTCAGTTCCTCGCCCTTCTTCTCTTCGCCATCCTCAATGTGCTCGTTACAGATGTGGAGGAGCTCCTGGATCTTGAGCACCGTGCCTGTTCCTGCCCACGCAAGAATATCGATAAGAACGCCAGTCGGCTTGACCATTGGGTGATCGATGGCTTTTATCGATTCGAGAATAACCTCAGCATCCTCCTGCTGGCCGAAGAACAACAAACCCAGACCAAGAGCCATAAATCTGGTCCACTTGTTCTTAAGCTGAGACTGCCGGTCCTCGTCCATCATGGTCTGGATAACAGACTGGGAGATATCACTGTTTGAGGAACCGACAAAGACAAGACCAAGAGCCAATGCAGCCATAGCAGAGGTCTGCATGTCAAGTGCAGTGTCCTCAACCATTGGCAAGAGCAAGTCCTTGACATCGTTGTTCATTGATCCAGCATACGCAAGGCCAAGTCCCATAACGGCAGACACTCTGACCAATGGCTCCTTGTGGTTCAGCTTGTCAACATCACCAAGCAGGGCAAGGGCTGGCTCAGAGTCCAAACGAACACCAGAGTTGACGATACCAGTAGCCAGAAGAGCACCAGCTTGAATCTCGATCTCATCACTGTAGGTGTAGCGATCGATCTTGTCCAAACCAGCCTCGACGTCCCACAAAAGCAAGGTACCCAGTGAAGCAGTGGTAGACAACTGTCCCTCCTTTTTGGTCTTCCACACCCAGCTCTTGTCTTGCTCCTCCACCAACATCATTTTGTCATTTCCAAAACCAGCATTGACGAAGGCATTGACAAATGCCGCTGCCAAGTTGTGTGCTGCCGAAGTGGTATTAGTGGTGCCCTGAACTCTTGAGCTCTCCAAATGGCTCTTGTAGATGTCCTCAGTCGTCTTTGGGTCGAGAATGTTAAGCTCCTTGCCCAAGGCCTTGAAGTGCTCGGACAGCTTGATGTTGTTCAAACAATCTGCAATATCTTGTTGCTCCTCAGTATCGGTCGGCACGTCGATGCAGATCTGCTGGCGGGCGATCAAGAATGCCATCTGCTTCTTAAGCGCAGCATCCTCAGTCGAGCCGAAGTCATCCTCAATCATGTCCTTATCATTGAGCCTGATAGCCAGAACGATAGCCTTGTCGAGCTGGTTGTACTTCCTGTAGATGCTGTGGGCGGTGGTAAGTATTTGGTGGTCCTCTGGGAATGTGAGAAGGTTGACCATGGAAACCATGTACAGGCAAGCTCGTGGGTATGTTTGCTCGTCCAAGAATTCCGGGATGCGCTCAATAATCTCCAGCTCGCTCATCAAATCCACTGCATCAGCCTCAGCATTGCTCTTGAGAAAGAGTGGCACAAGGACGAGTGCCAAGTCGATCAGATCTTGGTAGTCCTCCTCTGCTGCCAGCCTCTTTGGGTAGACCTCCCCAATCTCCAGCGCCAAGTGCCTCGTGTATTCGTGGCCCCATGATCCGATATCTGTCGTGGGCGAAAGAAGTCTGAACTTCAAGGTATCCTGTCTATCCTCGTCCGAGAAGGTCATGCCAATCACCGACAGTACATCTGCCAATGAATTCTTGTTGTCTCCGTCCTTCCACTCCTCGTAAAGTTTGCACATAGGCTCATAGTGCGGTCTGAGAAACTTGAGTGGCTTCGGTACTGCTGTCATAGACGATGTCGAGGTCTTGATGGACTCCTTGATTGCTTCTAACGACGGCTTGTAAAGTGATGTATCTGGCTCCTAGGACAGCTGTTAGCATGCCGCCACTTGCCTCCATCATCATTCTCACTTACTGTGATGCGCTCCACCAACATGTCGAGCTCATTCTTGAGCTGTGCATCCTCCTCGTTGAGCTCCTCAGCTGTATGTACGTCAGTGCCTCGTCCCATCTCAACAAGGTGACAGCCTCGTCATACCTCCAGCAATCTCCTCCTTGTCATTCGTTATTGGCTTTCCATCCTTATCCTTCTTGACCTCCTTTCCCTTGATACTGTCACCATCAACAGTCTTGTCCTTGCCCTTATCGACGGACTTTGGCGCCTCAGCCTCTTTCGCCATCGTAGAATGCTAAGGAAGGTGAAGTAGTTCGAGAAAGCGTAGCTTGCTGAAGTCGAAAAGTAAAATACAAAGCTCGCTTGCAAATATCACTGCGCTTAACAGACGCAACTATAGTCAAATATCGGAGACACGTTCGTGGTGAAGTTGGATCTCGTCGATTGCGGTATTGGTTTGTTCGTCTTAACAGCTTCCGCCGCGTGTATTTACACGCCTGGAGCTCCATCATGTCCCTGGTACCTTGAACCTTAGGTAAGCGCGTCTTGCTTGGTCTGTGCGCGCAATCGGGGACTGACAGGGGTCACTATCTTATCGTTGACCACGATGGCACAGAAAAAGTTACAGCGGACGAGAACACCACCGCACTTATCGCGAATCGCATAATTTGGTAGCATACCAGTTTGCGAAAATACCGCCAAGATGAAGTTGGATACCAAATATATGAGGTATCTGTCCAACGAGGACTGGAAGGTTTTAACTGCTGTATGTCATATCACGAACGAATTCAATCGATTAACCCCGCAATGCGACAACTCCACGAACTGCATCTCGAACGCATATACTAACCAATTTTTCCAGGTCGAGACAGCATCCAAGAACCATGAAGTCGTTCCAACAAAGATGATCGCCCAAATGTCCGGCCTCGGTGGCAGCACCAACCGCTCCATCTCAGCCCTCGCAAAGAACTCTCTGATCGCACGTCTCAAGAACGCCAAATACGATGGCTACCGCCTCACATACGGAGGACTCGACTATCTCGCCTTACATACCCACCAGAGAAAAGAGACAGTCTACTCGGTCGGCAACCAAATCGGCGTAGGAAAGGAATCCGATATCTTCGTCGTCGCCGCACCAACCGGTCGCCAACTCGTCCTCAAGATCCACCGCTTGGGCAGAATCTCCTTCAGAACCGTAAAGACAAACCGCGACTACCTCCGCAAGGGCAACGGCGGGTCCTGGATGTACATGTCCACGCTCGCCGCAAAGAAGGAATTCGCGTTTATGACTTCCCTCCGCGAAACCGGTTTCCCTGTCCCAGAACCCATCTCCCAATCCCGCCACACAATTGTAATGTCCCTCATCGACGCGTTCCCCATGCGCCAAATCGCCTCCGTCCCCGACCCCGGCAAATTATACGCCGAGCTCATCGCGATGCTCCTCCGCCTCGCCCAATACGGCCTCATCCACGGCGACTTCAACGAGTTCAACATCCTCTTAAAGGAACACAAAAACCCAGAGGCCAAAGGCGGAGTGGAGCTCGAACCCATCCTCATTGATTTCCCGCAGATGGTGTCAGTGGACCACAGCAACGCAGAGTACTATTTCGATCGTGATGTTAACTGCATTAAACGGTTCTTTAAGCGCCGCTTTCACTTCACGGCTACAGACCCCGGACCATTCTTCGCAGACGCCAAGAAGCTCTTAAACACTGACGGCGCAGTCCGCCTCGATGTCGCGGTCGAGGCATCAGGATTCAGCAGGAAGCAGGCCAAGGAGTTAGAAGCATACATGAAAGAAGTCGGTGCCGACGGGGACGGAGGCCACGGGGACGGAGAGCCAAGCTCAGCGCAAGACCGCGAAGACCTAGTAGGTGAGGAAGCATCGGGCTCAGAAGAGGAGAGCGATGGAGAGGGCGTGGAGGAGGGTCCAGAAGAGTACGAGGAGCCGATGTACAAGCTTGATGACGATGTTGAGTTCACGATTGACAAGCTCGGGAATACTGTCGCCGTTCAGAAGGACCAGAAGGTCGAGGATCAGACATGAAGATGAGAAGAACGAGCATAGGCAGAAACATGAATTATGCAGATATCGCTAGGAGATCATCATGCCACGCCGACGACGCCGCGCCAAGTGGTGACAAGTCGGGGTCAAAGTCACAAAGCGTGACGAGCTGAATTGTCATGGGAAGTATAATCATATCCCCATGATGCTAATAGCTATAAGCTGATATATAGGCATCATAAAGTCAGTTAAAAGCTAAACCAGATGAATTACAACTCAGAACAACAATGGTTTTTTCACAAATGGCGATTGCGATATTGTCGAGCTTGTTGCTCTTGGATTCGGCCAGTCCTGAATTGCTACAGGTCTGCTTACACCAAACCATGGGCTCAAAAGCACGTCAAGATAAGGACTATAGTGGGAAGTAAAATTCTTCTCTCCCATATGCTAGTATCTATGAGACGATGTACAGAGAGAGCATCGCAAGTATTTTGTAACCACAACAAGCTGAAAAATCTGCTTAAAAGTCAACCAACCATAGAACCACTTATTCGTCCCGTACAGCGTACCGATTCCATGCAGCCTGCCTACTGCGCTCTAAATGAATATGCGAATTACAAAACCGATCTCAAAGGGCCTCCTGCCACATAATCACTATGTCTGACTCGACTACGTCGATAGTCATTATGATATCGATGTAGTTGTGAATGTTTGGCGCTCATCAGAGCAAGTTATGTTGCGAATGTCGAAATGCGTAGTCAAAGTGGTTCGTCTAATCGTGGTGTTACTGATGCTTGTTGTAGTATAGGACTACCCTCTAGCTGGTCTGCTTGTTCTCGTATTTACAGATCTAAGCGCGCTCCTTAGATGGGCTGGCGTGAATGGTCGACTCGTCCTCGGCATCACTGACGGTTGGGGTCAAGCTGTTGTGCTTGGACGCCTTGATGGTAGACTGAGAGTCCGATGGCCTAATCTTCTCGGTTTTGGTGTCCAAGTCCTTGAATCCTGCGGTGCTGCTGGTGACAGAGCTAGCTCTCTTCCATGGAAGATGGCCGGATATCTGAGCCATGCGGTTGATGCCTGGGGAAGCGACGGATGGAGAAAGGGAAATCAAGTCAACTGGGCTACCATACGCACTGACGTTGTACTCGGTAGTGCGGAACTGGCGACGCTCAGTAGTAATCTTCTTCAAATCTATCACAAGATTAGTAAAGGTCCTCGAAGATGGTTGGAAAAGGGTTACATACCCTTCTGAGCAGGGGTGTCGGCATAGCGGACCTGGAGAAGAAGTCCCTCATCACCAATAGCCTGGCCATGGAAGGTTTTGATGATCTCCTCGCAGATATCGCGGGTCTCGAAGCGAGCGAATCCAACACCGCGGCTGTTGCCCTGGGAATCGTGGAGAATTCTGCAGGAGACGACAGTGTAGTCCATGAAGATTGCAGCAAGCTCGGCCTCGTTCATGTCCTTTGGCAAGTTGGAGACATATAAGTTGGTAGAGCTCTGATCACCCTTGGCCTTGAGACGAGAGTTGAAGGACTCTCTAGCGAAACCGACCTCGTAGCCAAGCTTGTAGAAACCACGGATGCACAACTCGGAGTCACGAACATCGTAGTACTTGGCGAAACCGAATCCCTTGCAAGCACCGGTGGTGGTGTCAATGATAGCCTTAGAGGTCTCAACGCTTCCAAAGCGAGCAGCATAAGCAGCAAGAGTCTCATCATTGATATCTGGGTGAAGACCACGAATGTAGACGTTGCGATTGCCGTAAATTGGGTTAGACAAGCTCTGCTCAAGAGTCCTCATGTTCTCGCGTGGAGTGAAGACAGCTGGAACTGCTGGTGGGATGGCTGGCTCCTGCTGGAGGAGAGCATCGATATCGACGTGCTGAGCAACGTTCTTGTAGCTGATCGCCTTCACAGCGTGGGTCTGCTGTCCATTTGGTCCTGGAGATGGTGTCGAGTAAAGAGGTGACCTATCGTTGCCGGCAATAACGGTACCATGGTCGCGATGGCCCAAGCCGTAAAATGGGGTGCCTGGAGTAGACTCGTTGGTGGAGTGGGAACCACGTCTGTTGTCGAGGCCTGGGATGTCCTTGTACATCGACTCATGGCGATCGCCCATGTAGCCCTGGCGATATGGCATCACGCCGTATCCTGGTGGAAGATAGCCTGAGTAAGAAGCCTGTGGAGCATAGATACCTGGTGGATAGGCGAAGGCTCCATCTGGAAGCTGAGCGGCACCGAGAGCCTGTGGCTGAAAGACATTGCCCTGTGGCATATACATGATCTGTCCATCCATGTAGAAGTACTGTCCGTTACCTGGATTCACCGATGGAGCTGCTGGCTGGATGTTACCATTGGGAACATTCAAATGGGTCTGAGCCAACGAACTGATCAAAGTCGACATTCCGTTCTCGGTCAAGGCTCCTTGAGCTTGAGCATTGCGCTGAGCTTGAACCTGAGCCTGAGCCTGAGCTTGAGCCTGAGCTTGGGCCTGAGCCTGAGCCTGGGCCTGAGCTTGCTGCGCGGCGTACATGCTGGCGGCACGCTGGTAGTTCTCCGAAGCAACCTGGGTTTGCTGGTAAGACATGGTCCTGCATGATCACAAGTTAGCGACGCCATGCGTAGAAGTCATCCTTCTTCCAGGTATCAATTATTTGCTGAAGAGTTGACAGCGTTACGCACAAGAGGTCAACACGCGTGGTCGTCGAGCCTCTAGTGGAAGTCCGGCTCGCGGAACGGAACGGAGCGTGCTTACAATACTCGGAGATTGCCTTGCAAGAAGCTGAAGTTATCGTAGAACGTTGCGCTACTAGAACTATCTGCAAGGGAGGCGTTAGCGTGTGGAACTGGTGGATGTCAAGCATATGTGCCGTCTTTGCGCGCTAAATCAGGTGTGTTAAAGAATGTGAGGAATATGTTGCATACCGTACAAGAGTGAAGAAGTTAGACCAAAACAAAGCTGCGGAGATGCAGCCAAGTGTTGATAGAGTCCAAACAAGCAATTCGGAATCTGATGATTGCAAGAATTGAGGTAGAAGTTGTCGGGGGTTAGCGAACTGAGAAGGATAGAAAGCTATCTGCCAAGACGAGTCCTATACTTTGTTGATCTTGATAGTGTTGAAGAGAAGAGAGAAGACGAATTCGGGCGAGGAGTTGCAGAAGATATAGGGTTCGCGAGGTGACTAAGATAGCGCGTAGACAGATTGAGTTCGTTGAGGGAAAGAGCTCAGAGTTGTGGTGGAAGGTGCAGTTGCGAGCGGTGGTCGCGAGCGGTGGTCGCCTGGTCATTGTTGTCGATAATCGATAGATGGGCCAGAGGTCAACGTGAGGAAGTCACGGCAGCGCAGAGTTATTTTTACAGCAAGTGTCATGATTAAACCACAGTTAAGAGCCATGGAAACGAGAAATGACAAGAGTTGGAGTTAAAGAAGACACACGAGATATAAAGGTTCTACATAAAAAGGGCCTGGCCATGCAAACTCCATGAGGTCTTCTGCACATCGAGGACAAGGACATGGCTAGCGGAGTGTTGCTGACGCATGGCACCCATTGCTGTAGGCGCGCGTTGCGGCTCGTCTGAGTACCTTTTTCCAGGATTGTGTGCATGGATATAATTCTGTCACTTATTATGCCAGATGGTGCCTGCCAATGCAAGACATATGCTCTTCATGAAGTTTGTGCTTATCGAAGTGGCTGAGGGCGGATTCTATCCTGGTCGTTGTCTCCTGCTTTTCGAGGGCCACCAATGCTGGACATAGGAATGGACTATCTGGAAGCATTTGCCAGGAGCTCGTACCCGTTCTTTGCCTTCTCTTTATCATGGAGGATACTTCACTTTCGTCCTCAACGCTTTGTTTTGTTCGTCCTGGGGTCGAAAGAGCCAAGTACGACGGCTCTAATTAAGTATCACGAACACTACTACTGCAACTTAACTCACGCCATAATGTGCAGATTACAGCTCGGAAACGCGAAGGCGCGCCCTGATAAAGTTCAGCAAATTCTTAATGAAGCTTGCCATCCAGCGAAAAGCTAAACACAGAGTAGGTCTTTATACTCAGGGCGGTTGCTGTCATTATGAAACATTCATCTGCGGTTAGCTGGAAGGATCAACAGAAATGATGCTATCTCCAAATTCTGTAAACGCCAATTACTCCGAGACGACCGCTCCGGGAAACGACGACATGGGCAAGCTAACATGGGGGCGGAAAGAGCTGATGCTTGCTGCTAAACCTGGCTTACCTTGGCAGAGTCCAGACAAAGCGACTACCCATCTTTCAACGGCCGTTCGTGTTCATTCTGCAGCAGATACTCCAGGCGAAGCACGAGCTTGAGAACGCGTTGTCAGAAATTTGCTCGGATTGGGGTCTTCAAAGAGCAAGAACGACGTTGAAAGGTGGGTTCATGCATGCGAAGTACCGATATGTAGTCCGATAGCACGCGGCATATAAGTAGTGACTCCCTCCCACATCTCTCTTGTCGCGATCTCGACTTCAGAGGAGTTGTCTTCTTCCAGGATACCTGTGCGACCTTTCGTAGCGAGAGAGACAAATAAATGACCATTATATGCGCAATCGCCATACGCAGAGAGCTAGCTGCATGTTGAAAATCCGCAGCCATGGGCTTAACTATCACACTCATCTCTCATTTGAAGAATTTCACGTCACGTGTGAGGTGCCTTTCTTACCAGCATGGATGTACGTTGCATTAAGGAAGCTCTCCGCGGCCTTGGCATGCGTTAACAATGTTCTGGTGCGAGAGGGCGTCCCCGAGACCGTCTCAACTCGTTCGCCATGCCCTTTTTACCAACTCGTTCACGTCGGATATACGTTAAAGCCTTTATCAGAAGATCACCCTGTACCAATATCGTCAAGAGCCTCAAAAGTTGGTACCCGTCAGCGATCGACTTTCTGCCTCACGATCCAGCCGATGCAATCAGACCTCGCCGCGCCAGCGACGTTTCAGTCCGATCGAGGCGAGTTGGCGTCCCGTGGACCAGGGGCCGGCCAGCCTTTCCAGTCAAACGAGAACGTGATTGCGCAGCTTTTCACCCCGCGTAGGTCGTGTCACCACCCTCTCAAGCAATATGTTCTTCTTTCACAGATCTTGCCATTTCGTTCCGTCCTTTGTTGCAGCAACGATATTATCTCGGACGACCATGAGGTCGATAGCGCTTTCCCTCGGGAATCTTTGCCAGACCCATGATCGAGAAACAGCTTGAGAAACAAATAGCTAGGGGCGTCGTTCTCAAGATCCAAAGCTGCTCTGGAATCGAAATCGAATACAACAGAGTCATCCGAAGCATTGCGATCCTTCTCATCCTATAGGTCCATGCAAGCTACTTAATCTTCATGATTCTCATGCAAGGTTCTCATTTCCTCACAGCCTTCGAGCACATTCATCCAACCATTTCTCGTGCTTCGTTCGCGCTCTAGATTTAACTTCCGAAGACATGGCGGAGCCTAACGGTGTTCCGCGAGAACATTATGGGCTATTGTTTAGTTGGGATCTAGATGTTACAGCACATTACAAGTGATGAGATGGTTGTCGTCTCTCAGCTGTGGCGGCTACGGTTTGAGCCGGATTGACGTTTCTGAGCGCGTCAAAAAGCCGCACATGGCGGACAATGCCCATAACCGAGAACAAGGTAGAGCAGGACTATCAAGATACAGCCTGGTTGATGGGGTGAAGTTAGGATCGTCTCATATATCTCTTCACTGGTTCATGAATGAGTGTCCATTTATTGAGAAAGGTTATCTAGAACACTACCTTCAAGACGACTCGCGTTCTGGGCCTGACCTTCATGTGTCCTACCCGCAAAAGTGATGGTAAGTCAATTATAATTTTGCTGGACCCGATACGCTATTAAAGACTTGCTGACGGCGCTGTAAACCAACTAATTGGCCCAGAAGGGTCCAGCGACACAGCCATCGAGTCACACTGAATGTGGTTTCGCAGACATGGTAACAGTTATAGCTCGCAGAACATTTCATGATTTAAAATACGCCGCACTGGCTCCCTGGAATGTAATACGCTCGGGGCATCGCGGTCAACCTTGGTACAGGCTTTCCAACCATTGTACTCAACCTCTTGCTTCAAATATCGGCCTGGCATCGTCTCATCCACCGCCATGAAAGTGCTTGCCTTCATACTTCGAGGACATTGTTCTGAGCAGCACTGTACCACAGAGGCGGCTTTGACCCGCATCTATCGCTAACCTCGGAACTGCCGAATTGGAGAGGTCTCACCGAAATACCTAAAAAAATATTTACGCGTCACCGATAGGCCGAATTCGTTCTTGGAGTCCTTCTTTTTACCACGTGCATGATGCTTCATCCTGAGTCTTCATATGTGAAGTCTACTGACTTCACACGACTTCACACCCTGTGCCGTCTCGGTCTCCTTCCCCGCATCCTCAGTTCTGCGTGGAAGAGGGGAGGTCGAGAAGGCGTGTATACCCCACAGATCTGATAATGATACCCCACAAAGTTCTCCATTTTATGATGGAAGGCAAGAATGGTATTTTGGAGGCAAGTCTTGGTTCTGGCTTAGCCCTGATTTCGAGCACCCACGGCTTGTGCTCTGCGGCTCTCTGCTCGCTCGGATTCTGGATGGCCTGCCGCCGCCAAAACATGAGTCGGGACAACCACGGAGTTCATGGACGTAACCTCCGATAGAGTCTCAGAGTGGAGTCTCAGAATGGAGTGTAGGCCGTTGGCTTAGGTGATATGTGGCCGTCATGATAGAAAGAGAGCAAAGGATACGTGAGATTATTGGCAGCTTAGACTAGTTCTGACAGACTTCGAATCAACATCATAAGTGAACTATGCCAGAATCAAAAATGCTTCATGAAGGTTTGACACTCGGAGACACTGTGAATGTGAAGGCGGCCGGCCTGTGACTCCCCGCCGCCAAGTTGACCGTCTCGGAGGCAAAGTAGCATAACGGGCATTATCAGATGCCAGGTACCTCCACAGTCGTACTCGTACTCGCACATGGCTGAGAGCATATGAAAGTACCAAAGCCTCCAAACTCCTAGTGCTGATACCTCTCGGTCCTACAAAAGCATCATAAAGTCACTACAACCACATCTTGTCGCAATTGGCTCAGTAGGAGTGGCAAGGCATCTATCTGTTCTGTCTTGAATCTTCTTCTTGCCCTAAACAAATCGGCTCTGATTCCGCGCTGCCACGGTACAAGCGCCCCCCAGATTCGCCTCAACACAGCCGATTCCGCGCTGTCGGCAACTCGCAACGGCTCCCATCAACATCTGATCTGATAATATAACGGCCGCGAATCTGAGAACCCCAGACATATTGTCCTAGAAGCCACGACGACAACTTTTTGGAACGTACACCACTCTCATTCTACTTAGAAACGCACACGACATAGCTCGAGCAAAAGACTTGTTCGCAGCGATGGCGAACCTCGACACCCTCGACATCCTGGTGCTGGCCGCACTCTTGGCTGGCACCGTCGCATACTTGACGAAGGGCAAGCTGTGGGCTGTCGCAAAGGACCCCTATACGACTGCGCTGCTGAACGGGGGGATCGCAAAGGCCGGCAAGACACGCGATATTGTGAAGAAGATGGACGAGTCTGGCAAGAACTGCGTTGTCTTCTACGGCTCTCAGACCGGCACTGCTGAGGACTACGCCGCGAGATTGGCCAAGGAGGGCAAGTCTCGCTTTGGGCTTGAGACCATGGTTGCGGATTTGGAGGATTATGATTTGGAGAACCTGGATACCCTGCCGGAGGATAAGGTCGCTATGTTTGTGCTTGCCACTTATGGCGAGGGCGAGCCAACTGACAATGCGGTGGAGTTTTACGAGTTTGTTACTGGCGAGGATGTCTCCTTTTCTGAGGGCAACGATCCAGCGCTCGGAAACCTGAAGTATGTCGCTTTCGGACTCGGAAATAACACTTATGAACACTACAACTCGATGGTCCGCAACGTGGATAAGGCACTCACCAAGCTCGGCGCCCAGCGCGTCGGCACAGCCGGTGAGGGCGACGACGGAGCCGGCACAATGGAGGAGGATTTCTTGGCTTGGAAGGACCCAATGTGGGAGGCTCTTGCTTCTTCCATGGGGCTCACTGAGCGCGAAGCTGTTTACGAGCCAGTTTTCTCTGCTAGCGAGCGCGAGGATATGACCAAAGAATCTCCAGAGGTCTACCTCGGTGAGCCAAACAAGATGCACCTCGAGGGTACTTCGTCCGGCCCACACAACGCCCATAACCCATATATCGCCCCAATCGTCGAGTCTAAGGAGATATTCACCGTCAAGGACCGCAACTGTCTGCACATGGAGATCGATATCTCCGGCTCCAACCTCTCTTACCAAACCGGGGACCACATCGCTATCTGGCCAACCAACTCTGGCAAGGAAGTCGACCGCTTCCTCAAGATCACAGGCCTCTATGAGAAGCGCGACAAAGTCATCTCCGTTAAGCCACTTGATCCAACTGCTAAAGTTCCATTCCCAACTCCAACAACCTACGGCTCCGTTGCTCGCTACCACATGGAGATCCAAGCACCAGTCTCCCGCCAATTCGTCGCTGCTTTGGCCGCCTTCGCACCAAACGACAAGGCAAAGGCCGAGATGGCCAAATTGGGTTCCGATAAGGATTACTTCCACGAGCGTGTCTCGAACCACATGCTCAACATTGCTCAGGTGCTCGAAGAGGTTTCCGACGGCGAGGTCTGGAGCGCTGTCCCATTCTCCTGCTTCATTGAGGGAATCACCAAGATCCAGCCCCGCTACTACTCTATCTCTTCTTCCTCCCTCGTGCAGAAGAACAGGATCTCTGTCACTGCCGTCGTTGAATCGCTGCACTTCCCATCCCGTCCAGAAGCGCTCAAGGGTGTTACTACAAACTATCTTTTAGCATTGAAGCAGAAGCAACACGGTGACCCTAACCCGGATCCTCACGGCCTTACGTACGAGATTACTGGTCCACGCAACAAGTACGACGGTATCCACGTTCCGGTCCACGTCCGCCATTCCAACTTCAAACTTCCATCCGACCCAACCAAGCCAGTGATCATGATCGGTCCAGGTACTGGAGTCGCACCATTCCGTGCTTTCGTCCAAGAACGTGCCCACCAGGCTGAGAAGGGCGTCCCAGTTGGAAAGACTGTGCTGTTCTTTGGATGCAGATCCCGCGATCAGGACTTCTTGTACTCGCAGGAGTGGGAGGAGTATAAGGAGATTCTTGGCGACAACTTCGAGTTAATAACTGCTTTCTCCCGTGAGGGCTCAAAGAAGGTGTACGTCCAGCATAGGTTGAGAGAGAATGCTAAGCTGGTTAATGAGTTGCTTGATAAGAAGGCTTATTTCTATGTTTGTGGGGACGCTGCGCATATGGCAAGAGAAGTCAACAATGTCCTCGCTCAGATCATTGCGGAGGGGAGGGGGATGAGCGAGCAGAAGGGCGAGGAGGTTGTTAAAGCTATGAGAAACGCGAACCAGTACCAGGTAAGATACGAGAACAGTGGATAGTCGAGGAATGAGTGTTAACAAATACACAGGAGGATGTCTGGTAAACTGAACTCAAGAAGCTAGATTGTGCACGAAACCTACACACTGTACATCGCATCACGCCTTTCACGGCACGATAGAGAGACTAATCACCGCTCCAAGGTAGATGATGGGGGAGGAATATAAAAGAGAACGAAGACACGACGAGATGCAGTAATGGCCTCGAGGGTGGAGGGTACGATGGCTACGAAACAAAATAAATTGGAGCCTGAGGTCGGGAAGGAGATTTGCTGTAAAATTATGCATATAAAGCCTGTAAGCAAGCGAGCGGGACGATTTTTTCAGTTTGTGGCTGCGCATAGCTAGCGTGGAATATAGTCTATTTGTGCTTTGTCTAAGTTCTTGTGATCCGGGGCAATCCCAATCGGTAGTTTTGTCACTGAGATGATAACCATTTCGGGGTGTCGAATAAGTCGTCGAAGAACTCACTCGTTGCTTCACGGGAATTTGTTCTCCAGACACATGTCATGGTTACAGTGTCAACTTCCCAGCTTTCCTCTCATCAATGGGCAATACAACCAGCTCGTTCACGTCTTGTGCTTATAAGTCTTCGGCCTCTTGTCATATTTCTACTTCGCCCGTCAAAAATGCTGCGCTCTCATGTGTTCCAACGCGATTTGTGATTTGTGGTGTTTGGGGAACATCCAGTTGGCGAAGACGTTGAGCGATGCGTGGACACGCCGTATAATTTATTCGTGTACTTAGACAATGGGACGTGCTTCATGTTCATGTCCATGTTGTTGAGGGTCCTGCCGTCCTTTGTGTTGTTGCGATATTGGCAGATAGGTATGGTTTAACTGGTTGGCAGCGATAGAAGCTCCTCTTGCACTTCCCTCGGGTTTCCTCACCAGCATATTCGACTTGAAATGCCAATCTTTCCAGGTGGAGCGGTTGAAGGTCGGAAATACGCCAGCCTCGTAAATATTTGCTCTCGTGTAGTTCCTGCTATAGCAGTGCTAACCGGTTGGTGGTGGCAATAGCACTTGCCCAAACTGAGCTCTTACATGACAATTTTTCCTGGTGTTGTGGTGTATCCTCCAAAGAGTACAGGACATGTTTTGCTGTGTTATCGAATATATACGCTGGTGTTAAAGATTGAAAATTGTTCTGTGGTTTATATTGGCTTTTTGCTGGCAATGATATATAGACAGTACTGGATGAGGCTTGAAGTGAGACGATCTTACAATTGGCGGCGGTCTGTGGTCTGTCGATAAGGTAGCGGGTTGCCAGTCAACCATTAGATGGCATCGTGAATGATAACGCTCAAGAATTAGGGTTATTGACGGCAATACCCGGAATACTTGCCCTTGCACTTTGGGCAAGGGAAGGCTGTCCCAGGAAAGGATTATTCTGGAAAGTGGACTCTGTGGACTTGCGCTTGCAGGCCTCGGAAAGGCGTAAGCGTGGATGTCGACCATTTAGTTGACGTTGGCAATATAATTGATGCTCTTGTACTTGGTTGCCAATCCTGCCGACATGAGAACATACTTAAATGGTAAATTTCCACTCTCTCTTCCTGCTAACCAATTGGCAGGCCGCCGCCCATTCAAAAGCTAGTAGTGACAATGATTTTTCCCCATTTTTCCAACGGTGTTGCCAAAGTTTCCAGGCGTCAGAATGGGCTTCTTCTGTGGTGTGGTGCTGTTCCTCGACTGCCCAAAAGATGGCTGTAAGATGGTATATGCCGATCCGTTGGCCATAACACATACGCGGATCGTGGAATGAATTTGCGTATTAGGAGATATCTGAGTAGCAATGCCGTTGCTTTCTCGAAGCAAAGCCATATTTGGAGGATTAGAGTTTTTTTGGGTCTCCGCTCAAACGACTATATAAGGGGCTGTGGAATCGGCGTCATGAATGGGACTTCTGGTGTTAAAACTTCTTGGGTGCTGTGTGCTAAATTGGCCGTCAGGAGGCACATAAGCTGATGATAATGTTAAGATAATCTGGCAAAGAGTCATGTCGCTTGTAGTTACCAATTTGTGTTGAGGATCGACCGGTTGACAACTTGGAAGTTCGGCAGCCATAGCAGTACAGCTCAACATTGATCCCCTTAACCGAGTTTTACGATAGTCTATGTTGTATATACTCGATATTAACTGTTTGATGTAGTAAGAAGTAAGAAGCGGCCATTACGGAGCCAAACGCTGCATATATGCGGCGAGAGATTGTTGGGTTTGTGCTCAAGGATTGTTTGAATTGTTTGAATTGTTTTAGAGGTTATATCGGCTATGTTTCCCTATGTTTGGCCTAGGCGCGATGACATTATCTGGTGAGGGAGCAATAACTGTGATCAGTCACTGGCACCTATTCATTGCCAAGTGGCCATGGTGGGCTAACCGATTTCTTACAAACCCCTCACAACCTCTATCAATTTGCTGCAGCTCTCCACGCCCACGGCTGGTGCTACCGCCACGCTCACCACATCCCTTACGAACCCAACACCGCAAGAAAGCTTCTCTTCATGCCCTGAGCCTTAGCAAAGTTTACAAACACTCTTAAATCCACACCAAGGATATCAAGAAGTCCTTCTTCTGATCTGAAGAATGCTTACCGGTTTTTGGACAGAAAAACTGATTTCGAGATTGATTACCACTTGGATTTTGGGTTCGGGACCCTGAATACTGTGGCTACGACCCTGTCCTATTTCTTTTGAGATCACACCAATGCTTTGGACGCTAGTAATAACATGCAACATTGCCTTCAATTTGGTATTATCGGCAGTATTAGTGGGCGAGCAACTGTCTGGAGGCCGTAATATGCTTCCCCGTGGTTAACTAGTTGGGCAGAGGATGATGGGAAGCAAATGTATTGCCGTCGAGGGGTGGAGTCTTATGTTAAGCGAATTATATTTTAAACTTGCAAAAGTACTTTTGCCATCGCTAACCGATTAACATCGCGATGTTTCAATATCAGTGTCAGGAACAGGATACTTCACATCTCAATGCCAGTGTCGTCGTCGTGCATGCCACTGTTCTCGAGGATTCCATTGATGTCTCTCGTGCTGATTGACCCCGCCCTTGCAACACAAAGAACTTCTTGCCGGCACCGAGTGCTGCCGAGGAAATAGACTTGCTATCGTCAACGGCGCAAAGACGATTGTTATTGACTCGATGGCTGCTGGCTGTCGTTATTACGCAACCGTGCTTCTGTTTACACAAATCACGTGCAAGCCCTTCTAACCCTTTTTGTGCTGACGACACAAAGACACAAGACTATGTTAGATGAGCCTTGCTTATTTCTGCTTAGCGTGAATAGAGCTCGAGAACCGCGGGAACCGCGACGACCCCCCGGAATCGTTGTCAAAACTCGCTTCCGTGACCAACTTCTAATCTGCTCTACAACCTCAATTCGACAATCCACCCAATTGAGCCGGCCTCAAACATCCAACATTGTAGCACCACTTGCTTCTTCCACTTCTGGGATTTGATATCTCGGCTTCGCTTCTAGTTCCTTTGCATCTCGACATCCCACACACCCACTCGTCGCAGGCACGACTTTCCGATTCATCAACCCCAACAGAATCAACGACACCATTCAGAGCAGGTTCAACCACAAAGCACAATCACCACTCTACCGAGTTTTGCAAAGCATCAACGTCGCCAATCGACTTTCAACACCCTCAACACCTCACCACCTCAACACCACAAAAATTACAACTTCACCTCACCAATCACCACAATGCCGCTATCAGGCCCACCACGCAACCCCTTCCGCACCCACCAGGCCCGCCAGGTCGCTCCATGCATTATAGCAACCAAAGCCCCACGCCTCCGCCAAACAACCAGCAGCCTCGACACCCTCGATCTCGAAGTCAGAGACAACCTCACCTCGCTGATCGCCTCTGACGGCTACCTGAACGAGTTGTTCAAGAGCCTTGCTCGTGACCAAGAGGTGTTGGGGAACCTGGCTAGACGTCTGAGTAAGAACTCGCTTGCGGCCCCCCTGCGGGGGGGGAGCTTGGATGTCCCTGAGTGGGCTAGGCATGGGGAGCTACTTGTTAGGGTTGGGATGAAGATTAGGGGAGTTGTTGAGACGGTTTTGAGGAGAGGTGGCGTCAGTATTGAGGTGAGTCAGGACTAGATACGGAAGAGCGCGGTGAGTGGGGGATCGGAGGCTAACTGGTGTGCAGGGAGACGAGGGATATGTCTTCATGGATACCGATGACCGTTGCGAGGTCACGGCCATGCCATTCCGCCGCACCCGCCACTACACTGAGGAGAGAGAAGGAGGAATGAGTATCCGCCATGCTGCTTCCGACACCACTGATATTTCTTGTGGACGTAGTCCAGGGTGTGACAGCCAGGCGAACGTTGTCGACCGCGAATACCTCGACCCAGTAACTCCCGCTTATGATTCTTCCACAGCGGAGTGGTACAGCTCTGGATATGAGTCTGAATATGACGAGGAAAACGATGGGTTCTGCACCCCAGAGCATCAGTACAACTACGGCTCCATACACACCGGCTGTTCTCAAGCCCTCGAGGACGCTCACCTCATCGACAGCAATGTTACACTGAGCGACACCGAGATGGACGGCGTTCCGATTCAGGACTCGCCTTCTTACTCCCAGTCCGCTCAGAGTACCAGGATGGACGAGGAGCAGCTCCAGTCCCCATTGGCGCATAAGTCCGTGCTGCAAGCTGCTGTCGCGGCTGTCATGGAGGTGATGGACCAGGACAAGCATCTGAGGGAGGAGGGGCCAATGGACAAGAGGCCTGAGGATATCGCAAGGCAGGTCGACAAGCAGGGAGATGACGGGAAGAGCGGGAATTGTGTCTTGGACCAGCCGAGCCCGTCGTCATATGACCCAGCCAAGCGCTACTCTGATGAGAAGAACGAGCACTCTAAGCATCAGGCGTACGTCGAGGACGATGTGAACGACCCCGAGACTGAAGATGGCCATGACGGTGTCTCTCTCGTTCCAGACACGGTCGTTCCATCTATCGAGGTCGCCGAGACGGTTTTACCATCTACTTCGATCTCGGTACCAGGTGCAGATGCCCGGGCATACCCAACACCGCGTCCAACTCCGCCTACCACAGCTTCATCCACCGTACAGGCAGCTCCAAGCGACGACATATTCTTCTTCTCCCCCTTCCCAGGAACCGTCACACCCCGTTCCAGAGCCCCCCAGGCTTCCTACGATGCGCGTCACCCTGCTCTTGATGATCGCATGCGTCGCTCTGAAGGCCCAAGCCCAAGCCCAACAACCCCACCACCGAACTTTGGGCCGAATAGCATCCCACCTTATCCGAGCAATCCGTATTATACCTCCCCACCACAGACCCAGTCACCCTATTGCACAACCTTCCCTCAGTCTGGTTCTTATACCTCACCCTACGGTCCAGCATCCTCCTACACTCAAGCCGCTGAAGGTGGCGCTCCATCAGGTAGTATTTTCTCCTTGACCCCATCACCTTACCAACGCACTCCCAACCCTTCCAACCACACCCCTTCCTCGCCCATCTACGCCCGGGCCGTCCAGCACAGCATATCAGCAGGGTTTTCAGACCGTCGCACTCAGTTGGCCAAGAAGTATCCGATGCCAAAACGGAAGGTGCCAGCGCAGGATGAGATGTTGACTGGGTTTGAGAGGTTGAAGAAGAGGCGTCCTACTTTGGAGATGCGTATGTCCGAGGTAAGGATGGGTGAGGTGTTGGAGAGTGGCGTTGGTGGAGTGCCGAGTGAGCCTGATGGTGTTGCACTTGGCTTGAGAATTGAGGGTGGAACAATCGATGACAGACTCTTAGAGGGAGACGCGGAGTTTGTGATTTGTGAGGATGAGACAGCTACGGGGCCACAGGATCCGAATAGTTTTGCTTAAGGGCGTGATGGCATGATAATCGCGAGAAGAGATGAGATTAGAAGCGTAGAAGGACATTCGGCGAGGGGAGGCAGTCTTACAACTGGGAAGAAGACGGCGTTCAAAGTGAGTATAGAGATCTTATGGTGCTGATGACGAAGACGATGGTTTCCCAATGTAACCTTCGCTAATCCACTGCTTTTGCGCCTTTGTGTTTTGCCGATGATATGAACACTGTCGCGCCTGAAACCGATGCAACTTGCGGCGTCTCTACTTACCGTAATAATGCTGACTGGGCGATACAGCTGTCTATTGCCAAGCTACTGCGAAGTTCCATGAGTAGAGAAAACCCAACACCAAGCATTAACAGAGCTCAAGCACATGGGGAACAAGGTTGAAAAATACAGGACAGCAACCAAGCAAGCCTACAGCGGTTCAGGAAGGAGCAAGCCACATGTATGCCGGTGCTAACGTAACGAAGGTGTCCGAACTATCGGACAGGTTAAGGTGAAGCATTATAATTAGCTATCTTGTCCATTCCAGGATCCCAATCCTTCATCAACGCCTCGCTAAATGCATCACAATTCCCGCAATTCACTTCACGACGGCCAGCTGGTGTCCTCCTCAGCATGCCTCCCTTTACCCATAACATCTGAGTACTCATCCCACAGCGCACTATTCCACAGCCACCTCGTCCAGGGCTTATGCCATCCACAGCTCCCACTCGTGCTCTGTGCCCGACGCTTGATGGCTGTCATCCAGCTTAGAGAGGAGTCTCCCGTGCCCAGGAAGTGCTGAGCTCTCAACAGCACCAAATAATCCACCATTACCTTGCCCGGTTCATCCAGCTCATCCCATCGTGCCAGTTCCTCACCATCCAGTAAGTCACTTGCAGTAATAACCTGTGGCCTCTTCTCGCCAAACGAATCTGTAGAGCCTGCGATACGCATCTCGAATTTGGCGATGTTGCCTTCCTCCTGTGTAGCGGCGTATATCAAGGGAAGATTATAGCTCCCGTGCCGTAATGTCGCCATACGGTGGAGATAGTAGTCCCTAACCTTCAGCAACTCCGCATCTCTCTGTTCCGGTATCTCTGTGGTGAACGTGTCGAGGTCTACACCTAGGAAGCCAGATTTGTCGTCGGGTTTTGGTTGTCCATGCTCCACCATCCCAGGTTCTAACGGTATTGAAAAATTCTGTCGCAGGCTCCACAGTGCCGACGATGCGAGCTCTACTATTTGTCGCGCAAATGGCAAAATGCTGCCGAATGTGTCGACAAAATCTATGTCGTCGTTACAAACAGGATAGTAGTTGCTGACCGGTCCGAAAGGTACCAAAATAAATGCCCCCATATTCGCATCCGCGAGACTATGCACATAATTTGCTACACTTTTGACCGGACGTCCTTTATAGTGAGGCAGATCTTGTGGGTGTAATGTCTTCATCTGTGTGACCGGCCCCTCCAATTCTCCAGGCTCTTCGCTTGTGTGTATCTTCATTTGTGGACATGCACTCTGAAGCCTTTTCCGAATAAGCGTGGTGTTAAATATCGTGTCTATCGGTATCTCGGGCCGTATGGTAGTTGGTGATTTCGTGCCAGGCAAGATGAGTGATGCGCCGGAGGTAACAGTGTAGTGGATGCAAGTCAAAATTTCAGACCTCAATACACCTAGTCATAAAACTATTAACCTCCAACTCATTGTCGTGCAAGAGATTCTCTAGAAAGGGAGTGGGAAAAGAGATAGCAGCTTACCAACATCTCCCACACCACTAATCAAACACTCAAACCCCAAGCCCTCCTTCCACTTTGTCCTCTTACACATCTCCTTTAACGGTTCCATCTCGTTCCTATCCTCACCCTCGCCCGCCCAACCCTCCCACAGCCTGACATTCTCCTGCATCCATTCTATTTTGCCTCCTTCCTTACTCCAATCTTTATTCGTCGCTATTCCTCCAGCAGCATGCTCCTTCGCAATTGCGGCAACAGCACCCTTTATCCCTTCCCCTCGTGTTGGATCGCTCTCGATCTGGTTTATTCGCGAGACGGCGAGGTGCCGACCGATTATTGTGAAGCCTATGAGAGATAAGGCGAGGATGGCGAGGCAGAGCCTGTTACGGAGCATTGTCGTGGTTATTGGATGGCAATGCGCCTATTGCGCCAACTAGTTGTGTTGATGCGGTTGCTGTTAAATTTAGGCTTTAGTCGATTAAGGTCGTGAGTTGAAGCTGCAGGAAGGGCTAGATTGTAGCCAGGAGATATCGATGGAACTCTCACGTCGCCATGAATCGCGCACCTCTGGTCCTTCGCTTCTTGGCCGCTGTTGTGGGTATTCTCTTTGTCGTCGATCACAGCCGCGTTACCTTGGTGAATTTAGAGGATGGAGTTGAAGAATGAATGAGAACAGTTGAAGAATACAAACCATCATTTCACGGCTATATAAGCCTAGCCCAGATGGGCTGGTCGCACCAGGCGTACTCGCTTCGCCCTACGTCTCTTTTCGCATTGATTTGCGGCTGAGGAGCTTTGGGAGACCTGGCAATTCCCCCTTTCAGCCAAATTGCAGGTGGAGTTGGATGTGTCAAGTGGGCACGGCTAAATGGTGCAGGGTCCGTGGCCAGTTGCATGGGTCTACCTCTACGCAAGTCGCCAATGCTTGGACGTTGTTTGGTGTGAGGGGTTACGGAAGGTGTGGCCACAAGTGCCGCTGCATCGTCGTACAATTTGTGCCTAGAAAGATGGTATGTTTTGGCCATATTGCTGGACAAAAGTGTCGACTCCAGATCCTCTTTAAAGACAAGCTGTTTTGAAAGGACTTTTGGCCAGTGCATGGTAAAAACATTGCTATACGACTACAAAGTACTATACATCAAGACGAGCCCTGCATCAAGACCAGAAGCGAGTATAACGCTCATTCTAATTGATTGATTCACATCATGGTTCACGACTTAGCTTTTGTGAGCACAGCATGAAGCTCCATGATTGGGCTCCTTGTCGCTTGTCGGCCCAAGATCTAGGGAAAGCGGACCGAGCGCCGTTCACCTTGGCGATGCCTCGGCGGCCAAATGAAGTTTAGCTCAAACTGTTAGGTTTCGGTGGTAGATTAACGTTGTCTGGGGCGTATCCGCTTTACGTGTGCTATCAAAAATCCGGGCCCTCGATGATTTGAATAATCGGCTATAGAATCCTGGACGAATAAGGGCGGTTACCATACGACGCTTAAGCGATTACCACGCAGCGAGTCGAAGATATACTGCTCACGGCCTTAAGGCAAAACGGAGATATGAGTGAAATTTCAAAATTTCATTGGGTTTTATGGCAGCTTGCGATATCATGATAGTGACTGAAATCTGGCTAATTCGAAGCTCACGTCATGATCATGCCAAGCGCCAAAGCGCTAAGCGGCTAATCTCGAGATGTCGCGTCAACTGATTTGTGGTCTCTCCCTAGTCGCAAAATCCCATAGTATCTTTTACTGGTCACCTAGTCATCAAACGAATCCCGGCTACGATGTTTGGCCAACCCCGCAGCAATAAGTCGGAAGAACTGCCTCCGGACGAGAAGGCGTCCTTCCTGCCTCAGCACATTGAGCACTCATCACCTGCCAGCCACCAAATCGACTTGGGTCCCAAAGATAAAAAGCACGGAACAAGAATCGGGATTCTTACGTTATTTTACTTCCTCATAGCAACGGCAGGGTTCTTAGGAACAACCTCCTACTTCATGCGCCCATTTGACGGAAGTGCCGGCACCTCGCTTTATCCGGCTGACTGGAAAGAGGATTTGGAGAGCTGGGTCCACGATTAAACACAAAGTGAACACAATCCGATCTTTCCGCGCGCCTAACGCCAGAAACTCTGTCTTGCTGCATGCCCTATTTGTTCGCTGCTAAAAAGCGATGACGCGACAAGGCGAGGGCGAGGGCGAGGGCGAGGGCGAGGGCGAGTCAACAACTGCAACACACATTTCCAGGGAAGCAAATGAATCTTCAGCGCTACAACGACGAGGTCGCGATAGGCGCAGCAGACAGCCACGCCGATGTGGGAAGCCGGCTTGAGACGAGTATGTGGAGACAGCCAATTGGTAGCCTGAAGTAATTAATGATGGCGCCCTGGACATGAACACAGATTTTTGAAAGAATATTGTGGACTTCATATGTATAGAAATCGGATTTTGTAGTAGCCAATTAAGTTGAGAGTCTATATCTCTAGTGTCACAGCGTTCCAAGTGCTAAGTGATATGTATGTACGCCAGCGCCTCCATTATATGTACCCTCCAATCCCCTTTTTGCCATATCTACAACTCTTTCTTATTAATATCCTGCAGTTCCTTCTCTCTCCCCATGCTTGGCGCATCTCCCACAGCCTTCCGTCCACCAAGATACTCGAAACCCGTATGAAACACCCACTCCACCACCTTCTCAACCGGCTCATCGAACATATACGGCAGCGCCGGCACCACAGCCAAACCCAACCCAACAGGTCCCAACGTCCTCAGCCTTACATTCTTAACATTCTTCATCGCGCGCCCCGAATACCTCACAATGGAATGAATCGTAAGTGCCGGGAGTCCCATGGACGCAATAGCCTGGAAGATAGCACGCTGCACCATCACAGTCCTATAATCCTCCAACGGGCTCACCTTCCCCTCATGCACCAATCCTTTCTCCCCCTCCTTAGCAATAACCGGCACAACCTCCTGCCTCGCATCCGCATACCGTTCCTTCATTGCCTCACTCGGCAGGTCAGGGCGACGCACCTTGCGATTCGCGCGGTAGGCCTTATATCCCTCGTACGCGACGTCGCCCAGTAAGTAGGCCCCTGAGACTCCATACGCGGCCTTCACCCACTTCTGGTGCGCGACAGTACGGAAGCTCTCCCCGATCTCGGAGGAAAACGCGACGTAGCGTTGGGCGGAAACAAGCGCCGTGCGGATGCGTGTGGCGTAGGCGGCGTAGCGGATGTTGGAGTCTGTAGATTCGCGGGCGCTAGCGAGGCGGTTAGTTGTGACGTTCAAACTTGGCGGACAGAGACGGGAGAGAACTTACGTTCCGTCCCAGAGCTCGTCGTAGAGCGACTCGTCGTTTATTTTGTCGTCCATCATCCTTTGGAGGTTGGGGGGCAGCTTTTCGCGTGGTGGGAGCTCAGTATTCTCTACACGCGATGCTCTTGTTGCGCCTGCTACGCCATTGCTGTCGTTGGAGCCAGCCATTGCGTGGTGGTGTATATAAAGTATTTAGATTAAAGATCAAAAAAGGTGGTAAACAGTATTAGAACAGGGAAATAGGAAACGAGAGAAAAAGAGAAAGAGAGAAGAGTATCATGAGAAATCGCAAGAAAGCCTTGATCCCCACACCAAGGTCAGTCGTCCCAATGTACGTGACGTATTGACGATCAGCCTTAGGAAGTCCGGGAGTGTGGGCGATGGAATCCGGGGAAAGGGCCCCGCCGTGACATTGCATAGCCACAATCTTGGCGATCATCGGTACAACCTTCTTCCCATTTTCTACCAAGTTTTTCCGCTCGTGAGCGGCCGCGCGACCGAGCTGAGGTTTCTCCGATCTCAACCCAAGTTCTTCCGGAAAGTCACGCCAAGGCGCTAAATCCTCTTCGTGATCGCGCTCCATGGGAGCTCGGCAGTACTGTAGCAGCTACTGTATCGCTATATACCAACTCTCACCACCGTACCCCTTCGTAGTCAATCAATCGCAAAAATGGGTGTTGCTCACTTTCCAATCTTCGGTCGCCAGGTCGGCGCTCACTGGGTATGTTCCCTTGTCTCCCGGTAGAAGCGGAGGAAGAGGGAAGGATGGGAGGGCGAGAAATCTTCGTCGCAGTGGCTGCAAGGTCAATTAAAGGGATCGGAAGGGAGAAACGTTGTACACTATGGGCGGAGGGTGCATGGGAAAGATTTAAGTTATTTTGAAGCTGACTGGCGATATAGCTCGCTATGGCCACTCTTGCCGCTACCTTCGGCGGAGCCAAGCTCGCGATGGGAGGAGAGAAGAAGGAGGCTACTACCACCCCACAAATCAACGCCCAGTCCAAGGATGAGGAGAAGTTTGTCAAGTACGTGTATTCTGAGCAACCAGAGGTCAATTGAGCCTCCTGTACCCCATCTCATATCAACCGGTTGTCTGGAAGAAGGGGAAGACGAGATGAGGAAATAAGAAGTTATGGAGAATAGGAACTAACGATACTTCAGGGACTTCCTTGCCAACATCGAGGCTGAGGAGAAGAAGGCCAAGGCCGCTGCCCACTAAGCAGTTGAGGAAAATAGATGAGAGGGCATAGAACGAGATCAATGACAGCTCCGGATTCGTTGTGTGTATATAGCGATGTTTGTGAATGCATTGGTTGCGCAATATTCGGTTTGAAAGCATTGTGATGGGGTGTATGAAGCGCATATTGCTATGGTCTCTGCTTCCATGTGTACCTTCTGTGGAGCAAGAGGAGACGATGATTGACTTGTTTGGGCAGTGACAACTGAAAAGATCGGAAGCCAGCTATGCCTGACCTGCATATATGTACAGCGTGATATCCTGCAACTTAGCTAATTATCGAGAAAAAAACTAACCCTAGAAACTTATACAATGTCATTCCTCCTCGCCCTATTTCTTGCTTGGCCGACAACAGCCGATATCTCGATAAGGCCAAGCACAAGTGCTGACCCGACCTGCATCAACTTCTTCCTCATACTATCTCTCCTCTTCCCAAGTATATATATATAGCGACTATGTTTTCCAATAAATCGAAGACACCTGGGCTGGCGCCCGTTACTTCTGTCACTACGGATGACATACAATTGGCCTCGACACCAATACATGTAGGACCCAACGGACGAGGCTGCCAAACCTTGTTTGGACGTCTGATGGAGGGCACTGTTAATAATGGTGGAATAGGTGATTAATAGATTGAAGGAGGCTAGTGGGCTGGTTAAGTGAGTAAAATCCGGCAGCATTTGCGTTCAGGAGCAATGAGGACCTCTTGATTGCTGGACATGCCAACCGGTTGGCACTGTTCTGTCACACACATGACAGTTATTCAGGTCGTTGCGCAGAACAAACCAACCTGTTTTTGTTTCCATATCTCACGCTCTCATTCTGAAGTCATGCATTTCGCAATCTAACATATACACAGACCCTTCGTTCCTCCAACCGACACCATCACCATCGTCCAATACTCCCCAGCCTTCTCGTCCATCATTGGGCCCTCACCAACACACTCCCTCCTCGTCTCCTCCGTCAACCCTCACTTCCACGAAGCTTGCGTCTACACACCCTCCTCATCGTCCTCCTACGCTGAGCTATGGATAACCTCCAATATCCTCCCCGTCTCAGCCGGCCAAATCTTAATCTCCAAACTAAAGCTTGAGCGCTCCCTCTCCTCTCCCTCCTCCTCAACCAACGACATCCAGGGAGCAGGTCCCGTGACAAGTACCACCTGGACAAAGATGCGTCCACCAAATGGAGTGCACATGCCCAACGGCGCTGTAAACGCGCCCTTCGTCTCCTCCCTCACGTCTTCCACCTCCTCCAGTAATCACTCAAACGGCATACTCATCTGCGTCCAGGGCTCCGACTTCTACCCCACAACCCCAGAGACTCCGGGAGGCATCTTCCACATGTCTTCCTCCGGCACCAAACCCCTCATAACCTCCTACCTAGGCCGGCCTTTCAACTCCCCAAACGATGTAGTGGTGCACAGTGATGGGAGCGTGTGGTTTACTGACCCCCAATATGGTTTCGACCAAGGATTCAAAACTAAACCCAACCTTCCTAATCAAGTCTATCGCTACGACCCATGTACGGGAGATGTGAGGGTTGTTGCTGATGGGATGGGAAGACCGAATGGGATAGCGTTTAGCCCGGTTGAAGAAGCAGGAGAGAGGGTGGTTTATGTCACGGATACGGATACGTCTCAAGGCGGGAAGAGTGATGATCCGGGAAGGGCGGCTACGATTTACTGCTGGGATATTGTCTATCCTTCCTCCTCATCACCATCATCTGCCTCTGCTGGGGGGATGGAGGAAGCGATGGAGGACGCGCCGCCTTACTCAGCACCCTTCACACAGCCGGGACAAAGGGTAGAAGGGGTGGACACCCTCCCACCCTCGTACGATGCTTCGATGACCTGCTCAGGGCCAGGGTCTTCGTCAGGAGTAGGAGGGGGAGAGGGGAGCCACCCAGCGCCCTGCTCACCCAACCCACCCTACCTAACAAACAAACGCATATTCGCCTACGTATCCCCTGGCTTCCCAGACGGCATCAAATGCGACACCCTCGGCAACGTCTACAGTGGGTGCGGAGACGGCGTTCACGTGTGGGACAAGTATGGTACATTTCTCGGTAAGGCAACCTTTTCACACACTCTCTCAGATTGCGGTGAGGATGGGAACCAGGAATCAAGAGATGCGAGGAACAGAAGGAACATGCAGGCAATTGACATCTGCGGAAAGAGGAGGCGGCGTATGAAGTAGCAGATAGCTGACAATGGACAGGCAAGATTGCTACGGGGAGCTGGGTAGCGAATTTCTGCTTCGGCGAGCAAGGCGAGCTATTCATCTGCAACGAGACAAAAGTCTGGCGTGTACAGCTCAACCCAAAAATCCGTGGAGCTTTGTTAGGCTTGTAAACGATGTCTTGGAAAGATGAGACGAAGAAAAGGGATGACAATTTATGGCTTCGGCATAAATGGAGAGATGTAAACTTGAACGACTCTCATCAGCTTATAATCTTGGATCATATCATTGTTGTAGGTGAGCCAATTGTGCTTGTACGCATCTACTAAGAATGTCTTCCATCTTCTACACACTCTCGACTCTTTCGCACAACCATAGGACCACCGCCTATCTCTAGAACCCTTCGCCGCACACATCGACCCAATATCTCCCACAATCTAAAAACACGTGAGGTGTTCCCCTAGTACCTGTGAGCTTGTCCCTTACATTTCTTAGTCTCCTTAGGTCCAACTTGAGTGATGGTTTGCGTGATCCTGTTACAACCCACCCGGCACTTCTCGCATTCCACCTCCGTAACGGTTGCCGCAGCACGGTCTATACAATCAACTGACAAAGTGGTAGAGGTTTGGATGATGCAGGCTGGTTGTGCGAGGCAGGGTTCAGCAATGAGGTGGGGACATACCCTCGTACTCGTCACTGTCGGCGTATAACAACTCCTCTTACTTGGCGTTGGACCAACCTGCGTAATAGTGTCGGTAATGGTGAGGCAACCAGAAATGCACTTCAAGCACTCTTTCCTCGTCACCGTCTCAGCCTTAGTATCCACACATGACACACTCAGCGTCGCTGTCTCTGTCTCTGTACAACTAACACTCAAACAAATCGCTGCAATCAAATCGCTACACACAACCGTACTCGTGGTGATCGGAGTATAACACTTCCCTGGTTTCGGGGTGGGTTTCGGGGTGGGGCAAGGCCTTGGATCTACGTAGGGGTGGTGTGGACGGTAATCCGACACCCGCCTCTTCCCATTCCCATCCTCATTATCATCTTTGCGGTTGTGGGCGTGGCTGGCGGCGTCGTGGGCTCCGATAACCCGGTATAGTTCAGCTCGGGCGGTGAGCTGGGCAGCGGCCACGATTGCGGCGCGCTGTGGCTCGGGAGCAGCGGTGCGTTCAGCAAGTGGTGGCGGGGGAGCTGGGTAGCTGTGCATCTCTGGATGACCTGGATGATCAGGGATGGAGTAGTAGGTTGCTGTTGGTGCTAGGGGATTTGCTAGGATGAGGCTGGAAGATGTTAGTGCATCGGACCATATTGCAAGGACGCGGTGAGTTACGATTGCGCGCTCAGGAGGATCAGTGCGAGAGTGATGAAAAGCATTGTTGATATCGTCCAAAATGTGTCTTAACCGGTTTTTAATGTATCTGTGATGTTAGTAGGAGAAGACGAAGGTGACGAGATGGGAAGTGAGGTGGTTGCACTCATATCCACTAATGTCGTGGTCCCTTCCACAGCTTCGTAACTGTTGGCCTTCCCATGGAAAGCACGAAGATCGATTACGGAACTAACCAGTTTATGCTCTGGTTCCTTCCTCGAACCTTCTCAGAGATTGCGCCTCCTGGGGGCCGCTCTTTACAGTGAAACCGCGGGTGGTTTTCTAATCGGTTTTCTGGTTCAATAACCCCTTACCACAAGTTCGTGGAGACATCGAACGCGATTTGGGCGGCCCAAGAGAGGATAAATTGTCCACCCAAACATGCTAATCTGATGGACGATGTGAACTTGTTCCAGCAATTCATTTCTTCATTTAAATTTAGCCTCTGTTAAGCGTATTCCCTGCCCCCTTTGGATTCGCTTCCGTAAACTCATCCCACGCCCTCGCCTTATACGTCGCCTCCTCTCCTTTATCATAATCATCCTCATCCACTTCCGCAATAATTCCGCTCGCCTCCCCACCCCCCTCAATAATGCCTCCCCTCTTCCTCTCCTCCTCCAAATACTCATCTATACTCATCGTCGGTAAATTATGTCCAGATTTAAACACACCTTTCTTAATCTGCGTTCTGCTATCTGTCAAAGTGAAGATCTTAAGCGGCTTCCCTGACTTGTCTAGTAATGGGCCGGGACGGTTGTTCTCTGCAAGGATTTCGGATATTGGACGGTCGAGGCGATCGCTATAGTCCTCCGCCTGCCTTTCTCCCCTCTCCACCCTCTCCCTATAATCCCTCGCCAAATCTTCCGGCCTCGAACCCTGTGGTGGTGCAGGCGGCTTAGAAGCCAAAACGCTCAATTCAAGGTTTATTGTCTCCAGCGCCTGGAATGTATGATGGGTATGTAATTTAAGCCTAGCAAGGTTCAGGTCCCGGATCGCAGACTCATCGTGTGAAAGATATGACGGATTCTTCTCCAGGAACTCGATCTTCTGTTTTAGTTCTTTTTCCAGCTTAAAGTTTGCTATTTTCTCGGCACGGCGGATTGTGAAATCGGTGGTGTTGATTGTGGTGTAGGTGGAGGGGGAGTCGTAATAGATGTTGTATTGCTTTAAATCTGCTTCGGAGAGGGCTTCGTAGTCGTGGAGGGTGGAGAGGAAGCGCTCGTATGCATCGCGAGAACGTTGGAGTGCGACCTCGCGGGAGCCGGTGTTGACGTGGGTGTAGAGTTCGCCGAGGTGGAAGTTGATGAGGAGGTATCTGTTTGTTTGTCAACGGCAGTGCTAGACGCAATGTAGGAGGTAAAAGATGTGACTTACGGCAAGTCTCCGGTCGCTATATCGTCTAGAGTCTCATTGCTCGAGAACACGCTCAGCCTATCTGCCAACACCCTACACTCCTCAAACGTCTCGATGGCCGCAGCAAGGTTATCAGCATACTCTGTGCTCTGCCTATCATACGCTCCATCGACCTCTTGTTTCCTTCTCTCTGCTTGCGCAAGCAACGTCTTAATGCTTTGATCTTTCGACATTGTTGTTGCTTGTTGTTTAGATTGGTAAAGTTGCAAGGCTGTGGTGATGTTGGAGGGACAAGGCTGGCTGGACTGAAGGGTTGCGGTCTAAAAGCACTAATTCGGTTTAGCGGCGGCCGCCAGCTCACAGTGGATAGGCGGGGAAATGTGGTATCCTGCAACGACACCTCATCGCGCGCTTAGGCGCATAGTGTATATAACCTCAAGCGAGGGCCAGGTTGGTTTCGTTTTTTACTTCACTTCCTAGTTGGTTTACGTTAAAGCCATTGTTCACATCCTTTGGTGTATATTTGCACAATCTTTGACTTTCCCAGCTCTGTTTAAGCAAGCACTCTGAACTCCGAAGCAAACGCATTGGTTGATTGGTTCCAGTCTAAGCTTTGTAGCAGTACCTTCGTTACAACTCCAGCATGAATTCTATGTTGCAGACTTGAAGCTTTGGTTGTAAGGAAGACTCTGCTATATCCCGGATTGCGGGTTTTCTTCCATCTTCATTCACTCTTGAATACAATGTAATCGCCGACTCGAGTATCTTGAATCCAGCAAACCTCGATTTGCATCTTGGCTCTTCCAGCAACAAGCATAGATCTTACTTTGTCTCACATACGACTTCAGTCCTTAAGACTTCTTCACTTCAGCGCCAACTACTTAGCAACACCTCCGTTCAAAGTTCAGCAACACCGGTTGACCGGTTTCTATACTCGGAACAAATTGAACACGACGTGAGGTTTGATATACTTCCTTTGTCACATCGTTTTGCTTTGGCCAACCGACTTGCACCAAGCCGTTGCCAACCGACCCCTCCTTCCTATAAAGTATATCTGCGTGTTCTGGACGACAATTGTCCTGAAACGACTCAACGATGGCGACAATCGCCCCTCCCAGAGAGCGTGCCTTGAGCTTCTCAGTTGAAGTTCGTGCTCCTGCAGAAAGCTCGTCAGCTAGCATACAATCTCAACCAGTTGCAAGCACAAGTTCGACCGCCGACAACGATGTTGATATGCACGACCTTGAAGACATTGTCGAGCGGATGAGTGCATGCAGTGCGTCAGTCACACGGGGCACAGTACTCGCCACAAGATCTGCAGCCGAACTCATTGGAGACCTCAATGCACATACACAACGCATCCAGATCGAGAACGAAGAAATGGGACTATCTCCCAAAGGCAGGAAAAGGAGGAATACTGGATCGAGCATTAGTTCCGGCACCTCGCCCACACACAGAGCATTAGCAGCAAAAGCTGGAATTGAAGAAGACTTCATCAGCTACAGTGGAGGTGAGGAGGAAGCCGTTGCCGAGCCAACATCCGAGTCTCAGGAGAGAACTAGGGATAAAGAGATTCTGCAGTCTTTCCTTCGTTCTCGCGAGCGTGAGGGAGTTAGGGAGAAGAGGCTGCTTCAACATGTTGAGAATAAACAGTCCGTTAAGTGGTTAGCGAACAACACTGGCGCTGGAGAAATTATTTCGACTCCACGCGAGTACCAGGTTGAGCTTTTCGAACGAGCAAAGGTTGAGAACATCATCGCTGTGCTGGATACTGGTTCGGGGAAGACTTTAATTGCCGTCTTGCTCTTGCAGCATGTGATCAAAGAAGAGCTTGAGCGTCGGGCGTTGGGTCTCGGCAAAAAGATATCCTTCTTCCTCGTTGACTCAGTGGCGCTCGTCTTCCAACAAGCAGCAGTCCTCAAATGCAATCTCAACCAAAAGGTCGAACAGTTCTGTGGCGACATGGGCTGTGATCTTTGGAGTAAAGACCATTGGATGAAACATTTCAACGACAACATGGTTATCGTTCTCACGGCGGAAGTTCTTTACCAATGTCTTCACCATGCTTTCATCAATATGTCGCAAATTAATGTGTTGATCTTCGACGAAGCGCATCATGCGAAGAAGAATCACCCTTATGCGCGAATCATAAAGGATTTCTATGTCTCGGATGCGGATAAGTCGACGCTTCCGAGACTCTTTGGCATGACTGCGTCGCCGGTCGATGCAAGAGTGGATGTTACCAAGGCGGCGATGGAGCTTGAAGCACTTCTGCATTGCCGGATCGCTACATCTGTTGACGCATCTCTGCTACAGCACACCAAGGCGAAAGCTAAGGAAGAACTATTGGCCAATTATGAGCCGCTCCTACCGCCTTTCCAAACCGTCCTCTTCACCAACGTCTACGAGAAAATTGCGGATATAAAGGCCTGTCAGAAGCCGTTGATATTTGCACGCAAAGCAAGCTCAGAGCTCGGTGCTTGGGCATCAGACGAAGTCTTCCGCTTCAGCTTTGGTCCGGACGAGGCGCAGAGAATCAAAGCCAATATTGAGAACCGCTTTCACAAATACGCTCTGCGAGATGGTCTGACCATGGACCATCTCAATCAGATGAAGGGTAGGCTTGAAGAGGCTGCAGATATCATTGCCAATCACAACTTTGAGGCACCACAACTGAACCCCAATTTCCTGTCCTCGAAGGTACTTCAACTGGCAAGGTACTTGCACGAGAGGTACGAGAATACGACAGATGATAAATGCATCGTTTTCGTTAATCAGAGGTTGACTGCCAAGCTACTCTCCGACCTCTTCTCACTTCCTGATATTGGAACTCCGCATCTGAGAGTCGGTACTCTGGTTGGAACTAGGAATGGGCAAGGCGGTGCTGAAGCAACTGTGTCTTTCCGTTCCCAGATGCTGACTTTAAGACGCTTCCGTTCTGGAGAGCTAAACTGTCTGTTCGCCACGTCGGTCGCTGAGGAAGGCCTTGATATTCCAGATTGCAATCTCATCGTTCGCTTCGATCTCTATACCACGGTTATTCAATACATCCAGTCTCGAGGAAGAGCAAGACTAGCCAACTCCAAATATCTCCACTTCATGGAGGCCGGCAACCAAGAACACGTTGCTCTCATCCGAGAAGTGCGCAACAACGCCAACAAGCTCGAGCAATTCTGCCGAGCTCTCCCAGAAGACCGTCTCCTCACTGGCAACAACTATAACATGGACTACATCCTCGCCAAAGAGCGCTCCTCAACCCGCACATACACCGAGCCAACCACCGGCGCTAAGCTAACTTATCGCATGGCCCTAGGAACCCTCGCAAACTTTGTCGCCTCCCTCCCTCACACAGCCGAGCAGATCCCAAACCCGGAATACATCATGGGTCGCCAAGGCGACAAGTTTCTCTGCGAGGTCATCCTGCCAGACGGCTCTCCTGTCCACGGCGCCATTGGTCTTCCTGCAACCCAGAAGCAAATTGCTAAGTGCTCAGCCGCATTCGAGTGTTGTTTGCTATTGAGGAAAGGAGGCCATTTGGATGCGCATCTGGTGTCTACGTTTAAGAATGTGGGACCGCAGATGAGGAATGCGAGGTTGGCGTTGGGAAGTAAGGCGAAGACAGAGTATGATATGAAGACTAAGCCCGAGCTGTGGAAGGCCGGGGTTGTACCGCAAGAACTATACCTAACGATCTTTCATTTGGCGGATCGTGGACAGATGGGTTGTCCTAGTCAGCCGCTCGGCTTGCTGACCAGAGGTCCAATGCCTCACATACCGGAGTTCTATCTTTTCTTTGGCAAACAAGAGAGGACGGCGTTGATCACCACATCCTTACTCATTGGTATGAAGTTTGACAAGGAGACACTTGATAGAGTCCAGGTTTTCACCCTTCGCATTTTCTACGATATCTATTCCAAGCAATATGAATCCGACATCTCAAAGATGCCCTACTTTCTCGTCCCCATCAGAGAAAGCTTCTATGATGGTGCCAACTTCAACAATGCTTGGGACATCATCGCTTGGGACGTCATCAAGACAGTGTATAAGCACAAGACTTTGCCATGGGCGCTCGAAACCACAGAAGACAGCTTCTTCACTGATCGCTATATCTTTGATCCTTTCGATGGCTCTCGTAAATTCTATGCCAAGAAGGTCGCTCCGGAGTACTCTGCTACCGACCCCATCCCACCAAATACTGTTAAGCGTATCGATAAGTGGTATGGGATCATGAGGGAGGACTATGAGGATAAGGACAGGCCGCCGAATATCATCCAGTACTCGAACTCCCTGTTCAAGCAGTCGAGAAAGCTCCGTAAGTTTAACGAGAATCAACCTGTTATTGAAGCAGACCTGATTTCCGTCCGTCGTAATTTTTTGGACGGTCGAGGTTTCGACGGGACAGAGGATGAGATAACCAACTGCTATATCGTGCCCGAACCACTCAGTATCTCCGCCCTCCCAACGAAGGTGGTGGCAATGGCATACTGCTTTCCAGCCATCATTTATCGTGTCGAGTCTTATCTTATTGCGTTCGAAGCCTGCAGCATGCTCAATATTCCTCTGTCTCCAGACCTTGCTCTTGAGTGCTTAACCAAGGACTCCCAGAACACAGGCGACCACGGCGAAGACGCGATCGCCTTCCAGCGTGGCATGGGGCGGAACTACGAGCGGCTGGAATTCTACGGCGACTGTTTCCTGAAGATGGCGACGTCGATCTCGTTGTACGGGTTGTATCCCGATGATAATGAGCTGGACTTCCATGTAAAGCGCATGCTGATGATTTGCAACAAAAATTTGATGACGATTGCGAAGCAGTTGAGGCTTTATGAGTATATCAGATCCGAGGGCTTTACTCGCAGGAATTGGTATCCAGAGGGCTTGGAGCTCATTACGGGGAATCGGAAGGTGGCGAAGAATACGCATGCGCTGGGGGATAAGACAATTGCTGATATTCCGGAGGCATTGATTGGTGCTGCCCTGTTGACGCCGGGGGAGGAGCATCCGTTTGATACTGCTGTTCGAGCCGTGACTGAACTGGTGTGTTGCTCTGATCACTCGGTGCAGAAGTGGTCGGAGTATTACGAGCGCTATAAGAAGCCGAAATACCAACTCATGCTCGCTACAGCAGCACAGGTCGACCTGGCGCAACAGGTAGAGCAGATCGTCAACTACCATTTCAAGTACCCCCGCCTCCTCCGCTCAGCATTCACACACAGTACATACCCCTTCATGTACGAGCGCATCCCCAACTACCAACGTCTCGAATTTATCGGCGACTCCCTCCTCGACATGGTCTGCGTGCGCTACCTCTTCCACCTCTTCCCGAACAAAGACCCACAGTGGTTGACCGAACACAAAATGGCGATGGTCTCTAATCAATTCCTCGGCGCGCTTTGTGTCGAGCTGGGGTTTTATAAGCATCTTATGCACTTCCAGCCCATCATAACCAACGGCATTGTGGACTACGTTTCCGAGTTTGAGGAGGCCAAAGCCCAGGCCATAGCCGATGCACTGGCGGCTGGAAAGACGGAGAAAGATTTTGCGAGGGACTTCTGGCTGCACACCAAACACCCACCCAAGTATCTTGCCGATATGATAGAATCCTTCGTCGGAGCTCTATTCGTAGATTCCGAGTTCAGTTTTCGCGAAGTCGAACGCTTCTTCGATAACCGCATCCGCCCCTTCTTCACAGACGTACACCTCTACGACACATTCGCGAACAACCATCCCGTGACCGCCCTCAACAAGTTCTTTGAACAGAAAATGGGATGTGTCAAATACCATCTCAACGCCACACAACTACCTGATGATGGACTTGGGGAGGGCCCAAGAGTGGTGGCGACGGTGATGGTGCATGGGCGGATTGTGTGCCATTCTGAGAGGGAGAGTGCGAGGTATAGTAAGGTTGCTGTTGCGGAGGAGGCGCTTAAGTTGCTGAAAGGGGGAAGCCCGGCGGAGTTTAGGGGGAGGTGGGGGTGTGATTGTAAGGCGAAAGGGCGATTAGAGGTGGCGGGTTTGGATGAGAAGATTGTTAAGAAGGTGCTTGATACGAGGATGAGGGACTGGGATTTGACGAGTGAGGTTGGGAGTAGTGGGAGTCGGAAGAGTAGTGTGGTTGCTTCGATTACTTCTATTGTTTAGGATCCGTTGGCTGAGAAAGGATTTTGGATGGTGATGGCGAATTGATCAATTCATACGTATGGTTATGATCTTGGAGTCTACAGGCTTAGTTGTTGGTTACTATTTATGAATTCCGTTCACGTTCGAGAAGCACATCTGCTTGTGCATTCCTATCATTTTGCCGCTTTAAGCGTCAGATCTTTCTTCGCGTGCCGAAGCAATATACGGGGGCTGTTAAGCGAGAAATATGTCGGCGCAGATGGGACAACTTCAACCCCGACGGCCAATCCCTCCTCAATGACAGCAGGTGAGCTGGACGCAACACCCAATGACTTCATAGCCCCTTTATCGTCATAGATCTCGCGATGTGGAATACTTAGGTAAGCATCGTTCTGGTTTCTATTGCTCAAACAACTGCTTAGCAGTAAGAACTCTTCTTTTCAGGATTAAGAAACTGACTCTCACAGGATGAGCCGCCTCAACAGCGTCAAAATTGGACATATGGTTTAAAATTCACGAGACACATGGAGAATGGTAATACGATTATATTATGAAAGCCATCCGGCAATATTGGTGCAGAAACTCTCATCGTGACACAATTTCTGACCCTCATTTTCATTGGCATTATACGGCATCACATTTGTCAACACCAGCTCGTCATTCAATTTTGTTGAAAATTGATGGCTAAAGACATGATGTCGATCCGAATCGCATCTGTTAACCGGTTCTTGCTCAATATCTAAGTTGATATCAATGTCGATAATTGGCTTGGTGGTCAACATCGCCTCTGCCAAGGTGAATGTTAATCGGTATTGCGCTATTCTTTTCGACTTAGAAGCCGTTATTGATGTCCATAATTGGCTTGGTTGTCGACGTCGCTCCTGCTAACCAATTTTTCTTCAGAACTTCCAATTTCGAAGTCGGCATCAATGTCAATGTTTAAGTCTGCCCCAGCTCGCGATAATTTCAGTTTGTTTGAGTACTCTAGTATTGATGACGTTTTTCCGGAAAGTAATTAGTCAAAACCACGAAGAGGTGAGAGGTACATGGTGGGGCAAACCCCCGCTAACTGCTAACTGTTTGCGCGGGAGGTCTGCACGCCACACGTCAACGGCGTCAAACCTTATTTTGACTTCTTCCTTGAACGATGTATTTCCAAGCTCGTCCTCAAGGACACATGTTCGACTATGTAGCCCATTCTCTTTCGTAGGGACCTCATGGAGTCAGATATATCGAAAGGACAACCAATGGGAATGCTTAGGAGTGATGGCGGTCACAATGCAGTCACAACTCTTACGAGCACCAAGATGATTGGAGAAATTCTCCATTTGCAATTGTCTCCCTTCCTCGAGGTACCATCTATTATCCAGTCTAAGCAATTCAATCTTAATACACATTTGCGAAGCTCACATCAACAGAACTTTCGCCTTAACCACTTTATCATGCCTGCTGGATGATGGACAAACAGCTTCAACCTCAGAACTTCACCAACGTTGTCTAGGCAGAAACTTTGCTGTAGATGTTCGAAGACGCTTGTGACAGGTTGGTTGCTAAGGAAACAGCACATTGACGCTAATGATGATTGTTATGTCTCAGCAAGAGGTTTAACCTTACTTTAATGGGCAGTTTATCTCTTACGACGGCATGGCTTGCCCACGTCCTTTGCAATCGAAAGGGTCTTGAGGCGTAAGAGGTAAAGTGACGCTTGAAATCAAGTAATGAGAGCTGAGAACGTCAAGTAAAAAGCCAGTTGAGCCCAAAATAGAGTCATTCAGGAATCAGAACAGTAGCTGCTACGTGTCTCCAGGTTACGATATATAGTATCGAATAGCTTTGTCCTCAAAAAGACATAAGGCGCGACAAAGTTAGTAAATTCTCAAGCAGCTTAGAAGCCAACGAAGTTCAGACTGTGTGTATGGCAGTAACCTCCCCAGACTCGGTCAACAAAAGCACTTGTTTCTCTGTTTCACACCGCAACCACAGGAAGCGAGACAACCTCAAAACTAGCTTGGCTAGGAATAACAGGACCATTTAACTTGCTGAAATCTGCCATTGGCATTACCCAGAAACGTATTGCGGTCCTCATTGTGCTCAGCAGCAAAATCGGCGAGAACAGGATAGATCAGTTCATCTTCGAATGGTAGAGCTAATCTAGCTAATCATTTGGCGTCCTTGTTTTATCATAACATGAAAATAGTAAGTTACTCATTGCAACAAGAAACGTAGAAAATTCAGACTGATTTCGAAAAGTAGTACAGGATCATCTAACTAGCTAACAACGCAAAGTTGCGGACCTGGACACAAGTAATCGTCCTGAGCCTGTGGCCCGTGCCTTCACTCGCCCTTTGCGGCAAGGGCCCCAGGAACTATATAGCTGCCACCAGATTCCCAGCCTACGATCAGTTGACTACAATGTCAGAAAGACGATTCCCAAACACCACAACATCACAACTTACACCATTTCTCAAGAATTTCAATTTCTTAGATGACACAAAAGATACACTGAGCGACAAACCGGTTAAGCAAGCGACAAGTTCACCACCAGTTGAAGGCGCATCTTTGAGAACCGACCAATCAGAGCAAGGTTCAGCGACAGCTGATTTCTACGACGCTGGATCGGAAGACTCAGACAACGCAACACACTTGACGAAATCCTCGACGCGAAGGAAGACAAAGAGACCCAAGATGGACAACTCCAACCCGTACAGACAAGGCAGCAGGTTGGGAGCGACGACTCCACCTCTCGTGCTCTCATCACCTCCTCGTGCGCCGGACCGCTCGAGACGCCAGACCATGGGTGGTGACTTCGTGTCGCCAACTTTTGAGCAACATTCCCGCCGCACCGCGAGACCACAAGACCCGCAGACGGCATACCAACAAGGCGGCCAGCAGATGGAAGATATGGGGCTAGGAGATGACCAACGTCCTCGTAGCCATGCTACTGGGTATGGTCATCTGCCACCAATCCATTTCCCGTCTTATGGGCAGCAGAACGTTCAAACGTACCACACCGGATTTAGTTACGGTGCTGCATCGCCTTCGACAGGAGCAGGCTCTTCCACCATGCATCAGCAGCCACAGCAATCAGGCGGACAGTACCACCAAGCCTTCGGCCAGCAAGGCGGAAGCTACAGCGGTAACTATGGTCAACGTTCTTCTGCCTTTAGTGGAGCTCCTGCGACGCCGATGAACACTCAGCAACAGATTTCGCAGCAGCAATACCATCAGCTTCCACCAAGACCGAGCACGCCTTTCTCGGACCCATACGAGGCATCATACCAACGCGATCAGCAGTGCGGTGGTCAGCCATCTCAGCAGCAATCGCGTCCAAGCACTCCCACTTGGTACAACTTCAAGACCGACTATCAGCAGGCGATGCAGATGGGCAACCACCTGGGACAGCAAGCGATAGGCGCCGGCGGCATAGAATTTGACACCGAGATGACCATGGGAGCGCAGTCCTCTCCACAGCTTAGCAGAACGCCACAGGGACCAGCGCAAACACCATTTCCAAACAAGCGCCGTAGGATTAACGGTGACTCTCCCGAAGAGCCACGCGACCAAGATGGTAGCATGGGAAAGAAGAGATTGCAGAAGAAGAGGTATAATACACACATATGGGGGTCTCAATTGAATGCCACTGACGCTAACTTGTGGTTAGGAAGTAGACAGCCTGACGCGACTACGGACTACGGACTACTACTGCGAAGACGGCAACATACATGGCAAACGGGAATCGACAGGCGTTTGCTACAGGGAGGGATGATGATTGGCTATTTCATTGCTGAAGAAGGACGTCGCTTACAGCTTTATTTGACTGGGCGTTTATTGGCGGTGGGACACAGCTGGCTAGACCCTATACTTGCGACATAACAGGCTTCACATCGTGGGTGGCTTAACTTGAGTGAGGTTAGGACTGGATACTGGCTGGGTGTGATATCGGGAAAGGGCGCGAGCAACTTCGTTTTGGTGGTAGCGCCTGTATTGCCGAGCGCTATATACCTCATACGAATTAAAATGATCTATCGACTTATGACAGCCATGTTGTGTGATTCCTTGAGTGGCATGTAAGAGCATGCACTGTGCGCGAAGTACAGAGGGTAGAGGTGCCATGGATTGCTTCGTATGAGTTAGCTGCAACAATAATCGATAATTGAAGTTTTTAAAACCATTCTATGACGCTCTTGTGATGTGTGTGAAAAAGAGGACGTTTGGCTCTGGATGTAGCCTAGCGTGACTTTACCCTGGGACTCGCGCTCTCACGTGAAGATTAGTTGCAATCAGGCTAGCGCACTAACACGGCCGCTTGGCCTAAAGCTGTCGTCATCAACCAACCACCGCGGCTATCAACCTCTCAAGGTTGACGTCTAATATACTCGTCGCCGACAATATAAAAAGTTCAACTTTTTAAAACCTAACTACCTGCTTGTACATAACAACACCATAAAAACATCAAAAGTTTTTCATCATGGCGTCCTCTTCAAGCGTTCCTACACCGCTCCTCTAGTAAGCGCACTTCCCCAACACTCAGCCACGCCTTTGTTCTAACCATCTCAGCGCCTGCATCGCCCACAACACCACCATTCTCTCCGAGCACACCACCTCAGCATCCTCAAGCACATCTTCTCTCGCCTCCCTCGTCCTCCCAAAGATCTCCCACGACACACCACAGAAGCTCACTTACACCCACAACAACAACTTTGTTCACTACATCGCATCTGCGCCTTCCCAATACCCAGACTCTCCCTCCGCAGGCGGCTTGACCTTCCTCGTCGTTGCAGCCTCAACAGTAGGCCGTCGCATTCCTTTCGGCTTTCTCGTCGAGATCAAGAACCGCTTCCTCGATCGATTTTCACCAGAACACACTGACTTCGCCTCCTTGCCCAACTACGGTTGTGGCTCCTTCAACTCTGAGCTTAAGAAACTCATGGTTGATTACGGCACCACGGCATCGGGCAAGCAGGATGCGATATCAAATGTGCAGAACGAGATTGAGAATGTGAGAGGCATAATGACGGAGAATATTGAGAGGGTATTGGAGAGGGGTGAGAGGATTGATCTCTTGGTTGATAAGACGGACAGGTTGGGCGGGAATGCGGCGGAGTTCAGGATGAGGAGTAAGGGGCTGAGGAGAAGGATGTGGTGGAAAAATGTTAAGCTTATGGCTATGCTGGTTATGGTGGTCATCTTCTTGGTTTACCTTTTCGTTGGCATGGGTTGTGGGTTGCCTGGATGGGGTAAGTGCTTGGGGCACTAGAGAAGGAGTTCGGCAAGCAGACCGGTAATGAATAGGCCTGAGTGAGTAGAAGTTTCTTAAAGGCAGCAGCACATACACGAAGACATGGATGAGAAACGAATATGGCGTCTGGGTTGTAGCGATAGCGTGTTCTGATTAAGTTTGCATAATATGAATGGTGTTTCTCAAATTAGGCAGTGCTTCTCCACCGACCATATCCTCAAGCGAGGAGGTTTAACAGCGAAGAGTCGTCGCTCTTGAATTCAAAGAGCTATTTGAGGTCAAATCGGACCACATGCTACTTAAGACTTAAGTCCAAGGACAAGCTCGTTGTCTTTGTCATAAGTGGGCAAAGTCATCACTCGTTGGTGGCCAATGGCGTGTTCTTCCTTATTGCTTCGGCACAAAGAATCTGCTGATGCACAGGTTTAATTACTCGACAAATTTTGTGTTCAGCGAAAAATGTTATGTTTGATCCTTATCAGGAGGAATTTTGGACTCGCCGTCCCTCTGGACGAAGGTCCATTCTGCGAGCTAATTCAAGGTGTGCCAATTTGGAGAAAACCATGCGATTTTCGACAGTCATCTTTGCCAGCACCTTGATACGAGGCTCAAACAAAGGCCGAGATGAACCGATTGTCGGTCCTCAAAGGGAATTTATTCGAGGATGTCTCAAAGAAATTGTTGGTTGTATCAGCATGGCCTACTCTGCAGAGTGCGATGGTGGGATCATATAAAATTAAATTAATACACTTGTCTAATATCACCATGGCACTACCTGTTCCACCTTTAACATTCGGCATGAGCCTGAATACCTGATTCCATCTTGGCGGACAACTGAAGGACAGCAACCAACGTTATATCAGGGAGGAATACGCCACCAACTCAACAGGTGCACGGCGGTGTCGGAGAGGCTCTCGTGAAGGCCACACCCGGGACATTTTAGCACGCTCGATAACAGACATAACAGGCCCCTGGAACCACATTCCCATGCAAGTCCGACCTAAATACCCAGACTTTCGCAGCATGAAACGACTATGAAAAAGGCGTTCAGAAATCCCGGCGAGTGGGAGACAACCACCCGAACTGCAACTGGACCCCGCTGAAGTGATAAGCCGTATCTCACCCTTCAATGTAAGGAGTATGCGCGAGGTTCACAGACTGTGAGGCAGCTTAACAGAGACCACCGACTCTTCTATCCTCCAAAGTTTGCACTCCACGTTCATGTTGGGTTTGGCTCTAGTCATTTTGGCACTCGTGGTAGAGAATGATAATATGGAGAAGCAGTGAAATCGTGTCACTATGGTCATGAATATGGCAGCACTCTTTTGGAATTTTAAGGAACCACAGGAGTAGACGAGAGGGGCGGAACCAGTATACCTGGAGCATGCAAGAGAGTGAGCAAGCGGAGATCTCGAAATACTACCGTATTCGGCGTAAGTGTAACCTCTGCGCTGCGATAAGGGCAATATGCAGGGAGGGCACAAGGGGACCTCATGGGCATCGGAGACTACCTAGGTCGAATGATGATATTGACCTCGTGCAGGAGATATTGACCTCGTGCAGGAAATGTTCGATGATACTCAATACGATGAAGGGAGGTACGACAAGAATATGGCTTACAGTGTTTTAAACATGGGAAGGACACAGGCCGCGAACCAAGAGCTGAAGGGTCTTCAAGCACTGAATGACGATATGTGCCAAGCTGGTGGAGTGAGTATGCCACCAACAACGCACAAGCCGCTGTGAAGAGGGTCTTGCCTTGAAGCCTGTCAGAAGAGGGCGAAGGTACACCGCTGACCTTAAAACACCTGCTGAGACTGATAGGTTTAGGTGAGCTCGGTGCAGCCTCTAAGTTGGGACCTATGGCTCAGGCTCCTTCTGCTTTCCCACCTCCAGCACCTGTTGCGCCAGTAGCTCCTGATACATTGCCGCCTCATCTCAGATATGGCCTTCGCTTAAGGGGACCTCGACCGTCTCCTCCATCACCACTTGCGTGAGTTATCATCAATAGTGTCCCGTCTGTGCCGATTCTTGAGCACCAGGACTTGTGGGACTAGGCTGATCAGACAGCCATGCAGATGAGGCAATCTCACAGGAGAGTGCCACGTGGTATTCGCACACTTGCGGCACAAGCTTTGTAGGAAACCGCACCCCAAGGCACTTGACCAGTGAGCGAAGGCCTGTGATCAGTTAAACGTCAACTATGTAGGGGCGTCTCCAGCAGGCGCGAAACTACATAAGCATGTATACCTGTTGAGGCGAGTAAGCTTCCACCTGTGGATATTTCTGTCAAGCGTAGCAACCCCGAGAGAAGAGAATAATTTTCAGTGTACTTAATCGAGCATACAATGTAACCGAAAATTACCCAATTGCCACTTGCTAGCCAGTGGTTAACCAAACTGCCACTAATTGACACCTTAATATCTAGATTGCCGTTCATGCCTACAACCCTTCTTAGCGCATGTTCTGCAATCCGCTAACATGCTGCTTAGCTTGGTCCCAGATTATTAGCTTCAAAATCTGCGTCATTGATGTAATCTCAGACCGGCATCAGACTGCCAGCAAGCGCCAACCGATTAGGTACCTTATTATGTACTCGGAAGTCCACAAGAATTCGAAATTGACATGCTTATTGAAGCTTCCAGCATCTAATCGATTAGCATTCGTCATAATGTCATTGGCGGCCGGCAGACATGTCGACTCTTTTAATGGAATCAAATTTTGACAACAGTTAGCTGCTTTGCGAGGCCACAAGTAGTCTGAAGTGGCAGTTCTGAAAGCCGAATTCCTAAAGGTGGCAGTTGGGTGATCGATCGGTAATCTAATCGTTAACCCATTAGGCCTTGGAAGCTATAAATCCGCTGCCTTGCCCAATTGATATTCCAGCTCTCTGCTCGTCTGCTTCTCGTCACCAACCAAATTCATAGCTGCCGTTGGTACCCTTGTTTACACCATCATCTGCTGTAAGCGCGCTCCCCCCACATAGCCTTCTGCTGAAAACACCGTTCCCTTCAGACCTTACTAGATATAGTAAGGTACACAGCTTCGGATACTCTTTTGTTCGGGCTTATGCTTCGACTCAATCTTTCTTCCAACAACTGTCCAAACAAACTTCCAAAATTCTCACACAGTTTGTCGCACAAACTCACACTGACTGTCCCACGGCCTCACTTCCAACCAAGCGCCTGCGCACACAGACAGCATCCCCGGAAACACGATTTTTCGACAGCCCAGTGCACCATCGCAGAATAAGCTACTGCAACGACGACGAAGCATGCAACACAGCCGTGAGAGCCCAAACCGCATTTCAGACTAAGATGAAGATTGTGATGAGGAAACGATGAATTATTTCCAAAAGTAAACCATATTCTATATGGCATTCTATATGTGAAACTATGCTAAACTATGCAACTAACTAAATATCCAAACTCCCTCTATATGCGCTCCTAAATGCCACACCCATATCCTCTCAGCCTAAAAACTCCAGTAAATGGCAAGTCCTCCACATTTTCTCGTACATGTCTTACTACTTCTCACCACTAAGCATCTTCCGCAACTCCTCAACCAACCCCTTCGCCCCCTCAAGACTCATCATATCCTCATCACTGAAAACACCAACATCAATCGCCGTTCCATCGTCCACAACTCTAAGCTCAATATCCACAGCTCTCTTATATACCTCTGCCGCCAGGCGATTCCCACTGTCCTCCACCTTTACGATTTCCTTAACCTCAGCCCTCGGCCTCAACATTGCCTCCGCATTGAGTGATCTTGACAGAAGGCCCGTGTCATCGCCCGATGGCTCGGCGAGGTTCGTACTCTCTCCAGTAGACTTGAGCAGATTAACCCAAACATTGACACTCTTCCCAGTCCAAGTATACACATCCTCCAATCTCGTCTGACTGATAACTTCCTCACCCAACTTCCCAAGATCAGCCTGCACACTGGCCGCATCGCCAATCTTCAGGGGGAGGAGGTTGAGCGTAGGTATTGCCAACCTCTCTGTGGCAGAGGCGCTTCTATTGCCGAGATACAAGCCGATAGTGGACGCACCTGGGTTCTGGAAGGACCAGACGCGCCCGATGGCTGAGAGGACGTATGCATCTACCGACACACCCGCTTCCCTTGCAGCGGCCTTAAGGTCGCTGGTTGCGATGCCTGGCTGGAAGTACTCGATTTTGTGACCGGTAAAAGGCCTATCGGCGGCCTTATCGGCGGCTGTGGTGTGTGGGAGATAGTTCCTCCAGAACTCTTCCTGCTGGCCCTTAACCTTCTCACTCAAGCCCGCAGCAACAAACTCTTTGATTTCCTCCGTATCAACATCCGGCAGCTCAGTCTCCAGGTCCTCATAAATCTCTTGCAGCTCATCTAAAACTCTATCCAACGAGCTTGCGTCGTAAAGCACATGCAGGACTTGCAAGCTCAACTTCCCATCGATGACGGAGAGCTGGACAGGTTTTAGCAGATCAACATTCTTGGCATCTTCGCTCTTCGTTACAACAGGGTTGTTGTAAGCTGTGGACTTGACGATGATCTGCACACCACCGATCTCAGCAAGGCCGAGCACGATCTTGGAGCGGAGGACAGCATGGCGGCTGAGGATCTTTGCCCACACAGCCTCAAGTCGTGGAAGATCAATATTGGCTGGAACGGCGTACTCAAACTTTGCTGAGAAGAGAGAGCCACCAGACGCTCGGAAGCGCTGTGCGGTGTACAGTTGTCCGGCAGCAAGCGGCAGGATAGTCTCAACATCCTCTTCCATAATATCGGCAGAAGTAAGGAGCTCAGTGCGGTCGAGATGCTCGAGTGCCTCCGCGATCACGGCATCAACGTCAACCTTATCCAATGTATCGAGATTGACAGTTTCAGACTCAGCGCTTCGGCCCTCGATGATGGAAGCAATACCAGACACCGTCGGGTTCTTGATAATCTCATTGACGCCAATATGTAGCCCCTGCTTTCTAAGAAGCGAGCTCAGTTTGATAGCACTGATGGAGTCTAGACCGAGGTGGAAGATCGAAGTCTCCCTCGTGATATCCTTCTCCTCTGTCTTGCTGACCTTAGCCAGTACCTCCCTAATCGTCTTTTCGGTGTCTAACCATGGCGTATTGGCCCTTGTGACACGTTTGACTGGCTTGGCTACAACCCTGCCTTCCAAAGAAAACGGTGGGAGACCCAAGATCGAGACGCCTTCGACGGTAGAGTTGAAAAGTTCCTCATCAGCCTTAGAAACGAGGCTGTTGAGGACCCCATCAAGTTGCTCAAGGAGCTCGGAAGTCTGTGACTCCGTGCGTGCCGCATCCCTACATGCTGTCCTCCAAACCAAACTCTCGCCCACAATCTCCATCTCCACACAAACCGCGAATTCAACTTCGGACTGACTTTCGACTGGCATATACAATCTACCCATACCCTCCATGTTCTCCTCATCGGTCTTAGCATCTTCCCTGCCGCCTTGGAAGATAAAAAGCGTATCGAACAACGAAACACCCTCTTCTCCTTCCTTTCCAGACATATTTGCCAAAGCCTGAGCCCTGCGAAGCGGGAAGTGCTGGAATTCCCTAACCTTATTCGCATTCTCCTGTACATATCCCAGCATGTCAGCCGCAGTGCCAGAAAGCACAGAGCGGACAGGTACGGTGTTCATGAGCGGCATCATGACCCTGCGTGCCTCCTCCTCGTCGCGGCAGGAGAGCACGACGCCAAATACTACGTCGAGTTTCTTGAGGTAGGTGGCGAGAAGGAGGGACCATGCCGTTTGGCCTAGAGTCTGAAGGGAGATGTTCTGTCGGCGGGCGAAAGCCTGAAGCTCTGTGATGCTCAGGGTAGAAGTCTTCTCGGCTCTGTTGATGACGCTTGAGGTTGTGGAGGAGACTGGGAAGGTACTGCGAGGAAGACCAGTCAGAGCGGTCTTCCAATACCTAACCGCATCCGCCCCATTAGCATTCACAACACCCTCCAACGTCTTTCTCGGATCTGGTCTGCCAATATCTTGCCCGTCATAAGCGGCTGCAACATCGCCATGCAGCGCATCCAGTGACCATCCGTCGTAAAGTGCGTGCGAGATAGAGAGGAGATAATAACGATCCTCTCCATGGGTAATCTCCCGGAGTTGGAGAAGGCGGCACTTCTCCTTCGCGATTTCGATTGCCTTAGAGATGTTGCGAGCCACGATATCCTCGAGAATGTCTTCGGCTGAGACGTTGACTGCGCACCAAGTGGTTGTTGTGTAGGGGGAGACGACCTGGGCGTATCCGGTGTCGATATCTGTATCCTCGACCTCCAAGAAGCTGGTGCGAAGGATGGAATGCGCGCGAATACACTCCTCCCAAGCGTCCTTCAACCTCTCCATATCGGTGTCTGATGACAGTTTGTAAAGTTCGTGGTTGAAGTATCTCGCGTACTCAGACGAAATCATCTCGGCAACCATTCCTTCCTGGAGAGGTGTAGCTGGAAGGACAGCCTCGATTTGTTCATCATCATCCTTGATCTTACCCTCCTTCATCAGCGCGGCCCTGATCTTCTCTTCAAGGTCTTCTATCTTGATGGTAACCTTGGCAGGTGCGGCGTCTGAAGAGGTAATGCTCCTCATCATCTTAGCAACACAACCCGCCTTAATCAAGGCGCTGACAGAAATTTTAACTCCCTTACCCTTCAGTCTCGAAGCCAGCTTAATGACATCAATTGAGTCAAGTCCCAGACTGAACAGCATTGTGTATGGTTGGACCTGGCCCTTATCAACTTTTGTAAGAGCCGCAATCTCAGCCCTGATGATCTCAGCTGTCTCGCCCCATTCAAATGCTGCGTCATCTTCGACCTGTGTGACCTTCTTGGCACTTGCTGTCTTTGCTGGGGCGGTGCCTGAGTTGGCTGCTAATGGAATGGCGGATTCAGGTGACTTGAGCGCAGCGAACACCCCCTCGACCTTTTCAAGCAACTCCCCAGCAACCTTCTCATCAAGGTGGCTTCCCTGACCGACCAAAGTCAACCCCAAACCACCATCCTGTCTCAAAGTCGCCTCGAAAGCCAACGGGTAGTCAGCAGTAGCAACCCCCTCAACCTCCTTCCACAATCCATTCTCCCCACTCTCCTCTTCGTGCTGGAACACAAACAGACTATCAAACAACTCCCCGCCCTGCTCTCCCGCACACCACTTCATAACGTCCTTCAACGCCGTATGTTGATACGGCAAGACCTCACTATTGAATTTTCCGCACGCCCTAATCAACTCCTCCCAACTCTGTCCTTGCTCAGTGGCGGCGCGGAAAACCAAAGTGTTCAGCAGCGGTCCAACAACTTTTTCAGCGTCCGCAAAATCGATGGAGCGACCGCTGACCACCAATCCAAACATTGGCGCGGAGCCCGCACCAAGGTAATTCTGCAGCACGACCATCCATACAGCCTGGATAATACTCTGATACGTAACACCCAGTTTCTGCCTCAGCCCCTCTAGGTGCTCAAGGCCTCCCAACGTCTTGGACACCACAACGTCATTCTCCTTATCCCCTTCACTAACACTCTCGACCTGCGGCAGCGGCGTGTGAACAGCACCCTCAAGCGCCTCAGTCCAGAACTCCTTCGCGCCCTCAACAACAGCCAGAGGACCGTGTGGGAGGGAAGAAAGGAATGATGGGCCGTACTCGGCTGCCTGCTCCGCGTACTCAGCCGCAACGGCGTCGAGGATGAGCGGAAGTGCGACGCCGTCGTAGAGGCCGTGGAACATGTCTATGGCCATCAACTTTTTTTTGTCGGCCTGGATAATAGTAACCCTCCATGGGTTGACCAGTGCCTCAGCCTTTTCCATTCCCTTGTACCTCTCCCCGACCGTCTTGCGAGCCATATCCAAATCGGAGACGTTTTCGACTTTGACGATATCCCATAGTAGCTCAACATCCTGCAGCACAACCTGCGCACACCCATCACGCGTCAAAACAAACCCCATCCTAAGCACCTCCAGCCTCGCTTGCACCTTACTCCATGCCCTCTTCAACTTTTTCATGTCCACCTGCTCGCTTACCTCGAAGTCAAAGCTCGAGAAATACAAAGCGTCTTCGCTGTCCAGGAAGCGATAAATCATACCCGCCTGCGCCGCCGTACACGGAGCCACGGCCTCAATCTCGCTCGCCTCAACTCCCAGCTCCTCCGCGACCTCACTCAGGTGCCTGTGTCCAAACGCCGAGATTGCTTGCTGTGCGGCCACAACTCCATTGTTCAGTGTGCCGGCGGACGACTCACTGCTATCCGCCAGTAAGAGCTTGACAAGGGCGTCAATGCTAGAGTTCTTCATAACGCTTGCCAATTTCGCAGATTCGAAACCAGCGCGCTGGAGGCGCTTCGAGAGCCCGATGACGGAGATGGAGTCGTATCCGAGCTCGAAGATGTTGGTGCCTGGTTTGAGATCCTCGATTGGCATAATCATCGCTTCCGCTAGGGTCTCCAAAACCTCCTTCTCGTCCCCTGACCAGGTTCTAGTAGCATTCCCGGCAGAAGAGAGACGCTGCAAATCCTCGATACTCAGGCCGTTGTAGATGGAGGCTAAAGCTTTACCATCCGCCTTGTTATTCGCCGATAACGGCAGCTTCCCGAGCGGCACGAAATGCGTCGGAACCATATACCCCGGCAGCCTCCCCAAGCACGCCTCCTTGGCTCTGCCTATGAACGCATACTTATCATCTTCGACCCTCACCGGTACGAAGAAAGCAACAAGCTGTTCCTTCTCCTGCTTAGCGTGTTTGAGAACTAGAGTTACCACTTCATCGATCCCCTCAACCCCCGACTTAATAACCTGCGTAATCTCACTAAGCTCAAGCCGCTGGCCCCGCAACTTAACCTGATCATCAGCGCGCCCCAAGAAAAGGAAGGAGCCATCGTGAGTTACGCGCACGAGATCACCAGTCCTATACACCCTCTCACCATGCATCATCGGGAATTTCTCCTCAGTGAGTTTCTCCCTATTCAAATACCCCTTTCCGACAAGCTTCCCAGAAACAACAAGCTCACCCACAGCACCTCTCAGGACCGGCTCATCGCTATCTTTCTTAACGACAAAGGACCCCACATTAAGGAACTGTGGACCGATATTGGCTGGCTTGCCGCTGGCCCCGACGCGCGGGTACATCGTGCAACCGATAGTCGCTTCGGTGGGTCCGTAGCCGTTGTAGATACAGCCCACCTCGCCCCATGTATCCAAGATATCCTGTCTCAGTGCCTCACCGCCTGTGATGAACACGCCCTTGGTTAACCCGGGCACCATCTCAGGCGTCAACAACCTGGCAAGGGAGGGCGTAAGATCGAGGTGCGTGACGCCTAGCGCGTTGATGGCGAGGGGTATGTCTTCGAATATCAGATCGCGGGGTGCGGAGGAGAGGCAGAGGGAGGTCTTCCAGGTCCAGAATTGTTCGAGCACGCTGACGTCGAAGTGGAAGGATGCGAATTGCAACCACCTGCTCTCTGCTGTATAATTATCGGCGAATAAATGCGTAAAGGCATGCATAGCCTGTACAGCATTCTCATGCGTCAACTCGCATCCTTTTGGCTTACCCGTGGTACCGGAGGTATAGAGGCAGTAGCTCGTGTCCTGCGGCGTAATCGGCCTGCCCAATTTCGGATGCTCGGTGGCGCATTCGGCAAGCTGTGCCTTAATCCTGTCATCATCCAAGTTAATCACCTTGATCTCGCTGTCTGCAAACACGTTCTTAACGTTCTCCGCCGGCCTCCCACTCGTCAAGACTACGGAGGCGCCCGAGTCCTCGATAATGAATTTCACCCTATCTCCCGGTGCTCCGGGGTCGAGTGCCACGTATGCAGATCCCGACTTCATGATACCAACAATAGAAAATGAAGCTTCGGGACACTTATCAAAGCAGATAGCAACAAGCTGCCCCTGAACCACGCCCAATTTCTGCACAAGGTTTGCAATGCGATTCGCTTCCTCCTCGAGCTGTCTGTAGCTCCACTTCCTGGTGTTGAGTGGTTCCAGACAAGTTGTGAATTCCAGGGCCGTCTTGTCTGGGTTCTTTGCAGCGGAAGCAGAAACAAAGTCGTGGAGGAGCAAATTCTCATCATTCCCAAGCGTCGGGTGCTCCGGAGGAGTGATAGAGAGGATCTTCTTCTTCATCTCCTCGTCCGCGTCTTCGAGGACTAAGCCGTCGGCCAAGTGAGAAGGAGAAGTTAGTGTGTCGTAAAGGAGGGCATCGAATTGCTTGAGCATGAGTTCTGCTTGTTCAGCTGGGACGACGTTCTCTTTCACTGTGACCGTCAACTCGAGCTGTCCCCTCTCAGTCGGGAGCATCTCAATAGAGACAGCGTAGTCGGCGCTGGCATCCTCATCAATCACGCTCCAAAGTCCGTCGCCAGCTTCCTTGGTATCTCCGCCAGTCTTCTGATAAGCAAAAAGCGTATCGAAGAGTCCGCCCTCGACTCCGGCCCACCTACCAATCTGCGTCAACGGCGTAAACTGGAACTTGCTCAACTGCGAATTGTACTCCATCTGTCTCTCCAGCACCTCTCCATTCTTCCCCAGAACATCAGCGCTAACAGGCAGTGTAACGATAGTAGGAAATGCAGCCCTCCCCGCCTCACCACCAAGAATACTTTTTCCGCTCAGAGTAACGCCAAAGGTTACGCTCGGCTCGCCAACGTACTGGCTGAGCAGTCTCGCCCACGCCACCTGGCCCGCAGCTTGCACTGAGACACCAACGTTCTTGGCGAGGTCTTCCACTTCCTTCATTGAAATGCTGGATGTAGACGAGTGTGCAATACTCTTGGTAGAGCTGACCCGTAACGGCGTGCAATCAGGGAACTTATGTTGGTGGATGCCTTTGCTCGTCCAAAACATCTTGGCCTCCTCCTGCTCACCACTATTGGCGACAAGGATGCTTCCAAGGACGGAAGTGACAGGCGCGTAAGCCGAGACCGAACCGGTATTGTATGCGGACTGCACGTCTGAGAGGATGAGCTGGAGGGATGCAGCGTCGTAGAGCGCATGCTGTGCCGTAAATTTAACAATTTCCTTCCCCTCGCCCTTAGTATAGGTCAAGAGCCACGGCCTGGTTGCCAAGGACTCAGCATCCATGACAGCTTCCTGGTCGTTGGTGAACCAAGGGAGGGATAATGACTTGTAAGTAACCATCGCGAAAGGATATTTAGCGTCCTCGATTCCAACAAAGCCCATACGCAACATCTCACACGCCTGCATCACCTTCTCCCACGCACCCTTCAACTTCTGCGCATCCGTACCAGGCGCCAGCTCCATGGAAAAAGAGTTCACGTACTCCCTGCCTCCAGAATGGAGCGTGAGCGCCAGCATGCCGCTCTGAACCGGCGTACAGGGCTTGATCCCCTCCACCTCTTCCTCCCCACCGGACTCCTTAACCTTGGCCAAAACAGCCTCTTTGTGTCTGTTTTCGAAGGCCGCGAAGTCAAAAACAGCAGCAGCTGGTGTCTTCACATCACTGCTCAGACCCTCGATGTACTGAGAGAGGTCCTTAATAGATGGGTACTGCAGCACATCACTCGCCGCAACCTTCCATCCTTCTTTGCGGAGAAGGGTAGCGACTTGTACGGCATTGATACTATCCAATCCCAATCTGTAAATGCTGGTAGACTTCTTGACGTCGGCGGAAGACACGGTCGTGAATCTACTGATGATGTCGCGGACTTTCCCCTCTACCTCTGACCATGTGCCGCTCTCTTCCTTTGCTTCTCCTTCTGTCTTTTTGGCGGATTTGAGCGCGAGTGTGTTGCCCGCGTATTGGTCCTTGTACTCGGCACCGATGATCTGGGCGCGCGGATTCTCGAGTGCGCTCTGGAGATAAGAGTTGAAGGTAGCAAGGATCCGCTCAACCTGTTTGGTTCCCAATGGCATATCATGCGTATGCACCGTCACCCTCAACTCATCATTCTCAGGAACCGGCACAATCTCAACCACAACCGGAAGATCCATGGAGCCTTCATCCTCCTCAATCTTCCAGAGGCTATGATCGAGCGGTGTGCTTGGCGTCTGAAGCAGCAGTAAGCTGTCGAATAGGGGCCTGCCCTCCGTGCCAGCCAGTCCCTGGATCCTCCGCAAGGCCGTCAATTGATAGGGAAGCGCGTCAATATTTTGTGCTTGTAGCTTACGGCAGGCTTCGAGGAAGCTAAGCTTGTGGAGGCCGCTGAGGCGGAAGGGGATGGTGTTGAAGCAGGGCGCGACGAGATTGTTTAGACCGGTGACGGGGACGGTGCGACCGGATACTACGTTGCCGAAGACTATGTCTGAGGTCTTGGTTTGGGTGGCGAGGGTTGCTGCCCATGCTGCTTGACAGACTGCGAGGAGGGATGTTGAATGGGTTTTGAGGCGGCCCTCTACCCAGGACAACCTCACGGTGGTAGGCTTTGTGACAACTTGGCTGCTCTTCTCAACCACCTCTGTCTCTCCCTTGACAAAAGGCGCAGAGCTGAAGTCCCTAAGCAGTCCCCTCCAATAACCATCAGACTTTCCCTCATCCACACCTGTCATGTACCTCAAGAAAGGCGCAAAAGACACGGGCGCACCCAACTCCTCCCCTCTCAAAAACTTCTCACTCTCGTTGAACAGCACACCCATCGCAAACCCATCATAGAGTGCGTGGTGCATGCTGAGCACCAACTTCACCTCTCCCCTACCACCTCCCTCGGAGATGTTGACATACACCAAGCTATAGGGAGGTTCGAGGTCAGTGTTGGTAGTGGAGACGGTCTTCAGTGCTTCTTCGATAGTCCGGGCCTCGGTGATCTTGGCGATGTGGGAGTATGAAGTAAGGACGACCTGGCTATAAGCATATCTAGCGTCTCCAGACTTTACGAAGACTGTGCGCAGGATTTCGTGGCGACGGACCATTTCGATCCATGCTCTCTGCATAGCCTCAATCGAAACCTTGATATCGAGCACCACCCTGTTTTGGTAAGCGTCCGCAGAAGGGGTAAGTTCGCAAGCAGAAAGCATCGCTTCCTGCAACGGCGTACAAGGCAGCACCCTCTCAACCTGCTTCCCGGAGCTGGCAAGTTGTTTCATAACGCTTCCCAGAAATTCTGGCGAGAAGTCCACTTCCTCGGGAGTAGGCAGCATCTCTGGCGTCTCCGCACCACACTTGTCTCCCTTCTGGGACTTGGCGATGTGTGCAGCTAGTCTCGACACTGAAGAGTGTTTAAGCACATCCGATATCTCGACCTTGAGGTTATGCTCGTCGCGCAGATTACGGACCAAGCTGATTGCGCTAATACTATCAACCCCCAACGCGAAGAAACTTGTGTTCGGTCCGACGCTCCCCTCTTGCACCTTCGCCACGCTCGTCACTGCTGCAACAATCGTCTTCTCCAACTCCGACCACTCATAATCTGCCGCCGTCTTCTCCTCAGAGTTGGAGTAGGACTCTAGCTGGGGGAGGGTGAGAGAAGCGTAGGCGGACTTGATGAGGCGTTTGTTGACCTTGCCTACGAGTGTGGAGGGAAAATTGGAGACTGGGACGAGGGAGGAAGGCACCATATAAATTGGCATCTTAGCCACGAGCTCGTTGTAGAGGGCCTTCTGCTTGTTTTCCTGCGCTTCGAGGATCTTGAACTCGTTCCCTTTCTTGTTCTCTTTGAGAGTATAGAAAGTAACCAATCGTACCTCATGCTCCGTCTCCCCCTCAATCACCAGGGTGACACAATCATCCACCCCTTCCCCTCCAAGCACAACCCTATTGATCTCACCCAACTCAACGCGCTGGCCACGGATCTTGATCTGGTCGTCTTTACGGCCGGCGTAGATTATAGTTCCATCGTGGAGGAGACGACCGAAGTCCCCTGTGCGGTAGATACGTCCATAGATAGAGTGGGTGATGAAGTTGCCCTTATTTTGCACAGAATCCAAATAACCACGTGCCACCTGCGGGCCGCCATAACAGAGTTCTCCCTCGGCGCCCAAGGGCAGGACCTCAAACCCATCTCCCTCTTTCTCTTCCTCCCTACCATCTCCATGGTGAGGTGCCAAGACGAAAGCGCTCACAGTATCAAGCGGTCTCCCAATACTCGCCAAAACATCATCTTCTTCGATAGATGGCGCGACCGTAACAACATTCGTAGTCTCACTCGGTCCATACGCATTGTAAAGTCCCTTTCCGCTCCAAGTCTGGAAAACCTTGGGCGTCATAGCTTCACCTGCCGATATCAACACCTCCACGCTCGGTACATTGTCAGGGTTAACCAGCGCAGCCACCGTTGCTGTCAGACTCAGATGCGTGACACCACTCTCATTGATCAACCTCTCAATATCCGCAAAAATAGCATCTTTCTTCGCAGAGATCAACGTCCCGCCAATGGTCCAGGTGAAGAATACCTCGAAGACTGAGACGTCGAAGCCTTGAGAGCAGGACTGCAGCAGCCTCGTATTTTCGCTGTGAGGATATACTGATTTGAGAGTTGCCAAGTTTGCCAAAACTGAAGCTTGGTTAATGAGCACACCCTTTGGCGTACCAGTGGAGCCGGATGTGAAGACTGCGTAGGCTAGACTGTCGGGCGTTGAGACGGCCGAAGGGTTGGAGTCGCTGTACTGACTCCAGTCCTGCGTGTCAACGGCCACTACCTCGACACCCTGGAGTCGTCTCAGGTGCGCGCTGACCTCGCCAGCGGTGAGAATGATCTTGACATTTGCGTCTCTGACGATTGTTGCAATACGGTCAAGTGGTGTGTCAGTAGTCAACGGCAGATATCCAGCTCCAGACTTGATGGCGGCCAGGATCGACGTGTATAGGTCAAGAGACTTATCCATGCACACCGCTACGAGCTGATCTGGCTTTACGTTCCTCAAGCGGAGGAAATGCGCTATGCGATTTGCTCTCTCGTTGAGCTGTTTGTAGGTAGCAGTCTCAACCTTGAACTTGCCATCGATAGACTTTACAAAATCGATCGCGGATTTCCCCGGGTTGGAGACCGCCATTTTCTCCACCGCACTCGCCATTGAAGTCTCAGTAACCTCGGTCTTTGGCTCCGGGTTCGCAACAGACAGTAGGGCCCTCTCCAAGCCTCCCGACACCTCGGAAATACCGATCTCTGCATTCTGCACGAAAGCGCCAACCATCCCCTCCAACTGCCCCAAGAAAACATCCACCATTTCCCTCGGCAAGATAGCAGTTTGATAGTTGACATCCAGTCTCAGCTTCTCGAGCGGCGTGATCTCCAAAGTGAGGTTGAATTCTAGATAATCCCTGCTTTTTACCAATTTCACCAAATTCTGCTGGTCGGAGGCGGTGGAGGTGGTGGAGGTAGTATCGAGAGTTTGCTGCCAGATAACCAAGGTATCGAATAAACTCCTATTGGACTCGAGTTCGGCGAGTGCTTTGATGGCGCGGAGGGGGAGGACGTCGTTCTCTAAATGCTTTCTAATCGTGGCATTCAGACTTTGGACGAGCATAGCGAGCGAACCACTTCCCGACAGCCCGGCTGTGTCACAACGCACCGGCAGAGTACTCAACGTCGGCCCAGCAATATCCTGAACGCCCTCAATAGAGCTGGTGCGTCCCGAAAAGATAGTCCCAAAACACACATCTGTCCTCCCGAGATACTGACTCAGTAGCACCGCATATGCAGCCTGGACGATGCTCTGCGGGCTGACTTCAAGCTTCCTCGCCACGCTCTCCAACTCCCTCGTCTCAATCTCCGTCACCTTGCTCGCCTGTGCCAGACCTCTCTCAACCTTGATCTTAGAGTGGAAACTTGGCAACCCCTGCGGATCCAACTGCGCCAAATGATCGCGCCAATACTGCTCCTCTGTATACTTCTCTTTCTGTCCCAATCTTAACTGTTCTTCGACGATCATTCTGAAGTTTGGTCTCCGAATCATCTCACCGCCAGCGAGGATGGTTTGCAGGTCGGTAATGAGGAATTCGAGGGACCAGCCGTCGTAGAGGGCGTGGTGGAGAGAGAGGTAGAGCTTGCTTTCCTCTCCATCTGAGCCGGGGAGGAGTTTGATGGAGAGGGGCCGGAGAGCGGAGATGGGCCATGCGCCTTCGACTTCTTGCTCGACTACTTGGATCTGCCTCTCTGACAATCTTGGGAAAATGACCTGGGTGTAGGCAGAAAATTCAGAGGCCACCGAGACGAAGCCAGTACGTAGGATAGGGTTGGCCTTCGCCCAAGCCACCAACGAATTGACAACCTCCTCCGCCGAATCAGAGCCGCTGACAGAAAGCTCAATAAAATTGTTATACGCCGCCTTGTCAACAGCTGTCTCCAAAAGCATCGCGTCCTGAAGGGGCGTGCACGGCATGACTTCTTCTACCTCATCTTTCACTCCTTCCTTTGCGAGCACGGCCCTAACCGGCTCTTTCAAGGCGGAGAAATTGAAGTTCGTGTCTTCTGTTGGTGCAGAAGTGGTGGATTTGGAGTCGATCGCAGAAGCGATGCCGGAAAGAGTTTCCGCGGAAAGGATTGCGACGGGCGTGATCGACAGATTCCCCTTGCGCAGAAAAGAAGCGAGGCGTATGGCGCCCAGGGAATCTAAGCCGTAAGAGGCAAGCCTCTTCTCTTTATTGACCTTGAATCCTAGCATTTCCTCCACAATCTTGCTAATACTTAGTTCAGTGGGGGTCAGGGTGGTACTTGCCTCGTCTTCGACCTCTGTTCTTTTCGCAAGATAATCAGCCTCCAACTGCTTCTTATTGATCTTCCCCGACGGCAGGTATGGGAATTCCGACATTATGACCAGTTCGGAAGGTACCATGTACTGCTCTAATTAGCCTCTGCCCCTTTTTACCCTCCCCCATCATAAAACCCGAGGGGCACTTACCTTCGGAAGCCATTTCTTACACGTCTCCTCCAGATCTCTCAGTTCCACCCTTTCGCCCTTTGTCGATGCCCAGACCACAAGACTGCCTTGAACAACCAAAGCAAAAGCCATTCTGATGCCCGGTTGTTTATACACAACTTCCTCAATCTCCCCCAACTCCACCCTCTGGCCCCTCAACTTTACCTGCCCGGCTGATATACGGCCCATAACCTCAATCGTCCCATCTCCCAATATCCGTCCCTTATCACCCGTCCTATAAGCCGGCTTCCCCTCATACGTCATGAACGCAGCAGCATTTTCTTTGGGCCTATTCAAATACCCAACCGCAAGCTGCGGACCACCCAAAATCAACTCGCCCACCTCCCCAAGAGGCAGGATCTTGATCTCACTACTTGTCTGTCCTTCTTCCGGAATAGCCGCGATGAAACACGAAACGGTGTGGAATGGGCGTCCGATGTTGCCCACTTTGGAAGCGGACGCCATGTTAAGATTGGCGGTGCAATGGATGGCTGCCTCCGTTGGTCCGTACATACCGTAGAGGAGGCCTGGGCGGGCTTCGTGGGTGACGACGCCTTGGTCGTCCTTTTCTTCGGGTCTCCAGCCGAATTCGTCGACAACGGGCCTCGTTAACATCTCTCCAATAGTAAGCAGCAGCCTGAGTCCCGGCACGTTTTCCCTCTTGCCGAGGAGACTGTTGACGACTGTGGGCGTGAGTTCGCACCCATCAGTCTCCAGCCTATTAATCGCACCCGGCAAATCATTCAACAGCCTCCCTCTATTAACACCCACCAGCGTACACCCCCTAAAGAAAGGGAAGAAGATCTCAAACACGCTAACATCGAAACTCGGCGCCGCAAACTGCAAGAACCTCTCAAAGTCCGGAATGATGAGATGATGCGCCAACAGACTCTGCGTGGCCGCTAAATGCGGAACACCGACGCCCTTCGGTAGGCCTGTAGAGCCGGAGGTGTACATTATGTATGCCAACTCGTGCTCTTTTGCGATTCGGAGGTTCAGTCTTTGGGCGACTGAGGCACCGTCGTCGACGACCTTCAGGCAGTCTGGCGATGGGCCGGAAGAGGAGGTTGACGGAGTAGGTGGGATGGAAAAGTATTCCTCAACATAGATAACCTCGGGGCCACCCTCCCACGTGACGGTCTCCTCCACCTCTCTGGTCGCAATAACAATCTTTGCATTGACGTCGCCAACAATGAACTTGACCCTCTCCTTCGGCGCATCGAGGTTAATCGGACAAAACGCCGCGCCGACCTCCAGCGTTGCGAGCTGGGAGATGTACAGGCCAGGAGATTGCGGGACGAGGATGGGGATTACTGGTTGCTCACCCTCGAGGTAATCTTCACTCGCCGACAGGGTAGCATGGAGCTTCTCGAGTACGCTCTCAACGCACAACCGGAACTCAAAATAAGTGTACTTGAAGGTGCGATCGCCGTTAAACCCCTCAGGTCCAAGGCATTCCAGCGCCAACCTGTCGCCCGACGACCAGGAGATCAATTCATGGAGGAGTTGCGGGCCGGGAAGAATTTGAGGCGGTTCGTTGACGATAGAGAGGCCGTTTTGAGGTAATGGCTCAAAGGGCATCTGGCCTACTTGTTGTTGTTGTTGTTGGTGTTCAGTCATGTTGAGAATTGTGAGGAAGGAATTTGATTATAACTTGATGATGATGTTGAGGAAGGAATTTGATTGTAATTTGGTGATGATGGTGTTGATTATTTTGTTGGTGGTGGTTAACCGCTTGATTCTTACGAGAGGAGTCTCTGGTGGTAAGAAGGCAATATCTCCAGTGGACTGGCGGAGTAGAAATGATTCGTTGTGCAATGATACTTTACCACAAATACAAGCTCAATGTCTCGTTCAAGACTCAAGGACAGAGCGAAATGTGTAGCGATAGCGATAGCGAGGTATGACTTCTCAGTTTGCTTGTTTCCAACAAGACTGAATATGAGAAGGAGGAAAGCTCGTGACTTTGAAGATCTGATAAAGAAGTGACAGATCCCACGCCGCAGCATGATGGGTCTCTTGCGCTGAAAGCCTCAGTATTAAGGCACCCTAAGCAGAAAGGACGAAACCGGCATCGCGAATGGCATTCAGAGCGGATGAAGGTGTAACGGGATAGGTGCGGTGGAGGTGCGGTGGAGGTGGGTGGAGAGGGGTGTGTGGTTGGAGAGGGTTGTGTGGGTGGGTGGGTAAAGGTGGGTGCGTGGAGGTGGGTGCGTGCGTGGAGGTGGGTGCGTGCGTGGCTGGCTGGCTGGCTGGCTGAAAGAAGCTCACGTGGCAGCAGTACGGGACGGTTATGGCACTAACGGCAGATGTGGATCTAGCTTGCGACGTCAATGGACGAGGTACTGTAGGAGCTTGGCTGGAGCTCGGAAGGGTTACGCCGCGATCGCACGATGAGTTGCAGTAAGTGAAGAGGCTTCTCGGAGTGACGCTGACTGCCCAATGCTTCTTTTCCTCGGAAAACGTTGGTGGCTCCTATTGTCTGCGTGGCCGTGGTGTGAGGAAAGTGAAAATAGAGGTTTTGAGGGCTTGTGTAATACTTGCCGAGGCAGCCAGATGATGCCTGAAACGCGGAACTTGCGTGGCTTGTGTGTTATGTGTTATGTGTTATGTATTATGTGTTATGTGCAGAAGGATGTGGGAAAACTGTGGAGTTTTGAAAGATTAGGAAGATTGGAAATAAATAAAAAGTGATGAAGCACAGTAAACGGCAATATTGATGCGAAAATTGTTGTTCCTAGGACCCTACAGGATGATGTGACGGCAGAGGATGATGTGACGGCAGTCAATTTGGAGGCAGTCAATTTGTAGGCAGTCAATTTGTAGGCAGTCAATTTGGAGACAGCACGTAGACCCTTAGAAATGTAGAATAACGATGGCTGAAGCATGAAAGATGTACGCTGAAGAATCGGAACGCCATCTGACTTTAATTGAGCAGCATGAACAAAAGTGTCCGCGTGGTGTCTAACGAAGGGTGAAAGGCTGAGAGGGTGGAAGGAAGCGGTAGAGGTTGGCAAATCGAACAAGGGTACAACGAAACCTTGGCCGATCTATGAAGGCTAGTCGGATCAGATTGTCTAGCGGCTACACATCTTATCAGATTGATCAGATAATTGCAGGGAAGATTTTTCTTCGCATGAGTATCCATCCCCACCCCACCCTCCCAGGATCATTGCCGACCACACGAAAGCGACAACTTGCGGGAAGATCTGGGACGCGGAGAAAAAGAAGGCGAGCGACTCGGAAGACCGTGGTGTTTGAGCTAAGGTTTGTGGAAAATGCCGCGACTCCGAGGTGGTGGTGTGTGGGTTTGTGAATGCTCTGGATGCTCTGGATGCTGTGGATGCTGTGGATGCTGTGGATGCTGTGGATGCTGTGGATGCTGTGGATGTTGTGGATGCTGTGGATGCTGTGGACGGACGGCAGAGATTATCAGATGGCGTCCGAGTTATCTGATCCGTACCTCTTTATGTCTTGCTTGAAAGCTCCTCTCTCAGACGCTCTCATTCGCAGAGGGGAATCAGCCGAGTTCTTGCCCTCGTTTTAATTGGGCCCAATGCCAAGCTTCCATTACCTCGACGCGGCCGGCAGCGTCGACGGAGATTAGTCTAGACTGAAACAGAAGATCCTCGATTAAAGCGGAAGACCCTTGATAAGAGACCGTGGCTAGACCAGACGCGGTGAAGACGGAAATGAGAGAGGAGCAGAGGGTTCGTGTTGGTCTCGTTGTGGTGTGCGCGAGAGTGAAGGACTTGCGGCGCGCTTGCAGGGAAGGATTTTTATCAGATGCCCCTCTTCTTGTGGATGGAGGGGTAGAGCATCTGATAATCGCAGAATTGACGTAACGGTCTGTGCGCGGGTGGATGTGCGGAGGATGTGCAACGAGTGCATTAATGTGTCGGGTGTATGGAATGTCGATCATGAATTAGAAGGATTTGGCAACTGGTGTCGAACGCAAAGCTTAGCGCACAGGAGTTCCTCGTTTGGGCTAAGTATTGGAACTTTTCAAGCTGACCGGTTTCCCCTTGCGCCGAGTCTTGCCGCGTTAAGCGTCCTAAAAACCGTATAAGTTCCATCCCAAAGAGGAAATTACATTCTGAAGTGTTCGCAAATTTAGCGTGGCGCTGCCAATCGCACCAAGTCCAAGCTTTTGGCAGAACCCTCTCTTTTTTAGGTCAGAACTCATTCGAATCTCACGCATTCTGGCGTTGCTGAAACCTTCGAATGAGGGGGAGAGGGAGAGGGAGAGGGGGAGGGTGAAATGATGGAGAGGATGAAGGTATCTCGAGGTTGACAGCTGACAGCGAGAGAGGGAAATAAGAGGGAAAAATCGGGGGAAAGATAAAGAGAAATTTGGCAGAACAGATAAGGCGTCAAGATAAAGATAACCTTTGTTGGTTCAACGGCGTTCATCAAGGCAAGCACCGTTCCTTAGGGAGGCAACTGTCGCTTGGCGAAAACCATACACGCAACCAAACTTTACTTTACAGCTTGGCATCCTCAGAGCAGTTGGCCGCCTGACAGCTTTTGACAGCTTCCGACAGCTTGACAGCTTCTGACAGCCGTCCTTCCTCAAACTTTGTTTGCCAATGCTCGTAAGACCCTTCCACACGAGCTTCTCACGCCATGCACACACCACCAAGTTGCTTTGCTTCACTGTTTTGCTTTATCCCACTACTCTTACTGTATGAACCAAGGGCTCATGTTGTACTCGGTTGCGCGTGGCACCCTTCACAACTGTCGTACTAGGTAGGCCAGCGTTGCATAAAGTGGTGGGGGGACGCCAAGACAGGCGATTATCAATCTGATCTAATCAGAGAATGACCCGGCAGTAATGGCGTCATATTGGTGGTCTGAGCCCTGCTGCAGCGGCCCCACCCACATGAAGTCCATTCTCTAATAGGGAGGGAGAGCCTGAGGGCTGGGTACGATGAGGAGAGAGGCATGTGAGTCGAGTGTCCGCCTGAGGATGAGAACGGAGCAGGAATGCGAGGTAATGCCGCAGATCGAGACGCAATGGGAGGCATCGGACGAGGAGTGTTAGAAGTGAGGAGTGAATGAGATGGGGGTGGGAATAGAGAAAGGCCAGGGAAATGTCTGTGTCGTCATCACTTTATGTGATTAGTCTGTTCGCATGGCGAGCTGTTTACTTGAGGCAAGTACCTCTGGTACTCCAAGGTCGCTCTTCTCTCCCTTCCCTCCCTTCTCTCCCTTCTCTCCCTTCCCTCCCTTCCCTCCCTTCCCTCCCTTTACTACGAGCACACCCACGCAATTCGTCCCTTCTCTTTTCGAGTACTCGTATTAGGCGGTTCTTTTAGTTTCGCTTCCCACATGAGATGTAATCCTTGGCTTGGGCCCTAGACTCGCCCTCAGTCCACCTCTGTCTCCTCTTTCTCCTCTTTCTCCTCTGGCTCCCCTTTCTCCTCTATCTCCTCTATCTCCTCTGTCTTCATCATTCCCGCGCGATTGGCCTCACTATTTCATGCAGGGATGAAATTGCACTAATCGCGCCATCTGCTCCCGTTCCACCCACCCTGATCCGAAAGGTCAAGCTCCAACAAGGATTGGCTCCGTCACTCACCGACCCATACTCCACATCTTGGCCCGCTCCTAGCTTCACTTCTCAAATAAATATCTTGATGACAGCTGAATCGTAGACATCATTAACTACGAAAAGCCTGCCACAGACTTCACTTAGCAAACAACTCTCCCTGTTCAATGGTCTCTATTCTGTCTCTTGGTATGTTTACCATCTAACCTATCACAACCCCATTTAGATCTAACATATGACTCCCCAGTATCCGAATTCCTTACAACCCTCTTACCGGGCACAAAATCAGCCTCTGAAGTTCCTCGCTCTCCGGAGACTCGTCAAGTCTTTCTCCCTGCCAACTTCTCACACATCGTTCTCACCGAGGGCAAGTAATTAAAATAATCAGAATGGCTCAAGTTGCAGCTTCCGTGCGCTCGGCTTCCGTCGAGTCGCTCTTTTCACGTGGACAGTCCACTCCAACTTCGTCTGTGGATGATACCTCCCCAGCCACTCCAGTTGACGTTGAGGTTGTCACTGGCGGTATCTCCAAATTGTTGAACACTGGTATGTCAATTGCAAAGTCCCAGGTGAAACTCCGCTAACGGGTTAGCAGTCACCCAAGCAATGCCATCCCGCCTCACCCCAAAATCTCACCCAACCACCACCTCTCCGACCACGTCTTCTGCACGCAACTCACTCGACATCGCGGCCACCCTCGCCCCAGGCACCTCCTCCGAGCCACTCGACCTCCTCTGCGTCGGTTTCGGCCCAGCATCCCTGGCAATCGGTATCGCTTTGTCTGATAAGCTCTTCAGCTTTGCACCAGAATCCCGCGTTCTTCCAAGAGTCCAATTCCTCGAGAAGCAGTCAGACTTCGCATGGCACGCCGGCATGCAGCTGCCAGGCGCCCACATGCAGATTTCCTTCTTGAAAGACCTCGCCACCCCAAGAGATCCATGCTCCCCGTTCACATTCATCAACTACCTCAAGTCCCAAGGGCGTCTTCAGAAGTTCATCAACCTCGGCACCTTTTTGCCAGCGAGAAAGGAGTATGAGGATTACATGCGCTGGTGCTCTTCCCACTTCTCCAAGTCCGTAAGATACAGTGCGGAGATTACCAAGGTGATCCACAACAAGAACCCACAAACCGGGAAAGTCGACTCCTTCACCGTGCAGTGGACCGACCACACTACCGGCGCTGTGCAGGAGCAGGTTGCTAGACATGTTGTTATCGCGACTGGTGGCCGCCCATTCGTGCCTGAGATATTTAAGCCGCATACTGCTGGCAAGTTTGCAAGATTCCAGCATTCGAGCCAGTACATCACTACCATCTCCACCATCCAGGAGATCCGCGCTGAGCCGGAGAAGATCCGCTTGGAGATTGAGGCTACGCAAGATAAGCTCAGCAAGTCTCGCTCTTCATCCGATGCGCTCGATGCGGATAGCTTGGCTGCGCAGATGATTGCTGAGCTTTCCGCCCCTGCTCCACGCTCCGCGTCCCCGGGCTGGGCACAGTCGAGTGAGGAGACGATGCAGCTCGAGGCCAAGATCTCGTCGCTGACTGCCAAGTACAACGCACTCCGCCACAGCCTCGAGTCTATCGGCTTTGGCAAGACTCCAAAGCGCTTCCTTGTTGTCGGTGGTGGGCAGTCGGCTGCGGAGATCTACTGCGACCTTCAGTCCAGATTCCCAGACAGCCAGGTCTGCATTGTTCTTAAGGGCCCAGCGCTCCGTCCATCTGATGACTCGCCTTTCGTCAACGAGATCTTTGATCCAGAGCGCGTTGATGGGTGCTATGCTCAGGACCCAGAAGAGCGCCGCAAAGCCATCATTTTAGACAAGGCTACGAACTATGGTGTCGTTCGCCTTGAGCTACTGGAAAAGATATACGGGGAAACATATCTGGAAGGCATGGCCAACGCTGATGAGACGCAATGGCACGGCCGCATCATCCCTGACAGGATCGTTACCGAGGTTGTGCCAAAGCAGGATGGAACGGGTGTCACTTTGACGTTGGCTGCTACTTCCGACCTCGAGAATGGCCGCAAGCCGGTCACTGAGAACATGGAGGCTACTATGGTCTTCTACGCCACCGGCTACCAACGTGATGCCTATAAGACTATTTTGGCTGATAGCACGGAGTTGTTGCCAGAGGGTCAATTTGTTGCTGAACGCAACTATGCGCTCCGCTTCGCTGAGGGCAAGGTCGCACAGGAGGCTGGTGTCTGGCTTCAAGGGTGTAATGAGCAAACTCATGGTGTAAGTACTTCACTTCTAACTTTTAAAGCACGAACAGGACTAATGTGAATAGCTCTCCGATACCCTCCTCTCCATCCTCGCGCATAGAGGTGGGCAGATGGTTGACTCCATTTTCGGAGACGGCTTGGTTGCGAACTAGATTTCCACTATTCGCCTTCCGGAATTACGAATTATGCACACCAGAAAATCGGCGTTTTAGCATGCAATCTCACTTTTAGATATCTTTGGAACATCTCACTTGCTTCAGCAAGCGGCATTTTGAGGCGAGTTTCCGACTTCAGCCATTCAAGGCCACATCAGGCTTTCAGCTCGATTCAGGCATTCTCAGATTCTCAGATTTGCGACCTCGCATTCGGCAGCTCACATTCGGATCGAGTCTGACGCCTTTGCCGAACACTCGAGACCACATGATGTCGCTTCTCCCGTTGAGATAAGCTGGGGTTATTGAATTTTTGGGTCACTGGGGCATCTAATCTGATCATCAGACAGATGCAGGTATCCAAAATTAAACGGCTGGCGGTGGGGAGCTGGTGTGGTTCTGGTGGAGTTGAGCACTGATAACGGATCTGATAGTTTCGAGCTGAGACAATGCGGAGTCGGGCATCCCGAGTTTTTATCTGATCCGCATGCCTCGGCCCGATATCAGATCTCCATCAGATAACTTGGAAGTGGAGTCTACAACTCCCCACTGTCGCTCATCCAACATCGGCTTCACAACATGGAAGAATGGAACGAAAACGGAAATAACGGTACATGACGGCGTTACAAGAGGAGGATTGTTTTTTGCTCTTTTGCGATTATTACTGGATCTCATTTATACTCTATCATTGACCGATCCCACAACAGCACTATCACACAGCATTTGGAATTATATAGGATACAACATAGAGCGGCTTTCTAGCTCGTCTCGCGGAATACATAAGGTTTTCTTTTTTTGCAGAGTTACCACACCTCAAGTGAGGTTCTTTCTACTCTGCCGGTCTTTTTTTGGGCTCTTGGTGACCGAAGTGACGCAAACAACTACAACAGGACATGCCTACTCTAAGACGAGGACAAAGCAGCAACCTCTGAAGTTGCGAAGAGAAGAGCAATGACAACTCTTGAGCTCTTCTACCTCAAATTCTCAACGCAACTCACCTTCAGTCACCTCCTCCCCTATCATTCCACACTCGTCTCCTCCTCTTTGTTCCCCCTCGTCCGCTGCTTCGCACACCAGGTCGATGTGCGCTTGATGGCAGCACATCCTACCTCAGATAATAATTCTGAGGCGGATTAGTCAGCTTGAACTGCAAACCATCAAGGTCAGTAATCTCAAATTCACCGTCAGCTGAAACGCGAACGCGCATATGGTGCTTGTGGACTCCAACTGGGTTTGTTGCAAAGGAAATCTCCGTGTCGAGCGCAGTTCTCAGCCTTCAAATATTAGAACGACGAAAAGACTTGGGCCGAATTAATCGATCATTATCTGTCGAGTGGACTTGACAGATTGAACCGACAAATATGCCCAACACCATTTTCGTCCCACTATATCTAGAGGTCTGCACTGCGCCAGACTTGGAAATCTCTGAAGTAAGCAAATGAATTCTCCACTAGTCCGGTTTATGAGTTTGTGGCTTAGGCCATCTTTGGAATGATTTTAATTCATGCGCAGAAAATAGGTAGTAGAATCAATTGCATAAATAGCTGCATTTCTTTGACTTCTGCAGACTTTCCTTGCATCTCCACCTAGGCTCAACCTCGAATTTCGACGACAAAAGTCATGCACAAAACTAAAAGATCTGCGCATCTGTTAATTACTCGCACAAATCAACTTTGGCACAAAGCCGCACACCTCTCAAAGCAAATTCCGCCGTGACTTTTCCACCAGCGCCGCCAGAAGTCCAAGTGCGGCCGTCGCAACATCAAGGACAGGAAGACCGAGGAGTAGATTTGCGGTAGCTCATTTGCACCATTGGCGGGACTGAACCTGCCTGTCTATATACCTCCTACCGACGCCGAGAAGTCAGTTGACAGCAACAAGAGCAAGACTCGTCCAACCAAGTCTGGCTTCTTCACCCCATTCGGAGTCTTCGAACAATTAAGGATTTGCTGACACCCGAGTCGGCGACACTTGATCCAAAGCATGCTTCACCCAAGCTGACCTCGATCCTTGCTAACTCTTGACAGTGCTTATTCTCTATACAGATTACTTGTGGCCGATTTAAAGCCCAGGATACCTTATACCTTGGGTCATTTTCGACATTTTTCTATTCAATCTCAGGCTGTTGGCGTGTACCTCATCGTTTCTCAACTCACAGCAGCAATAATACACGGTGTTTGGATTGGCATAAGTTGCTTCAACTATGGCACATACTCGACCAATCACATTGAATTATTATCGACAAGGTTCCTTTCTTTACATATTTGTAACAATCAGGCCATTTCACACTTTCGCAATCGCGGAGTCAACGTTTTGTGTATATATCAGGAGTTTGATTGTCTAAGTGTCGAAAATGTTTGCCAGCTTTATTCCTAACTTCGTCCCTTCCGTCCATGCCAGTTCTGCCGCCGCGGTTCGTAGATGTGGCGTGAAACGTAAGTCGAAGACGATTGATTGAGGGCTATGTTTGATAACTATTCTGAGGATGCTGAAGAAAAGAAAGTGCATGCGAATGCAGTGAGAGATGCAGTATACGATGAGGTGCAGAGGTGGTGCACTTGTAGGTGTTATCGAGGAAATCGTGTCGCACTATTCTCCACGAGCCATACCAGCCTGAGCCAGCGACCCATCTCGAACTGGGCGATATGTCGATGTTCGTTCATCCTCGAGCGGATTTACAAGATGTTGCAACCGATTGGTGTAGACGGCCCACCTGGGATGATCTGGATATTGCGAACGCCGGCGCGCTGGATGTTGCAGCCGATTGGGGTGGATGGGCCTCCTGGGATAATCTGAACCATTTTTATTGATTGGAGGGTTTGTTGAGTTGATTTGTGTGGTAGTGTAGTGAAATTTGCTTGGGATGCGAGTGATGATTGAGATATCGTGGAGGAGAAGAGGGTACTTATACCTGAGGAGAACAGCTTGAGGATGATCGAAATGGGCATGGCAACAGGAAACCAACGGCTCTAAGGGTTTCCCGATATGAGATACCTGGGTGCAAAAAACAGAGGCTCATGGCCAATGGGAACTCATTTGGGTCTAACTATTGGTTCTAGAGCGAGAAGAGACGCCCCTTGACGCCGGAAATAGATCCACCTTCCGTCCGGAACCCGAACGGCCTTAGAGCCTCAAATTTTCTATTCCAAATATACTATGGTAATTTATCATGCGTCAAGATTTTGCTTTGTGAGATTATTGAGTTGTGGATGTTGAGGTGGTACTGTTGTCGCTTACGTCGCTTGGCTCGTGCACCTTGGTATTGTTCCTGTGCGTCACTCCCAGAACGGCCGCGTCGGAGAAGCGCATGCGCCATCCGCCACCGCACTAGGACTTTCCGATGTCTCCGAGAACAAGTCTGTCACCTTGAACCCTGCTCTTGTATGACCGCCATGTGGTTGTAAGATCGTGGCGTCGTGGGGAAGCGCTTCCGGCCTCGGATGTGCCGCCGACGATCAACTTGGCCCCCGTCTATAACGTTTCTAGGTACTAATGAGATGAGTTCCATTGCAATTGAACATTTAGACAGGCTAACTAGCTGAGATGCCGTCTTCCAGAAGTTAACTCTTGTCTGCCTTCCATGGAAAAGTGTTGAGCATGTCGCTCTTCGCACTTTCTCGATTCGCCCTTAGTATTGTCCTCCAGCAACAAAGCGACACATGACACTCGTGTCCCATCACTTACCAGTTGGTTGGTGACACATTATAACAATGTGATAGAGTGGGCAATGTTTTTTTCAATTGTATGCTCGTGCAACCAACGGCTTCGCATTCGCGTAGGCGGCTATAGTTCCAAAAGCGACCCACTCTTGCACCTCGTGGATCATGCACGAACTATACGTGCATAAGAACACCGGAATCGGATTAAGAGGCTCCAGAATATAGGCTAACACAATATCGCCTCTCAACATTGGCTCTCGGTTGACAAGAGCGTCTTAGGGTCTTGGGACCTGACGACGACGGAGAGATCGCGCATGGGTGGCTTTCTCGTGGCACACTCCAGGTTCCTCCACTTTCGAGAAGCAATATCTAGCTTCCCACATCTATACCAATTTCAGATCCGTGCTGTCTTGTCTGAAATATCGTAGCCGAAAGCGTCTCTCCTTTCTCGCTAGCTCTGCTCGAACAGAACGGCGAGTCAGAACGACCAGTGAGCTCGACTATCCTCTGTTGCCTGGTTGGCGGAATTCCTTTGACCCGCCAGCGCAAAGATTCGTTCGCAATTAGAAGCTCGTACCATAGACAATAATTTTTTTTGGCTTTTGCCACCTGAGCTTAAGAGCCTTTTACATATGCCGTGCTCTTGCCTGTGTAAACGACTAACTAGATAGCATCAACCACGCCGCCGCTACCCTCAGCGCCCCTATTCCAGCCAAATTCTCATACGTCGCCGCTCCCGAAGACTTCCCACTTCTCACTACCGCCACAACCATTAATGTCGTCGCTACTCATTCTCGAGGAGCAATGTTTGTGCCTCGCCGCCCTTCAACCACCGAAACCGACCTCTTCCCTTGCTGCTCTTGAGGCCGACTGGTTGGAATTTCACAAAATATGCACTCGCGGTATCTTCTGAGCCATTCAAAAGACGGTGCGAGGCCGAAAGAAGCGTGTTCTCGAGAAGTGTGAGCTTCAAGATGGCCATATCTACCGCAAAGCAGATGGTAAGCAAAAGTTAGGTATGCTACCTGTGTTATTACTGCTTTTCGTATCATTGGCACCGTCCATTCTCAGCTTGATCATGCTAGGATCAGCAAAGATTCTTGAGACAATCGCTGTTTTGTACGGAGAGATAACTGAGGCGGTAATTGCGTGGGTAATTGGTAACTGCTGCTGTTGCTTCCTTGCCGCTCCCAACAAGATAAAAGCTATTTCCAAGCAAACCTCGTCTAACACAGTCAAAGGCCGTATCCAAATTGACCTGGTTGACTGCTGTACTGAGGCCGATGGACTATGTAAATGGTGATGCAGGTAAAAGACTATTTCACTCATTGCTGAGATATTTGAGCCTCTGTATCGGCCATCTTCAGTCGACTGCGGCCTTGAATCCACGCCCATCGAAGCCGTATTGGGACCCCCATCACATCTCATCTGTCTTGGCCTCCAGCCACAATCGTAGTTCGAGTCTGCTGGTGTCCAAACACCACAGTCCTTTATCCATGGCCTCATATTCATATTCCTCCACCCTCGAAGTCCTCGCACTTTCAAGTATAAGTATCACCCTCTCCTTCCCCGATTTCAATCCTCATCCACTCATCACTCACTCACTTCACCACCAAACAACCACCCAAACCCATAAATATTGTTCAGACTGTCCCAGGAGGCCCAGCTACCCCAATCGGCTGCAACATCTTGTAAACCTCCACGTGCATCATGGGGTCCTCGACTTAGTCTTTCTCCTGCAATATCATTATCACTTGGGTTTTATGAGTAGTAGGGCAATGTGAACTATTGGGATGAGATGAGTTTTAGAGGCTCAGGTGGAACTTTGGCTACTTCTAGGACATCGGTGGGGTCACGATCTGCTGGGAAACCCGGGAATTGCTAGAGTGATGAGAGACTTTGGTGGGAGATAGGGAGAGAATTTCGAATGCAACGCTTGATTGTTTTCCCAAACTATGCTTTGAGACTCGGATCTGTGAAATATGAGGAGAGCAATTGATGTGTATGTTGAAATTCCAGAGAGCTAATCGGTTAACTAGCCGCCGACTTAGGCTATAGTATCAGCTCAACAGAGACGACGGCAGATTAGAAATTGATATGCTTGTATTGACTTCGGACGGTCAACCGGTTATCTATCCTTTGGCATGTATTAATCGATCAAAGGGTATGCCAAGGACTCAAAACTGACGTTGCTATTTAAACTTTGAACGGCCAACTGGTTAGCATCCAATAACATTACCCACCACCGCCACCAAGGTCTTCTGGGTCGACAGCAGCGCCTTCAGCTCAAGGCTTCTTCCTCCAAAGACTTATGAACTGAAACAAAGAAGTCTCAAAAAGGCAAGTATATCTTGCCCTCTGCAGACGGAGAGAAGTACTCGCACCAGGTAAAAATCGCAAATACGTCGAGGCAGCGAAGCATCGGCGCGAAGCGAAGGCCAAGTTGTTACCATGATTGGGATCCCTGAAAGCAGACTCACTTCTTATCTCTAACAACTGCTTGACAGAGTTTGATGGCAACTGAAAGTTGCAGAGCAGGCCATTAGCACCAATCAAGCGATACAGTGATGCTCGAGCCATGCCGTAATGACAGGAGAATTCGGAAAAAGTAAGACCCCACGACGCTCACGTAGGCCGTACTCAGTGTAGACTTCAGCTAACCAGCTATCGAGCCATTCTGAGACACCGGAATAGCAAGACCCCAATCTCTATGTGGTAATGGCCTACCCAAATTGTGTCCGGTAACTTCCAGCGTACTCATCATTTTCCGGTCGCTTTGTACTCTTCTATCAACTTGTCCTGGTCTTCCACACTTTCCTGTGCCTTCGCATTTCTCTTCTTATTCGAAGCCGACGTTTGAGGCTAGTTGGGTTTGGCTGAGAGAATCGGGGAGTGTTTATATCTAAATCCTCCGGCCTCACCAACTACGAAAGTGACGAGCGAAAAACATTACTACCAACTAGTTAGCGATTTCCACCTCAACGGGCCTTTACGCATCCGAATCTGCGAGCGAAAACATTATGAAGCGCAAAGCTGTGCATACCTTCTTTTTGTGGTTAGGATTCTATTCTTACAGAAAAAAGAAACCCTTGTCAAGCGCTGTTCCAGCCTTTACGTAACCACAAACTGCTAAGATATGATCTAAAGGTAGATTAATGATAATATGATAATCGGGTATTCAAGGTTCGATGGAGTCACATTATCTATTGATAGTTACATTATTGTCGGAGTCGGAAGGCCATCGCGTCATATGGTGTGCCTTTGCTTGGCTCCGGCTTGCAGTTTCTCCAGTACATGGTTACTCAGGTACATAGCGAGTGACTTCCTAGCGATTCAATTCCTAAGACAAGCGACAAAAAGACTTAGTCAATTTGTCGTTTTACTAGCTACGGAGTAGACTAGCCATTTTGAAACGACGAATGTGGTAGAAATGCCAAAGTCCACTTCTCAAAATATACATAGTCCCCCTTAACTATGCCCGACTGCAAGGCATTTTTCCTCAAGGCAAAAGCTCCAAAGCGATTCAGGTTCTCCACCTTTGGCGCTGCATTCTCTCGAAGTCCTATCACTTGCTAATAAATCGACGAAAGGGCTTGGCCGTCTCATTACATCCGTCCGTTTAAAGTGACCTCCGCTGGCTGATGAAACGATGTAAACGATCATTACCGGTTTTCTCCCTCTACATCTATCAATCTCACCACGTCCAACTGCAAGTCTTTTGTGCATGAAAGCGAATATGCAGGGAACAGGCCAGCATGGCTTTTGCAGCTGAGTTGATGAAGTATCAAAGGTGAAGTGCCACGCGTATTGCGGATGCGTGCCGCAAACCAGTTGTTGGCCGTGGTTGGTGGATACACAGAGCTAACCAGCTACTGCTAGGGGTGCTGATGAATTGTTGAAGGAGGTGAAGCTGCAGAGATGTGACCACGGCGTCGGGAGGTTTGATTTGCTGAACGCAGGAGCAGCTCAGACCCTCAGACGTAACTTTAGAGTTCAGCGGCTCGGTATGGGTGGTACACGAGACTGCAGTTTACATACTGTTGGTGCGGAGTGGCATCGCCCAGGAGTGGTTCTGATGAGCGCAAGAACCAGATAGATCGATCTCTGGCTGTAGTGTCGGTCGACGCAGAGCAAAGTGTAGATGCTACACCATCGTTGCTCTTTTCCAACGCTAGTCCAGACTTTACCTTTTCCCTCGATCTTCGCTTTCGCTTTTGTACCCGTTTTCTTCGATTTCCTCATCAAACCCAACTATCATCCCAGGACCCCTCTCTCGGCCGTGCTCACCACCGACTCAATGACGACCTCCACAGCTTCACCCCACGCCTCTTCTTGTGCTTCGTTTTCCCGATCCTCTCCCCCTCGGACTTGGCCAGGTTCGAAAACTTTCATCCTTCCCTCTCTACCGAGTACGAACGCTCCACAGGCTATTTTTGCGACTCGCACGTCCGGATGATTGATATCCATCGCCATACGAGTCTTCGCATAAAGACCCAGCGCCGTCCAAAACGCTCCCCCTATCCTCTTATCCTTACCCTCGGCTCCGTTGTCGCCTGCCCTCTGTTGTGCAGCCGCAGCTTTTCGGCCACGGACAAGGAACTGGCTGACGTCATCTTTTGATATGGTGATATCGATGCTTTTCAAATCGCCATCTTCATCCTTCCCCTCTTCCCCAGCCAAGGGCGGAAGAGGCGCAAAGGCCAGCGTAACAAGCACATCCCTCACAACCCTCTCACCTCCCACCTCTCCCAGGCCGCGGAATATCCTATCCAAGAAGGAATCGAGTGTGTTGACAAGGAATAGCGTAGACAATGTAAGCATGCTTGCTCTAATATCGAAACTATCCTCCAAATACCTCACCAGCGTATTCCGCAGACTTCCTGGCATCCTGCTCGCCAACACCGGATACGCTGTAAAACCAGGGAGGTCCCTCTGTCCTCTAGCATCGTCCCCTATAATACTCAGATCCTCAGGACTCCTCCTCAACAGCACAGCGCTGTATTCCGCTCTCTCGTAAATAACTTGGATACACACCCCTCGTCCGCCATTCTCGGCAACAATCCTACTCCCCTCATCCGTGCCCGCCATACTACTCTCATCATGCTCCTTCGCTTCGTCCCACTCCTCAACCGTCCCGACCAGGCGCCAGGTGCAGGACTTGAGTGCGCCGACTTTAGCTAAGGGGTTTGAAGGGTCATCGTCGAGGTTGGAGAGGCCGACGCGGACGCCGCGCATTACATCGCCGACTAGGAGGTCGCGGAGGGTTCGCTGGTGGTGCGCCAACAACGATGAGTTGAATGGCTGAGTGTGTAGGGGTGATAAGCGATGAAGAGTGAATGTGGTGTTGTGGAGAGGGTATGGATCTTGCGTTTTGATGGGCGCCATGACTCCGATGTCAGGATGGGTTTTGGTCGAGGTGTTGTTTCGCGATGTTGTGGTGGTTGGAGCCTGGCGTTCGTCCGGCTTCAAGGCTTGGCTGGGGTAAATGATGGATTGGGGTATGGAATGCTTCAGTAAACAGTTAAATATGGATAAATAGTGCTAAGTGTTGATAAGCCAACGTGGTGAAGTCTGATGTTAACTGGTTGCTGTGTTTACTTAAGTTCACAAGGCTACGATGTTTATCTCGCCTCAATCTCAGCCTTGCAACGCGACACGACGCGTCACAATGGAGCCTCGGCAGATTAGCTTTAGCAACGGCCGAACAGGGAAGATCACAAGCTAAGCAATGCCAAGTACTGTTCCTGACGTCTGACAGCGCTAATCACGGGCATCAAAGTGGTTATTGTGGTACCTAGCCCATCTCCACGTCTTCTTTTCTGTTTACTCGACCACAAGTTAACAACTTAACCACACCACCTTCATTATAGTCTCATTCGTTCTGTTTTCACTGACTTACGACCATATACACTCTTTCAGAACAATCAGAAACTTCATGCCCAATCAACCACCAAAACAACCACTAAAACGACCACAATGAAGCACACCACCGCTCTCGCCATGGCCTTCGCAGTCGTTGTCTCCGCCGAGACCCGCGACCTCTTCCTGCCAAGCTTCGAAGGCGCCCTCGCCGCATCGGTCATCGGCGAGTCCCCAACGGCAACCACTTACCTGATCGGCTGCCCCATTGAAGCGACTTCGGTTAAGTGTGGGATTTGGGGAAAGGCGACCACGCTCACACAGGGACCGAAGACAGTGCATTATGCTATTACCTTCACGCCTGACGAGGAGTCTCCTATGTAAGTTCTCGGCTTTTAAAACCTCTCCAATCAAACTCCTCGAATCGTTTCCTGTCACAACGGCCAGGGCCCGTACAGGATAAGCCGAGAGATGGAAATGATGGGACAGTGACTGACAAAACACAGCACGCAAGAATACGGTTGCATCCTCGCCTCCACCACCTCTGCCACCTGCTCTGTAACCCAAACTTCCGGCACAGAAATCAGCATCTTGACCACCACGCTTGATCTCACCGACCCAGACTATTCTGATATCTGGACTCCTGTCACTATTGTTGATTATTCAAAGTCTTTTCAGGATACTGAGAATGCTGCGAAGGAGACCGGTGCTGCTGCCAAACCAACTGCAACTGGAAGTGATGAGGAGGATGAGGGAAGCATGACTGCGATGAGCACTAGCCCGAGCACTGGTTTTACCACTGGCTTGGTCACGAGCGCACCGACTGCGCTACAGACTGGTTCCGCGACGGAGTCTGCTGATGCTCGGGTTACGGAGTCAACTGGAATGGCTGCTCAAGCTACTGCTCTCGGCTCTTTCGCCGTTGGGTTGTTTGCTGCAGGATTGGCTGCTGCCTTGTAGAAAGCTGAAATGTTTCACGGAACCTGTGGAAATATGAGGAGAGTGAGGTGGAATTGGTGTATGTGGTAGATATGATATGGTTGCATTTATGCGAACTAGGTCAGTATATGTCACAGCTTTTACATGTAATGCTACTATTGTTGCGAATAATGTCAATTAAGTTCCATCTAGTGATATGAGATTATGCTAGGTACTCATTTGACGCTCGGCGAGCCATGAATAGGAGCAGCCTAGCTCTCAAGTCATCCTATGGGGGATAGGATTGTGGGTAACGGCTTTCCTAATGTGACCGGTTACTGAGGCACGGTCGGCGGAAAGATGGGGGGAGAGGAGATTCAGCTGCGACATTACGAGTAAAATGCAATGGAGGCGATCAAAAAGAGACCCATCAGAGCCGGAAAGTACTTGCCGGAAAAGAGAGAGGAATTAGTGGATCAAGGTATCGCCGCTGGAAGCGGTGGAGGAGGCGAAAGAGAAGCTACTTAGCACGTTTCACGCGTCCGAGCGACTTACGTCATCTCCTACTATCAGCCACTGGAGCCACACTTCTTACGAGTGTATACTCGCACCTACTCAAACTTGGTTGTCCACTCAACCCAGCAAATGAGGATTACCACAGTCATCAAACGCAATCTACACAAAGGATTGACAGTGTTTAGAGTCGTTCAAATCATCGTCGGCGAGGTCTTACAGCTCCAAAAAAGCACATCACTATCATCAACTGAAATCGCATTGTCAGGTCACACCTCTTGGACCACAATGCCTTTGTTCATGTCAAAGAGTACATTACAAATTACACCCTTGAGAAGGTAACTCCGGAGTGGAATCAGGCGCTTGGGTTGGCCGATACTCTTGGAGAGGTGCTGAGCGCGAAGCGCTGGCGCCAGAGATGGCAGGAATTGAGGAGATGGAAAGGGAGAGGGAGGAAGAGACGGAAGAGCTGGGACGGAGTGGTGATAGCCAGCTTCGCCCACTGGTGATAGAGAGCGATCTCTCCGGCCTCCCACCCTCTCATTCAGAGTCCGCGTCCGAGTCCGAGCCCGAAAGCGAGTCTCAGGCTGACTCAAACTCTCAGCTTCAGGCCCCCCCTTAACCTCCCCAGCAGCAGCTAGGACGAGCCGCGCAGGTCGCGGAGGGAGCGGAAGCGCGCCACAATATCGCTCGACCTGTCCCAGCGCAGGAAGGAGTGTCGTGGTGGTCGTGGTCTGGGAGGACCGAAGAGGAAGAATGAGGCGATCCGAAGCGACTGAGAGGAGGCGCCAGAGGTGAGCCAGTTGTTGGACAGGCTGTAAACATGCCTGTAATATAGTTAGTATAGTTATAATGTCAAGATCCCGAAAATCGCCAACTCGCCATCACTCGATGGCAGAATAAACCAAAGCGGGAAGAACTTACCTGTCTAAAGTCACCTACCCTGAAGTGCTCCGCTTACATTTGCCCTATTTGACATGGCCATACTTGTGACCATAGCACGCGATGCTTAGCGATCCCGCAGGATTGGTCTATGTACGTACAGCCTCTTTCTGACTGACATCCCAGCTCACCAGATTATCATATACAGGTCCCTTGAATTATCCTATAAAATTCTCCTCAGCGAGTGCATATTCAGGAGTAATCCGAAGCTGCCATTGACATACGGCGAGGTCCTATAGGGGGGGTTCCCAGAAAATCGAGGTAACCCTGTCTGTTAGCCAACCAGTTTCCGAAAGCCTGATGGACATAAACTGGGACAGGAGGTGGAAGCGGCGGTGGTGGTGGATACGGCACCAATGTACCCAAACCTGTTATTTTCAGCAGATCCTGTAACGTATACGGGTCATCTGATTGCTCAGCCCTCGCAGTATCCAGACACTTGATAGATACTTCATTCACCAAAGCACAGCTTAGTGTGGGAAACACCATTGGTATTTTGCAAACTTAATCTGAACACGCTATCGCTCCTCGAGTAGATACCCTTTGAAGACTGAGAACCTCTTTATCTCGATCTTTGTTGGAACTTCGCACCGAGGTGCTGGTGGAGATTCCAGGAGGGGTACCATAGTTGTCCTCAGATTGGCACACCTCAAATTAACTTTCAGGCTGGGTCTTTGTCACCACGGATGTCAAGTGCAGAACTCGGCTGGATGTGGAATGAACATGACTCTTTCGCAGTTTTAGAAGACTCACAGAGGTCATGCCATCACCAATGCAACACAGTCTTTGTCCTGAGCGACGAACAGATCCATATCCTCCCCACAATAAAAGAGCTTTTTGCCCTAAACAGCAAGAACAACGAGCTTCTCCTTGAACAAAACATTATTACGTCAGAGAAAAGCAGCAAAAAGCTCTTGGCTTTCAGAAAACGCCATTGGAAGCGTAAAGTCGAATAGCAGCATACGACGTATATAACTCGTGCTGTCAAGAAAGAACCGCGAAGAGTGGCATGGCTCGAGGTATTGGCACGACCCCAACACCCGAGAATACTGCTTGGGAATACGTCTACATGGTCGAGAGAGGGCCACTATAGGGCCTGATTTAGGTGCACTAAAGACATGAAAGATTAATGAGATCTGATTTCATCACATTCTTTCTGTGCAAACTACTAATGGGATTGACGGATAGGTAGTAGTGCGAAAACGACGAGGTGAAGGATATCCCAACTGACCTGACTTTCGGTCCTTACAAGTTTTCAATAATCTGACCTCACTCCCTTCGGCATCCTCACATCTGACATTGCGGCAAGCCTCGTCACCCTCGCCCAATCCCACAACCGTTGGTGCGCAAGCACCTGCGGCCGCGGAATATGTTCCTGCCCTAGCGCCGCCAGATTCTGATTCCTCCTCGCATACCTGCTGCTCGACACCCTCAGGTTGTGAACCCCGAAGTCCACAGGCTGTGCTGCAGACATGCCTGCAGTTCGCCTAGACCTATAGGTTTCAGCAAATCCCTCAACCTTAATGGTTACCTTGCTCTTCTTTCTCCGTTGCAAGGAGACACTCTTAGTACAGCACAGAACGAGGTATGTGCAGATAAGTGCCCCACATTCTACGTCTAGAGGGTCAGTCGTGCCATCCATACCTCTGAATTCCACTGCGCCCATATTCCCATTCGCAGCAACATTTAAAATATTCCTAAAATTGTACGTCATATCGTTTTCATAACTACCAAATTGTGTCGCACCCTTGCAAGAACGTCGCAAGCGGTAAGTTTTGTAGGCTGGGAGTACGCTCCTGTACGAGGTCGATAAGGTGTATAGGGTTTAGCCTCCTCGCATACGCGCCATTGCTGAGTCGGCCCTTGATGGTTGAAGAATAGAACTTGCGACCGCCTGTTGAGACTCTACACGAGACTCCTTCCCTGTTAGCTCGATAGTGTTTGGAGATACGGATTTTGGGCTCATGCGCATACTATTCACATACTCATACTGTCCTCTCCCGGCGCTTTTTGTCGAAAAGAAGCTCTAGCTGCTCTTCAAACGTCCAGAGCAACACAGCCAAATTCTTAAGAGTCTTCACCCTATTATCATTTTTTTCTTTACAGTCACCTCAGTACCATGTACCCCAGAATCCCTATTTCCAATTCCAATATGCACGTGGAGGCCCGTCCTAGGTATCGCATTCAACCTACGGACACCCCACAACACATTCAACACATCAGTTACCTGTACTCTCCCCGCCACTGTGCAAGGCAGTCTTTGACTGATTACCTCGTCACTCAGCTACCCGGAGTGAGTTCTCTTCGACGACCGGGACGGCCAGACATGCTCCCCCGAGATGTTCCAGGTGGCGATGCTTTGCTGGAATTGGGTGTTAGTGCGAAAACTGGCACCAAATGTGTTGTTTAGCGTGGTTGTAAGCTGAGGTGCGTTGTCATTCGTCCTGATATACGGGGTTCGGGAGGTAGCGGAGCATGGGGATATTGTTATTTCTGGTGCCGTCCTGGTATGGTGAAACTGGGCCATTGTAGTTGGAATGGACGGTAGGTACGACGTACTCAAGCTCGATGCCAAAGGTAGTTGTGAGGTTGTAGTTCCATATTGAGTTGTCAATGCGTGCAAATATCAGGGTAAAGTAATTTTGGGGCGAAGCTGTCCTGGGGGAGAAGACATCTTGATAAAGACTTTACTTCCTTTCAGACCTTCTCTGAAATAAGCTCTTTCATCTCCTGTTTGTCCTCTAGACTCCCTCTTCGTCCAAATTGACAAGGTCATGGGAACGAAGGACTTCTCGGCGAACAACGCTGTTCTGCCACTGGCATTGCTAACAGGTGAAAAACTTGCTGACCGTTCTTTGATTTGGTACATAATTTTGTTGTCGTGCTGCAGACAGCACACTGGTTGTTCATAACTTCATCCGTTTTCATCCTTTCTCGAGTCGAGTTTCTTTTATGATAATTTCGTCCTTGTTCTTCTCAATTTCTGCCTTTGGGTGCACCATTGTAGGCGAGGACAACACTCTTATTCTCAATTAGCTGGCTCAGCCTTGTAAATCAATCGAGCACAAGTTCCATCCTTTGTTGAGAACAAGGAGGACGATAACCAGCTTGTGCCTGAATATAAAGTCTTGTCCTCTTTGAAGAAAACCGACGATGAACAAGAGAAGCAACAAAGAAATTCAACCCCAACTCCACCATTGGGTCTCAGAGGAGTTACTTACCTCGTTGATTCTATTTGAGCCAATCTTCATTGGGAGGTGCCACATGGGCTACGGTTTTGAGGCAGTTCATTATGCCTTTCTTGTAGTAGCTGAGATGTGAAATGAGTCTTCATCTACCTGATCAGCCGAAGTCCTCATCCTCCTCGCCGGGCCATCATCTATCGTAAATGCTCTCCGCCACATGCGATCATCTATTGCGACACCGCTGGCCCACTCCCACTCCAAAACGTCTCCTCCAGACTTTCACCCTCCTCCATCGTCACACACTCCTCCAACAACTGTTGCGCCCTATCAAGCGTACTATCCTTCACGCCCCCCAGTAACACACTCGCCTCTCCTCCTCCTCCGCCAGTCCTGCTGCTCACAGTCTCCTGGCTCTCCTCACTCTCCCTCCTATCCCTACTCCTCTCCGCCGAGTTTAGCCTCGCAAGCGTCAATTGCCACCTCCCAAACCCACCCTGTACAACATCCAACTTACTCCTCAGATCTAAGTCCGGAAAGGCAAAGAACAAGTAGTGTAGTAGCTCGACTGACACATTGATTGTTGATGCCAGCACCCGATGATGTGAAGGGAAAGAATAGAGGTTGTCGAGGGTAGATGATAAAAAAGTGGCGATGCGTGCGATGACTGTGGGATGGGAGACGATGTACAGAGCACCAGCAGGACTTGTTGAGAAGTCCTTGAGAGTTGTGATGACCTGCAGCCGCAGTCGTGCCAACTCCTTCGCACCCTGTTTTGACTTTCGCGAAGTTGACTTCTTGGTACCGGTAGTTTTGGTTTTAGGTTGGAGAGCGGCCGGGCTATGGATTAGGAGGTAGGACATCCTCTCCAATATACCGGCGCTGATGTCTTCACTCCCTTCTACCTGGATCGGCCCGAAGCTAGAAGGTGTGACGGAAAGGGAGAGCATTCTGCAAACCATCCCGAACTGTTGCATAGGTTGACGGATGGAGAGCATGGTGAGGACGAATTCTACGCTGATGTTGCGCCAAAACTCCGTGACTGCGAAGCGGTATAGTTCATCTTTGAGTACCATATTTCCGACTTCGTCGGTGGCCTTGACTGACACTGTTGCCGGAGCGGTGCTAGTGGGTGCAGCAGCGCAGCCGAGGAGTGTGAGGTATATAAGATCCAGTATCTTATTCACATTTACTAAGTCCGCGTATGCAGGCAGTGGACGATGCCGAAACAACGGATTAGCAATCCTCAACACCGTACTCTGCGCAACCGGCAACAGCGTCTCCGAAACCTGCTGAGCAACTTCACTCGTCTCCAACTCCAAACAAAAGGTAACCAGCTCCACTATCAGCGGTAGAGGCTCGAAATACTCTTCTGCTTCACATTTATCCCAAAGTGACCAGATCAGGATATTTGTCAGTCGACGGGGTAACGTGGTATTGGGTGGCTTCGGTGGGCTCAGATCTTTAAGGTTGGAGAGGAGGATGGAGGTAAGTGACTGTGGTGGATTGCTGGGGAAGCTGTAGTGAGTGAGGTCTTCGAGGGTCTTTCGATTGGTTGTTGAAGAGGTGTGGTCTAGTACTGCTTCGAGGAATTTCAGATCCTCGGTCGGCGACTTGAGTTTGGCTAGTTGATCCGACGTCAGGTTGTATGCAAGGGGTGCTGAAGTGGCAACGAAAGATGTAGCAGCTGACTGCAGCTCCTCTTCAATATCGAGTACGTTGATCGGCGAGTCGACAGCCTTTCTTTTCCGCAGCTTCTTTCGAGGTGATGATGTGGTTGATGTTAATGACTTCTGTCTAGTATTTGCTGCGGACTTTGTGGGCGAGGTAAAAGATATCTCATCATCATCAAACCCATCCCTGAAGCTCTTCTCCCTCTTAGTAGGCGTTCCTGGCGCACCATCTCTCAAGGATATTTTTTTCCCTTCTTTTTCTGCCCTATTCTTCCGCTCGAACTCCCTAACCTTCCTCGCCTCTTCGCCTAGGTCCCGTTTGACAAATTCTAGTTCGGTTTTCCGTATTTCTTCGGCTCGTTTGGCGTCCTCGACGATTCTCTTAGCATCGTCCGCCGCCTTAGCATTCAGCTGCTTCAGTCGCTCAATCTCAGCTTCTTGTGCTTTGGCCAAACGCTCAGCGTTTGTACGGACAAGCGAAACTTCGCCAGATTTGGCGAGGAGCTCCGACTGTGCTCTCTCTTTCTCGGCGCGAAGTTCTTCGAGCTGTTTCCGTAGGGTCTCGATATCGTCGCTGTCTGCCGCCGCAGACGGTGCCGTAGTATTCATGGTCGTCGTATTATAAGACTGAGGTGTCGGCACACCCACCTGACGCTGACTCTGCGAGCTCGGCGGGTACTGCACTTGTCTTGCAATCTGTTGGCTCTGTGTCCATCCTCCCGCCTGACTATTAAACACCGGCACCGGCCTCTTATATTGCGGATTAACATTCTGTTGTGAAGGTGTAATCCTATTCGTGGTCGGATATCGACTCGGCTGGTTCAGTACTCTTGATGGTCCTTCCGGTATCGTCTTATATGGTTGTGTCTGACTCCCTTGCATCTGAATCGGGTAGCTCAACTGCCTAGTAATCGGTTGGCGCTGTTGCACCAGTAGCCTCTGTATTGGCGGTGGCACCACGACTTCCTCGTTTGTGACTTCGCCGTAATCCTCTTCGTCGTCGTCATCATCTATGTAGTTTACTTCGGGCTCGGGTTGTCGATTTGGTAGTGGTGTGGATAGAGGCGCCGGTCGTTGACTTTGGGAGTAGCCTTGTGTAGCTTGGAATTTTGCGGTTGCATCTTGTTCTGCGCGGACGAGATCGGATTCGGAAAGGTCGTTCCAGACATCGTCGTCGTCTGAGTAGTTGTCGCCGTTGTTCTCGAACTGGATGGGTGCCATTGTGCGCGTTTGCCTGTAAGGCTGCTGTTTGTTGCGAGTGAAGGTGGTGAAGAGGTGGCTCCCTTAGCCGAGATCACTGCTATGCCATAAATAATGAATCGGTAGATGAGTATAAAGCGCAAGGAGCTAGAGCAAAAAATTGTGATGTTTGTGGTTAACCGGTTGCGTCGTTTCTAGTGTTTACCTTGAGCGGTCGTCAACTATTCTGCCGCTGTACACCGACTGAACCTGACAGACCAAGAAGATAGCAGATTGTGCTGCCGCACGGTCCATCTGGACCACCCCTGTCCAATCTAAGATGACGCCAAAGCTGCTGACAACGAAGAGAAGGTGAGGCTTAAGCGAGAATGGACATTAATGAGAGAAAGACGCTAGTCAATTAAGCTTAATATGAGATAGGAAATGGATAAAGGAAACCGTGGAATTGATATCCCTCCTCTTGTCAGTCAATCAAGCTGTCTGTCACTGTTCTGTCCCATGCACATGCTGTCGGCCCTGACAACGGTTCTTTCGGGCCCGGATTACGTAGGCGTCGCGCGGAGGCAAACTTTCCAAGTGTCCAAGCCAAGAAAATACTAAGACGGCCAAACGACAAGCGCTTAACAACACCAAAGAACTCCATCTCCACGTCGGAAGTAACGACGCATTCGAAAGGCGAAGAGACTCAAAGCCCGCCTTGTTGATACGACTCGACTCCATTCATTCCCTGTGTCAACCACCGTCGAAAACAACCTTGCCCCTTTACAACTCGCGACAACCAAGCTTGACTTGTGTCCAAAACCCAGGACCCTGAATTGACCGACTACACCGCAACACTACAAACCAGTTAGCGGAGATCCGGTCCATCCCAATATGACCAAACCAAGGAACGTAAAGTTCAACCGCCGTAATGGCCAAACCTCAAGCTCAGACGCTGGAAGACGGTCCTCCTTCTCAGACATAAGTGAGGGGGCCTCCGAGCCAGCAACAGAGAAGGTCCCAGGAACCGGAACAGATATCGCCAAAGAGGTACGTATCATCCCTCTCCCGCCTATAAACCTCAATACTAAGACGATTGCAGCTCCAAAATACTCAAGTCTCCGAATACGAGAAGAAAAAAGAAACCTTCATCACCCGCACCGTGTGGACGTTGGCCATGATCGCAGGTTTCTTCGCCGCTATGGCTATGGGACATATCTATATCATCCTCATCGTCACTGCTATCCAGATCATCTCTTTCAAGGAGGTTATCGCTATTGCGAATGTGCCGTCCAGAGCGAGGAGATTGAGATTCACGAAGAGTCTGAACTGGTATTGGCTTGCTACGACGATGTACTTTCTGTATGGCGAGAGTGTGATTTACTACTTTAAGCATATTGTGCTTGTCGACAAGGTGTTGCAGCCTTTTGCGACACACCATAGGTTCATCTCGTTTATCTTGTACATCACCGGTAAGCTCTCCCTCTGATTCTCACTCGGCCCTTCAGCCACCCCGGCCTTTTAATTTTCTCTTTACTAATAGACCCCAGGCTTCGTATTCTTCGTCGCCTCCCTCCAGGCCGGCCACTACAAATTCCAATTCACCCAATTCGCCTGGACGCACATGGCGCTCTACCTAATCGTCGTGCAGACCCACTTCATAATGAACAATATTTTCGAAGGCATGATCTGGTTCTTCCTGCCAGTCTCGCTGGTGATCTGCAACGACATCTTTGCCTATCTGTGCGGCATCACTTTTGGCCGAACCCAGTTGATCAAGCTCTCCCCGAAGAAAACAGTAGAGGGATTCGTGGGTGCTTGGATCTTGACTATCGTCTTTGGGGTGGGGATGACGAATTTTTTGATGAGGTTCGACTATTTCATCTGTCCCGTCAACGACCTCGGCGCAAACTTTTTCACCGGGCTGAAGTGCACACCGAACCCAGTCTTCAGTCCACACACCTACGACCTGCCGCTCTACTTTCCCGGCTTCAATCTCCCGCGCTCCGTCAGCATCGCCCCGATACAATTCCATATCTTGGTGTTTGCGACGTTTGCCAGTTTGATTGCGCCGTTCGGCGGCTTTTTCGCGTCAGGATTGAAGAGGACGTTTAAGATCAAGGACTTTGGCGACTCGATCCCAGGACATGGTGGAATGACGGATCGCATGGATTGTCAATTCATCATGGGATTCTTCGCCTACATGTACTACCATTCGTTTATCGCTACTTCGCATTTCGGTTTAGGCGACGTTATCGAACTCGCTATTCAGATGTCGCCTGAAGATCAGTTGGAATTAGTGAGAGGCATGGCGCATACTTTGATTAACCACGGGCATTTGGACGAGAAGGTGTGTCGAATTCTGACCTCTGCAAGCTAGCTTATTGGAGTCGGCGCTAACAACAAGACAGGCTCTCGAATGCTTCAACGCTATTGCGCCAGCAGCCGCAGAGACAGTAGCCGCAGCAGTGTCATAAGTCACTTGATTCAACTTTGTTCGCCATGACAAAATGAAATCAACACATCAAAACGGTAGAAAGTTGGGCAAAGAAGCAGGCGACAGAGATCGCAACCTTATTTACGAACTTATGGCTTTCAACATTATGGTTTCACTTCAACACATTGTAATATAAGGGGCGTCAAAATTGGGTAGGTACGCCCGACATCAATGCCTCGGTCTCTCTGCGAATATGTGATCAGAGGGATTAGGAGCTGACTGGGACGAACGGGATGGGAAGGAAGCTCAACGCCAAAAGAAAGACTAAGTGGGAGCCCAAGAAGTCGGACCGACCTTAGGGGGTTTAGCGGAGATGGGTGAGGGAGGGTAAATAGGAAAGGAAGAGTTTACGTAGCTAGCTAAGTAATACCACTTTGTATTTACATTACATACTTGTGCTTAACTCCGGTGCGTGATTTTATTTGCTCACTGGTGATGCTAATCGGTTTTTGACTTAGAGCACGATTGTGATCGACTTTGCGTCGCGGCAGAGATCGACCTGTGTTGGGAGGGAGTGACAATCGGTTTCTGTGAGGAGGGTTCCATTTGGATATCTATTTGTAAGTCGATGTTTAGGTCTACCCCAGTCTGGGATGGTAGCTAATCGGTTCCTCACAGTTTTCAATTTAGAAGTAAATAATGTGTAAGACATGCTTCGAACTGGTTAGCTGGTGTCGCGTTAGGTGCGATGATCAGGTGGCAATAGCAAATGAGTTGATGAGAATGTCGCTTATTTCTATGATGTGCTAATAAGGTAGAATTTGATACTGCCGAAGTAGATCTCAATTTTCATGCTAGAGTGTTAAGTAATTAGGCGAGAAATCATCACGGTCTAAGTGTTCATGCGCCAACTAGTTGAAGCTTGACCCCTTGGAAGTCGGTTTCGATTTGCATGTTGAAAATGGTGAGTAAGGAGAACAAGATGTCTCCTCTATCAGGTGGCAATGCGCTAACCTGTTAAAGCTCGATAGGCGGAAGTCAATCTCAATTTGCATCTCGGAAAAGCCCAAGAACCACGGACACGAAGTAAACTGGCATCCCAGACAAGAAAACTTTAGACCAAAATACTTCACATACAAACATCACAAAATCAGAAGAAATGTATGGCGAGTTAATCGTATTATTAACTATTATTACAAACGTTCAAAGTACTGTAACTTCAAAGTGAAGTCACCTCGTATATTTAGCCAATGGCTAGATAGCAAAATTGGTATACGCATCCATATACGCCAAACTAGTCTTACAAAAAGAAAAGGAAACCGCCATCGCCATTGTAAAGTAAGCGCCGTCGTAAAATATTGTCATCATCGCCACTACTATCATCGCTTATGGAGCGATGTTCTCCTTGTTATCATCATCATATCCGTCACCACCCAACCTTCTGCCAACACCCCAAAATCTCTCATCATCGTAGACGGAGTCGTCATCGCTCATCTCAACTTCACCGGCGGTCTCATCCTCGTAGACGACGATCTCGTCAATGGAGGCGAAGCGGACGTGGCGAGTGGAATGAGCCTGCGAGGAACGAGGCGCAGAGCTGCGGGGCGTACGACGAACAAAACCCGTAAGTGGGGCCAAGTTGCTACGAACACTACCACGAAGAGAACCAGTGGCTGGGCCCACGGCAGGAGCCAAACCCAGGACCTCTTCCATGATTTCGGCAAATACCTCGTCCAAAATCGCTGTCGGTGGAGAGCCGAGAAGAGCGGTGCCTTCACCAAAAGCCGCTGCAGGTGTAGTCCCGAAGAGAGTCGACTCGCTAGGGGTTGCTGGAACTGGGCCCTCAGCCGGGACAGGGGCAGCAGAAGTAGGAGTTCCGGAAACTGCTGGCGAAGAAGGGTATGGGATCACTGGTCCCAGCTGGGTTGGTGGGTAGGTGCGTGGAAGAAGGGAAGAATTGCCAACTCTGTCAGATGGTGCCCATGGCGTCGACGGGATGAAGTCGTCTGCGTCGCGCTGCGCTTCTGGGGTGGATGGGCGTGGTGGGGTGGCTGGACGAGGGGTGGATGGGCGGGCGGTGACGGCCTCAACGACGACCTCACGAGCGGCAATCACAGCAGCCGCGGCAGCCTCACGAACAGCGGCCTCGGCCTTAGCCATAACTTCGCCTCCCCTCTCGGCGTCCGTCTTGACGACCTCAACGCGCTCCCGAGGAGGGCGAGCGAGGACAGCAGCGTCGGCTTGGCCCCAAAGACCCCTGTTCTGTGCCACCATCTGCCCAATGACGATGCCCATCAGCTGGCGCCTCATCTGCGCCTCGAGCTCGAACCTCTCGACGGCGTGGCACTCGGCGAGAGTGAGGCTGATGTCTACGGTCTGGGTGCCTACGTCAATATAGGAAGAACCTGTTGGCTGGGTTCCAACAGAAACGTAGGCCCCTGCGCCTTGCTGGGTGCCTGCATCTGCGCAGTTGCAGGATGGTGGCTGTGTGATAGCTGGCCCTGGTGCTGGAGTTTGGTTGAGGTCGGTGCCGCCGTCATACATGATTGTTGGCTCGTCATCAAGCCACACCGGGTACCTCGAAGCTGAGGCTGTCTCGATCCCCGACCCGAAAATGTCATTTCCGTTCACAATGCGGATTAGTGGGTCAACAGGTCCTTCTGGTGCGAGGGTAGTTCTCGAGGTGGTTTTGGTTCTTCCATTTGTGGCGGCTGTGGTTAGCGCAAGCCCACCTCCAACAGCAGGTCCATTCATCAAGGCACGAAATGTCTCTTGGACGCTTGGGGTGTTGAAGAAGCTGTTGGAGTCGACTGGTGGACGTCCGATGGCAGATCTCTCGATCGAAGCACGAATGCTGGGGCTACCGGAAGCGATGCCGTATCCAGTGCGAATCGCATCTCGGACGCTTCGAGCCTGGAACATGTCGTTGAGAGAGGCTGGTGGTTGGCTAACAAGTTTGCCGGCAGCCTGGGACTGCAAGTCAGCCTGAACGTGACCACGGCTTGCAAGCGCGATGCCAGAGCTTGGTCCATCAACCGAGGTACGAATGCTTGGAGTGATGCTGGAACCGACATGAGAATCCACACCGGTTGCGATACCAGAACCTATGCCAGATACGGTACCGACTTCATCTTGGGAGGTTGTAGCATTGAAGACGATTTCGGGATCGAATGCAGGACGAGCGGCTCTGTAAGCACTGCGCCTAGCTGGACTTCTCGTAGATGCGCCAAGTCTGGTTGGGCTTCTTGCAGATGCGAAAGATGGAGTAGTTGGTGTTCTGATGGTACCTCTGGTGCTACCTCCGTTCCAAGCTGGGCGCTGGATTGCGGTTGGAGTCCTTGCGACAGTTTCCGCGGTTCTGCGTTGAGAGGCAGCTGTTGGATGCAAAAAACTAGGAACCTTGCGTCTCTTCTTTTCTTGTCAGCTCTTTGTCCCCTTTCTTTGCGCGATTCTATTCCGCCCGTACCTGATCAGCGCCATTTTGCTGGCGCGTCTCCTCGCGCATCGCGTGGCCTTCACGGCTGCGTGGAACGCTCTCGGCGCTCTGTTGGCCCTGGCGCGTGCGCTTTTTTAGCGATGACTCCATTGGAGTTGTCGCCTCGTTGTTTCGTATTTCCTTCAGAGATTCGTCCCCCAAGGTGTCTGATGGGTAGTTGCGGTCCATTTCATCGCTCACGATGCATGTAAACAATGGGATGTATTTTCTACGATGTTTTTTTTTTTGATTGTCGGCTTATGTGGGAACCAGCCCTAGATCCGTTATATTGCGTAGTACGCATAGCGTGGTGGTCATGCGCTCCGTATAGAAGGGCTTCACTCTCAAAGCCACACATCTAGATACGTTCTGCGAACTGAGGGTACGCCTTCTGCATTCACGTGCTGGAATTTATCCTTGCTTTGCGAGCGCTCTCTTTTCTTACCTTGGCGAAAACGGGAAGCCGGAAAGGGGCCACCCTCCTAGCTTTTTAATGCCGGAGTTTTTTAATTTAGTTGCCAATTTCCACTTCTCTACCGTCGCAAAAGTGGGAGCCAGAAAAGGGCCGCGTTGCTAACAGGTTTTGCTCAAAAGATGTTAATATCCAAGTTAATATCTGTATCCTCCAACTTAGCAGAATGAAGACGCAAGAAGAGGCCACTTTGCTAATTGGCTGACACCTGAGTATTTCGATTTCGTTGCCAATCAATAAGTTCTCTTGAGGGAGGGGAATGGGAGTTGGCTAGGAAGACCTCCCTGTGGAGTATGATGGTTAGCTTAGCACCCGACTTAATCCAATGGCAATAGGCCGCTGTGCGAAAACCAGCTTCTGCGAAAAATGAGGATTATAATATGTGAATTATAGGCAAGTATTTAACCTTTTTCCATGATAAGAGGCTAAAATGGTTCCTTGTACATAAATATGCCATACAAGAACCATCTTTAAACGGTATTTTTGTGGCTAAAGCATAACAAATACTCTTCGCTTTTTCATTAATTGAATTTAATTTCACAAGTTTGATCGTTATATTTTTTCAAGAATCCCTTAAGAAACGTAAAAATTAGGGAAAAATCGCTACAATTTCCATCGCGGGCTAGTGTTGCAAAAATTTAGATAAGACATTAAATAGTGCTCGGTAATCGTCTCCCCTTTGTAGCTCAGTTGGATTAGAGCATCGGACTGTAATGTGATAGTTAATCCGGGGGCCCCCGGTTCGATTCCGGGCGAAGGGATTATAACCCTTCAGGTGTAGATAACTGCGCCTAGGAGACATGTTTTTGCTGTTGACGGCTACGGTTCACTGCTGCCATCACGTGCTTCACTTTCTATGGCTGATGCCACATGCTACTTGCCATCAGTAGAAGTGGAGAGCTTGATGCCGATGTCGGTATCCTCGTTGTTTTCATCAGATTTTCTCTGCTGCCGTCGGACTTCCTGTCGCGGACCCTCTAAAGCTGTCTCCATCAGCCCAAGGTTGCCATGGGCCAGATGAGCAGAGCCGCTCTGCTTCGTACTGGGTGGGCCACTCCACCATCCCCTCTCACTATGAACTGATGTTGCTGATGGTTGAGACAATGCTCTGCATCTTCATCACATCGCATGTCGTTCCTTGCACGTGATGAACATTGTCATATTTGGCGCCAAGCGCTGCCGCGTTGTGTAACCTGCCAAGTGCCTCTGGCGGCTGAGCGCAGTCGCGCAAGTGCAGCTCGCCGGGAATGAAAAGAGACGCGCCAAAGAGGCTGCAGCACCTCCACTGCACTTTCCTTCTGAAGTGGCTGGCGGCCAGGCTTGGCCGCCAGCTGTAAAGTTAATTTCAACGTCACATCCAAGGTTCTTTCTATGAACAGCCTCGTAGCGTTGGGGAAGCTGCAAATAGTGATAAGAGCTTCCCGATGAAAGTGGTCAGGTACCAGGATTTAACGACGTCGCACTCATTAGATCAGCACTGGTTGGTTGGTACTGTGATCATCGACGATGTCTCGTTTATCGCTCAGGGCCAGCAATAATATGTGGTGAGAGAAAGCAAACACATCGGCCTAGATGGCACCATCCATCCTAACGGCCACGTTGAGTATTAAGCGCAAACCAATAGAGCAAGTGATATTTTCCTATCACCATCCCCATGCCAAGTACGAACGTAACCCTATCACTGGCTTGTCTGCAGAGCTGCGCGAGCCCAACAACCACCAACTCTCTTCACGCTTACGCTTCCAACGTTTGAACGCCTTGATTGATGCAATGCAAACTAGAATTTCCAACAGCAACCTTCAGCCCGAATGTCTCGAAGGTCTCAAGCAGCGCAGTTTTCGATGACCCTGTGGCTCGAAGTTTGGTGATTTGGCTTGTTTTCGAGTTGTAAAGCCATCAATCACTGAGCCGCAAACATCAGGTCATTTCGGAATATTGATCGTTGCCAAGTTACATCGACGATGGCACCCATTTGGGATCGCAAAGCTGGCTACCTCAGTATTGGGGACTCTACGCCGGCGGCAAGAGCCACGACGTCGCCAAGCTGGAACATTACAGGACACAGGAGCAAAACGTTGACAACTGAGGGATTCGAACCCTCGCTCTTTCGAACCAGTATATTAAACCCTGTAAGGGGAATGCTTCAAGTGAACCTGAAACTGGCGCCATAACCGCTCGGCCAAGTTGCCTTTCATTGATGTTTGGCGCAATTGTCTTGTTTACAACTTGTTTTATTGTTTTCTCCCTATTTGGCCCCGTTTAATTGGTGGCGTTGTGCTCAAAGTCACTTACTTAGTCAGCCGGACAATTCTTTGGTACGGTCAGGCACACGATTCTATTAACGACCGCCAAGCTTACAAGCGGCACCTCGGACTGGAAGCACTTGTGCTCATTAAAAGTCTGTCCCCGGCTCGTGCTTGATGGCCGTTGAAGCAAAACGCAAATTTTGCATTTCTGGCGTGTGGCCCAGTAGCCATCTGTCCCCTGCAAGTGGGAAACTTCTGGAGAGCACGATTATGCATGGAAGTTCTTCTGGGTTTCCGTAATCGTGTTATTCATAATATTACTCGTATCCATCCCTGATCCGAAAGTATCTCCATAAAACACATCGACTTGGCCGTCTTAGATGCCTTGCGCCTTTAGGGGCCGAGGCAAGGATTTTGCCTCGCATTCTCACAACAGCTGTCACGAAATTCATGCGCGGCCGGGATCTCGATCAAAGCAGAGGATGGAAAATTTGACTATGATGTGATGAATATCGCAGTTTGTGAAATGGTGCGATGGGTGCAGATGTGATGGCACAGAAGACTTCGGTTGATTCTCCATTGTTGCCGATCGTGCTGCGGTCGCAGATGTCAGCTCGAATTCTCGCGATGTATCCCTGTGCTTCCAGACGACCAGGACAGAAAACGGCTGTCGCGGGTGTCACAATTCCTCTCGTGAAGAGACCGAATAGGCCCGAAGTCAGAATTCGAAGTCGGAATGACGTCCTTTGCTGTTCTAGAAGTTAGACATCGGCCATGGGAGGCATTCTGGAAAATCTGAACAGTGGAGCTCAGCTGAGCTTCCCAAGCCGCTATTACGCTTCACTCCGAGGTTGAAGAATCAAGGGCAAAGGAACGGTATATACCCGGACAGACCCTCGAAAGAACCATCTGCCTAGTGGGACACGTCACTCCAAGCCACCAAAGGCGAAGTACCTTCATTTGTGCCGTCACATAAATTTATGTCTTCAAAAGCATTTTTGCGCCACCCTGAGGTTCTTATAATTCACTTGAACTGCCTCGGATGCTGTAGCATGGATCTTTGCGCTCTGGAAAACATTCGAAGTCAAAACTTCGTCCAAATTGCTCTCCCGGCTACTCCGCAGCTCCCTGATAACGGGCCAAAAGTAAGAACTGTTTGCTGCATAAAAAGATATTTTTTGGCCAACACCAATGTCCCATGCATACGAGTAACTTGCGGCACTTTGGCGGAGACTAGCTTTTTTTTATTCGGGTGAAACCAGCGAAGTAGATTTTTCTTTTTCAGGGTCTTGCCGGGTATATGGTTGTTTTGCACAATAATCAATTCATGGCCTGTCATCCCCAGGACGTCGATGTCAGCGGATGCGCTCCCTGGAATGTCTCACTTCTGAAGAGCACTAATTCGACGGCTCTGAAGACAGGGAGTTGCAGAACAAGTAATTATTGGCCTTGAATGCCTCATGGTGTTTCAGCGACACCTCACCGCCCGCTGTTAGAATCCCTGTTTAGTGGTGCGTCTCGCCGGGCAACCTGAACTGTGACGCCGGATGTCGGTGACTGTGAGCCGCCATCAAAGACATGTAGAGGGCGCGCATGAGGCGACCATCACATTTCTCATCTGGAGTTCCCAGGATAAATACCGATGTCTTTGTGTCTCAAAACAATCCCATCGACGTAGCTCCTGGCTCACCGCTGGCTGTTAAAAAAGCATGCCGAGTTACTTGAATTGGCGCTGTGTCTATGAGGCGTTAAGTTGGCCACAGGGCCAATGCAGCACAGCATTGACGCATCTCGCAGCCGCTCAGTGTTCACTTGCAGTGTAGCGGCTGCGATCTTACGAGCCCTCTCCTGTGTTTGCAGAAAGGCTCAGTGAGATAACCACTCTTTCTATGAGACAGAGGCAAACAAATGCCATGTGGATGTTCTTCATCTCTTCATCGTTTCAGGTCGGCCGTGCCCAATTTGGAGCATTCAACGTTGTCTTGCTTTCATTTTGATAAGAGCACGACCCATCGGAATCCGGGGGCAATCAAGCTAGGCCTAATTGTGCTGAGACACCGAGTTTTGTGCTACTCATAGAATACTCCGTACGTGAGGACGGAAAGCTTGCAACATTATTTCCAGCCAAGCGCCGTATCTCCGATAGCTAACAAAAATATCGGAGGCGGCACAGCGAGACGCCGAAGCTTTCTGTTGGACGGCGGCCCAACATGAGATTACCTTCGAGTTATCACATCACGCTCATGAGCAACCACAAACTCCGTGCTTTCACATGAACATGCTGGTTCCTGCTTCTTCCGTGGTCCTGTCGCCTTATCGTGTTGGAAATGGGGAGAACCGTTTGATCTGCGAACCGCGGCTGTTGACGCCATGTTCTCCACCATAGCAAGAAGCTCAGAAAAATGGAAATCTTAACTAATTCTATCGCGGGTCCCACACTATCCATTGTTACATTCGCCAAGCTTCATCACGGGGAAGGCAGCGACGGGCTCGGGAAAGCTTTTCCCCATCGTGTCCACATCTTTCCCCACGACAACCGGCTAGACATCCACTTGAACCCTCACAGCCGCACGGCAAAATGCCCAATCTGCCAGAACTGGTATCGAAATGCGCAAAGTTTCCCTTCTCCACAGCGGTATATTTGGAGTTGCACTAGGCCAGAACCAACTGTGACATGGCATGAGAAAACATGCCATTATTTGGCTAGCAGATCTGAGATATTTCGAGTCTCCAAGGCTTCGACCAACAGGAGGTTCCAGCGGGTACCTTTTCGTGCCTGAGAGCCACAATGCGGGCCCCATGGGTGACTGGTGGCAGTTAACAGATCGCAAGGGAGGGGCTCCCTGCCATATTTCTGCGCCGTCGACGACGCGTCGACGACGGAGGGTTCTTGCGGAAAGGGGAGCCCTTAGCTGACGGCTAGCTAGTCTCCACCGCTGCTCGGCGATGAGAAAACGACGAGACGTTGAAAATACTCGCTAGCCCAAGAGTCACAAGAGTGGATGAGTGTCCATCTTTCACTGCCGCTTCCGGAAGTGATCTGAGAAATATATATACTGTGGTCCGCCACTTTCATATATGAAGCAACTTGATGGAGCTCTGAACGACCCTCTTTTCGCCCATATTTTCCTCAGAAAACGAGAAATAACTGCTTTTTATGCAAGTGCTTTAACCGATCATATCATATCTCATCCTCTCTTCCCTTAAAAAACGACTTGCCTGAACGGACGAGATATTTCATGCTACAGCTACAACCGGGAATTGAGAACCTGATCGACCGTCACACCAGAAAGACAGCGTCTAGTCGTTCTCGTGCATATTCTCACCCAAATCCTCGACGCCTTCAAACCTCTGTTGATAACGCTTCACAACTCAACATGCCATCATTTATCGAGCAAAATGCCCCGCGGCTGCGGGTGTGTATCATCGGTGCCGGCCTCGGTGGCCTTACGCTTGCACAGCTACTCATGGCAGCACCTGGAATCAAGGTGACATGTTACGAGCGCTCAGCAACCCTCGATGATCGTCTTACCGGATATCGTGTTATGCTTTCGGGCAGCACGCTCACAACTTTGAAGGGAAAGCTTTGGAGCGAGGTTTGGGGCCACATTGCTCTGTCTATTGGCGAGCAGCCAGAGGGTGGACAGAGATTGGAGTTTTACAAGGCCAACGGCGAGAGTATGTTCAACTGGGACTCAGAAGGCATGAGAGATCAGTTTTCCGTTTCCAGATGGCAGTTGAGACAAGGGCTTCTGCACCGTTCCGAGCCCTTCTTGAAGGTTGGAAAGATGTTTGTTCGCTATGAGGAGCTTGCAAAGGGTGGAGTCAGAGTTTACTTCAGCGATGGGTCTTATGATGAGTGCGATCTCTTGGTTGGTGCCGATGGATGGAACTCTAGAATTAAGCGCCAGCTTCTTCCATACGCCACTGTAAAGAACACAGACATGTGTGTTGTCTACTTCAAGGTGCCGCTTACGCCAAAAACTCTTCAAGCACTCAACCACTCCAGCGGTGCCCAAATGGTAAGCGTGCCCTCCACTCTAGTAAGTTTTCATATTTTAACAAATTTCAGGCTTTCTGCCCACACAACATGAACATCATCCTTGGCGCCTGGCAAAATCCGCTTGCGCCATACGCATCCCGCTACACAAACCTCACCATTGAGCCAGAAGAGTCATACATCATGATGGGTGTCTCTACTCCAGTCGGCAACTTCCACAACCGCCGCTGCTCCCCAGATCATCTCTCTGCCGCCGAGCTGAAGACCGAAATCATCTCCCGCACATCCAAGGCCTCTGGAATCCATCCCAGATTCACCGAGCTGGCCCAGATGGCTTGCACGAACACTGCATATATCCACATGGTTAGAAAGGTTGAGGCTATCAAGCCATGGGCAACACAGAATGTTACCCTGCTTGGTGACTCCGTCTTCAACATGTCGAATATGTTGGGGAAGGGCGCTAACTGCGCTCTTCTCGACGCCGTCTCCCTCGCCGAGACCCTGACCTCGTCAACCTACAACTGCCGGTCGCCAATCCGTCTTGCGAAGTACGTGCAAGAGAATATCGACCGCCGCATGCGTGAGCGCCAGCGCTCTGCATTGATGCAGAAGCTCGTTTTTTACGGCGAAAACAAGGTCAAGGGTTTTTTGAGAGATAAGGCTCTCCCGTACACCCTGAAAAGAATTGATGGCCTTGATCAGGAGTCGCATAGTAAGATGGCGAACGGCACACTCGCAGATTGGGTCGCAGAAGACGAGGCCTGGGTCGATCGCTCGGCCGTTTGGGCTGACGAGCTCAGATGGGACGAGCTTTACGAGGGGCACTGCACGCCACACTCTGCCGTGCCGTCACCGCCCCCATCAGCCTGCCACGCTTGCGGTAGCTGTGGTGGCAGCGTCGCTGCACAGAGTGTGTCTGGCGATCACCACACGGCAATGTTTAGGAGGAGCGATAGTAACGGTGCCCCATCCACAGTTGGCGCCGCATCATCGATATACTCCCAGGCCTCGACGATGAGCCCTTCTTACCCTGCGGACGAGGCAACCAAGTATGCCAACCCACTCGCAATGCACCGTACTGGCGTAGCACCGCCACCGCCTCAACATATGACACCTGTGATGCGCGGAGGTGTCGACCTCAGGGCACCTACCCATGTCAGCGGCGGCGACCGTGAGCGCAGCGGCCTCGAATCCAGAGCCTCGAGGGTAACCACCCTCGTCGACCACCAGGAGATGCTGCTCAAGAATCGCCGAAGCATGACCCCGATATCGAGGAGCATGACGGTCAGCTCCGGCACCTCGAGTTCGCCGTCTATGAGCACGGTTTGCTCTGCGCATGGGAGTTCTGGGTGCCCGCCGAGGGAGAAGATGCAGCATCCGCTTGAGAGCTGTAATCAGGTGTTTGTGATGCCGGATATGTATGCGGGAATGGAGGTTCCTGAAAAGAGCTCGAGAAGAGTCCAGGGGATGAGTGATGAGGAGACGAGGTTGGGGTTCTTGCCTATTGTTTAGGTTTCGTGGTAGGAGCTTGTTCATGGAGAAAAAGTTAACGGCCGATAAATTATATACTTAGACATCTATTACTGGATAATATTTTTAAGGGAGAGATACATGGAAGAGGAGAAAAAATTAGAAGATACCCAGAGTTGGGTGGGAGGACAAAAAACACCGCTCGCAACTTAATCGTTCACTAAAGATGGATATGGAGCTTGGGACATGGGTTTCTTTCGCAGTGTTTTGTGAATTACAATAACATTTTAAACACTTCAAACATCTCTACCCGATCTTGCTTTCGTTGCTTGTCAGTTTCTATTCTTATAAACTCGCTTTGATTTCACGATTCTCAAGCTCGTCGTCTGTCGTCATATCGCTGCCGCTGTCACCATCTCACGATCTAGCAAATGGCGGAGTCGACGTCATCAATCCACACGGCCGTGCTTCAGTATCTCATTGACATAGTCCCACCTCCTCGTTGCCACTTCGCCGTTGCTGCCGCTGTCAGGCACGTCACCCCCACGAGGACGCCGCTGCGGATTATGGAGTTCTCAACTTTCTCGATCCTCCAAGACCCCTGCCAATGAATCAGGCCACTGTGAAAAATCTTCTTGACCAACACAACGCCTAACAGTCACAAACCCCGCAAGGACCACAACATGCAAGCTTTAAAACTGGGCAAGTGAGCCAAGGCGAATAATCTGAGTCTTACGTGGACCAACACATCTCGGGCTGATTTTCAGCAGAATGAGTTAGATGAGGCCGCGCAGAGCTTGGAGAATCTTACGTCTCGGGTAGCTTGCCAAGGCCCACGATGTCTTGCATGAGATGGCATTTCGTCATAGCTAGATCGAGCACCGTTGAGTATGCTATTAGTTTTAGGGTCTTACGCAGCTAGCCACTAATACTCGTAGTCTCGTACTGTTACCACAGATCCTAACCTTGATAGGGCTTGCAGCTTACCCCATTGGTGAGCACTGTGGAAACCCGAAGTCATTTCTTCGGAAGCTATTTGCTCAGCACGGTATTTGCCTCCCTCGATAACCGCCTAAATTCTCCTTCATAACGTTCTAGCGGCTAAGTCCAATTGTTCCTCCATACGCGTCAAGTTTCCAAGCTGCCACTCCACGGTCGTTGGTCGAGTGTGGAATATCAACACTCCACCTCGTCGCGGCCCCGCTCCCCACGCAAACAACCAAGAAGCAATTCGCGTACCTGTTAATAGATACTGAAGATTATATTCCCTTCGCCCGGAATCGAATTGGGGTTCCTCGGATGAGATATCCATTACAGGCCGATGCTGTAATCCAACTCAGTCACAAAACGCGATGTCGCCATCATGACTAAAGGAATTTCTAAAATTTGCTAGAGACGTGGAAAAAAAGATACAATTTGCAGAGAAGGAAATGATAAGAAGAGCTGACATCATAATTCTGAGATTTTTTGCGCGTTAACTGACCAGGAAATAAACAAGACAGAACGTGTCGTCACCGAGAAATCCTCGCGGCTCAGCAGGATCATTCTTCACCGCTCGTACGATTAACCTTTAAGCTCACTGGCGTCTGCAGCAAATTCTCCGACTGAATCAGCCTCATTACGGCGTTAAATCTCTGTACGCCGTGCAGTAGTTTGGTTTATGCAGCCCTAGGGCTAGAGAAGAAATCTGGGATGGCGACATAGCCGGATGATCCGCTGCAAAATCCTTCGGCCAAAATGATCATACGATGCTGCACTCGCATCCACTCGTATGCCTTGGCGATGAGATGCCGGTGATTAAGTTTCAGAATAGGCGAAGAGTGCCGACAACCGAGAAAGTTTGGAAAAGAGAGGGAAGACATATTTCTGAATAAAGAAAATTGTAGCTACGGCACGAGCCGTATAGAGAGGTTCTTTACAAGGGTGTCTCGGTCCCGTCGGAACATCACCTGATTATCATAATCTAAGCATGCTGACGAAGAAAACGTAGTTAGTTGAACAGCTCGTTGCTGTTATGAAAAATATGTCAAGACATGGTCGCTAAGTAGTCGTCCCACCAAGTGAGCTTTCAAAACGAAGAAAGTTCGCCTTATTAGAATAGAAACGGTCTAAATTCCATCTGGCACAACCAAATATACCTGTTTGCAGCTCTCTCACTGTTTTCTCATATTCCAAATGCCATTCTTTCTTGTGGCTTCTCTCTTACCGGAAACGGTCGTGCTTTCAAGTTCACCGCCCCAAATGTACAGTACGTGGACATAGGTCTCTCTCTGACTTGTCGTAAACTCCAGCAAAAATGGCACTTCTTTGCCGCGCCCAGGAGCCACGACACTTGCTAAATAAGACAAACTTATGACACTGAAGCAAGTACCTGAAAAAAAACCAGCACCCTATCAACCAAAGGTACAGGCGCTGTAGCGAGTGATGTTCGCCGCCAAGACACGATTTCCGCAGGCAAATCGGGCGCGACGACCACGACTTCAACAACTCTGAAAGCTGCATTCCACAGTGTGCCAGTGCACCGGTATCAGGATTTTAAAGCAGCCAGATTATGCTCATAGATATAAAGTATTTATTAAACGAATATCAAGAATTTAGAACGCTGTTGTTTATTTTTCATGTGCGGTTAAAACAGGCTAGTTTTGGCCGATTTTGCCGTGATTTTGACTTAAGTCAGGGACTTTAATCCTACCCTGTATTGTATTCGGGCTTTCAAATTCTTGTCACCAATATGGAGACAGTGTAAACCAAGTCAAAAAACGCCTTCGATTTCTCATCCCATCCTATCCTAAGCACCAAACCTACTTCCTAACCTAAACAATATCCCGTCCTCCAACACCAAAGTTCCTCTCGAGTCGCATGGTGGGTACTTACCCACTCCTAACTCGTGCTTACTTCCGGAGGCATCTGCGAACGAGGTGATGAGAGATTTAAAGGAGGGTTTGAAGGATGACAGGTGCGTGGAGTCTAGGATTCGGGGAGGAGGTGAGGAGGAAGTGGTAGATGTGCGGGCCGTTGTGACAAAGGTTTGAGGGCAGAATTCTAGGAGTAGAGGTATTGCGAGGTTTAGTGATGAGAGAGTTTTAGAGGTTAGTGGAGAGAGGTAGAGGTTGAGGTATTGCGGCATTAGGAAAGAGAGAGTAGAGGTTGAGGTATTGCGGTATTAGGAAGGAGAGAGTTTTAAAGTGGAGACAAAGGTTCAGGATTCAGGGAAGAAGTTCAGAAGTATGATGATTGGAGTTTAGAGGTAGAAGCTCGGAGTTTTTATGGTAAGGTGCATCAACGAGAGCTTTAGGATAACAATAGTAGTGGAGCTTTAGCTAGGCTAGCTAGTCAGTTCGAGTGAGTGAAGAGAAAAGAGGACGGAAAAGAGAAAATGGCTCGGTTTTGTGGTGCTCGAAAGAGGCGCTGTTTCAGCCTTGAGAGGGTACATCTTGGATTAATTGGTTGCCAGCACGACGGAATGCCATATTGTATCGTTGTGGTGATGCTGACATGCCCTGTGATGACAGCTCTGAGGCTAAACAGTTCTTGAAAATCGTGCCAGGCCGCCAGCGTGATGATGTTGTCAAGATTAAACGTCAAATGTTAGATCAGATCGTTCGTAACATTGGCAAGTTAACCCAGCGCTCCGTGACGCCCACCAACTGGTTATAGTACACATTTATTCGACACACGTCTCTTCCAACGCCACTGGTCAACCAATTAGGTAGAAATCTTCCTGAAAAAGTTTCCCTCACCAACCTCGATCTTCCTATCCCTAATTTCCTCGTCTGGGAACTCACCGTCCTGCACCTCTCCAAATTTCGTCCCAAAGTCATCCACCTTATCGTCCTTAGCTTTGACTTCCATATCCGACTCTTTAAGCGGCCCACTACCTTGCCAGTTCCCCTCATCATCTAGCTCTAACATAATCCCCTTAGTCTGCCTTCTCGCAATGCCTCCCCAAAGCCTCTCGAGCTCAAGCTCTTCCCTCTTCTCTTCAACTAACATCTGCACCACAATCTTAACCCCATCGCTCCTCTTCCCAAAGCCCACAAACGCCTTCTCCTCTTGCACCTCTGCTTCCGTTCCCGGCTCGACTTCACCAACATTCACGCAAACCCAGCCCGTACGGACACCGTCGTCCGCATCATCAGCATGTCTGGGTCCCACCAACCTCTGTTTCTTCGCCTTCCTCTTCAACCTCAACTTCAGCTCATTTCGACCCAGTAATCCGTCTGCATCAGGGCGCAGTTTGTAATTAGTGCGTAACCACCTGCACAAGCGATCCGCGGAGACGTGGAGATGCTTCTCCGATCTTGCTGTGCCGATGAGCATTATGAGGTTTGACCCCAAGGCTGGCGGGGGGTCGAGCGCGCGCAGGTCGAGCATGACGAGGTTATCGAGGCCGAGGTTTACGCCTACGTGCTCGACGAGCTTCTCCAATATAGGGGGAGGATTGTCTGGGAGGGGTGGTAACTCCTGGCGCGCGGCGGCCAATGTGTTTTGGGGGAGGGTGACGGGGTCGACTTGGAGGTACCAAGGCGTGGAATCTTCCGCGGCCGGTGTGAATGATGAAGATGGTGCGTCGTCGAGGGCCGAGTCGACCAGTTCAACGTACTCCTTCTCTAATGCTTCGGAGTCGGCTAGGTCGAGAGCGGAGAGCTCCTTTTCGAATGTTGCATCGTCCTTTTCAGCCTGTTCAGCCTCTTTTGCTGCGGCTTCGATCTTTTGTGCCTCTGAGAGCTCAGATGTGTTGAAGTCGGATTGAACGGATGAGTATCTAGCTCTTTGTTGAGTCGCTAGGTTGCGCCTAGCTGGGAGTTGGGCAGGCCATTGTACGCCAGTGAAAGATGTGAAAGAGCGCAAGAGCTGGGTGCGGCAGCTGTTGCAGCCTGCTGCTCTGGCAGCACGAGTTATAGCTTGGACCATGGCTGTCGTTAATCGGCTGATATATATGGTTCCGTAGCGTGTAACCAGTTGACAAGGCGGATAAAAATGCCTTGATGGATTAAAACTGCCGTTCGACGCGGGCGGTAAGCCGACAAGGCTGATGAAGCGTGGCTTGTGCTGACTCTCAAAGGAGGATTAAACAAGACCCTTCAAGGTCGACGAGGCTGAAGGCGCAGGTCTTGGCAAAAAGAAAAATCGCGGTCCAATCCCATCCCTGAGGCCCGCGATTGGGACAGAGAGAGACGCATTGTATAAGTCTCGAGAAACCATCACGAACACAACACATCCACATCATTTTGTGTACTTGAATTAAGCGCGCCAGGACCACGGGCTTAGACGACAGCCCTGAGCTTTCTTTTATGGCTTAAAACACGGACACATTTCTTCCGGTTCGTTTCGCCACAGTGAATATTGATAAGAGTGATTGGAGATACACAACATGTTGTCGAGGGTTGCACAACGAAGCGCGAAACTCGATTCCACGTCATTAAGATCTTATAATGCGGCAAGAAAGCAATTAATACTGCCATGGCTCGCCCCAGCTTATACCGCTGCACGCCAGCCTCGCCATAGAACCATCACGACTTCGCCTTGCGCCACTGAACCCAGTTCGATTTTGAGGAAGAGGAGGGGGAGCAAGGATGGGCCTTTGGATTCTTCAGTAAGGAGGAGCTTGGCGACGTCTGCGGAGATGCCCATGGAGGATATACCCTTTGAGATGTCTGATATGCCACCTTCGCCACGCCCGAAGAAGGAGGATATTGAGCGTTTATGGAATGTGCAATTTGATCCGCAAAATACTATCCAACTGTTGGATGTGATGGCCGCGCCACCGGAGAGGATGAGGATGAATAATGGAGTTACGGGCGAGCCGGCGGATATCTATGCGACTCTGGAGGCGTGTCTAAGGCTGGGGAGGATTGAGAGAGCGGCGCTGATTATACAACGGTCGGCTGGCTTTCTGAATTTGAGCCATGACGAGGCGGGAAGGCTACACACTGAGTTTTTGAGGGCGAGTTTGGAGCGCATATCGAATGAGTTCAATGAGGAGCATGCGAATGCTATGCATAAGTGGTTTGAGACCAACATGCGTGGCAAGGGAGCGACGGTTTACCCAGAGACTGTCGCCATTATGCTCAAGGCATCACTACAGGCTAAAGGAGGTGGTGCAAGGCAGGAGAGGCTGGTCACGAGATACATGGAGATGGTGCCGGGAGAGAGTGCTTTGGAAGTGTTCCAGTACACCGATATCCTGACTGCGGAGGATTTGAATATGATCAACCAAATCGTCCCGGATCACAACATTCTGGCCGCCTTCAAGAATAGCATGGAAGCCATGCCGACAGAGGAGATTATTGGCGAAGAGCTGGATGTGTTTGAGAAGGAGGCGCTGCACGAAATGCCGATCGTGGGTGCAGAGGACCCTAGCCCAGAAGTGAAGCCTTCACAGCAGAAGGGTCTCGGTCTGAAATCTTTGAAGGCATCGCTCTCCATGTTTTCCAGCCGCCCTGCAGGTTTCGACCCAAAGAAGTTGACAGAGGACGAGCAGCGCCTGCGCCAAGCGAAGGTTGAGGAGGACGCTACTACATCTGCCATAGACAGATGGCGCGAGGAGAGCGTTAACCTCTCCAAGATGGGTCTGGACACTTCACTGCAGACTAAGTCCTTAGGTGCAAGGATGTGGAGGTGGCAGGAGGCGCTCGAGACCAAGATTGCTGAGGAGATGAAGGCAGTCGATGAAGCTGAGGCGAAGCCATCAACGCAGAAGAATGCTTTGGACGTCGAGAGATGTCAGTACGGACCATTCTTGAGATATCTTACCCCGGAGAAGCTGGCTGCTGTCACGATCCTCAGCGCTATGCAGATTCTGACCAGCTATGGTGTTGATAAGGGTGTGCCGATGGCGCAGCTGGTTATGAATGTTGCGAAGGCTGTTGAAGATGAAGGAATTACGGAGATGCTGCGCAAGAACATGGGTGATAAGGGATTTGCCGAGTTTACTAAGAAGGCTAGCAAGGGCGGCCTTGGATTGGCAGGTATCATGAAGAACCAGTACACTCGTCGCCAAGTAACCGAGTCGTTGGCTGGCATCATCAAGAATGACAATGTGGTCAAGCAGGATCATGAGTGGTCTGCAACCATCAGAGCAAAGGTCGGCTCGTACCTCCTTTCGGCACTCTTTGAATCTGCCAAGGTACCAGTGAGCGCGCAGAACTCTCAGACTGGCGAGTACATTACTCAGATCCAGCCTGCGTTCTCGCACACCAACCAGTTCAGAATTGGCAAGAAGACTGGTATCATCCTAGCTAACCCAGCACTGGTCAAGGCATTGCAGCGCGAGCCAGTTCACAGTCTGCTCGCAAAGCACCTGCCTATGCTTGTTCCACCCGAGCCGTGGTCCAAGTTCAACAAGGGTGGTTTCATCTCCCAGCCTGCCAAGGTCGTCCGTATCAAGAATGGAGATAAGTTTCAGCGCTACTACCAGGAAGCTGCCATCGAGAAGGGTGACATGGAACAGATCTTCAAGGGTCTTGAAGTCCTCGGGAAGACACCATGGCAAATCAACCGTGCAGTCTACGACACCATGCTAGAGGCATGGAACTCCGGAAAAGCCATTGGAGACTTCCCACCAGACTCTCCAATCCTCGAGGCACCACCTGAGCCACAAACTACTCAGGATCCGTCTGAGCGTAGACGCTGGTTGAGAAACCTCAAGGCTATTGAGAACGCCAAGTCCTCTATGCACTCCATCCGTTGCTTCATGAACTTCCAACTCGAGATCGCAAGAGCTTTTAGAGATGAGAAGTTTTACTTCCCGCACAACGTCGATTTCCGAGGCAGAGCATATCCTATTCCACCCTACCTCAACCACATGGGCGCCGACCACTGCCGTGGTCTGCTAAAGTTCGGTGTCGGCAAGGAGCTCGGCGCTACCGGTCTTATGTGGCTGAGGGTCCATCTCGCCAACGTCCACGGTTTCGACAAGGCTTCCTTGAGTGAGCGCGAGCAGTATGCCATCGACCACATGGACGACATTCGCGACTCCGCCACTAACCCCCTCAGCGGCAAGAGATGGTGGCTCAAAGCCGAAGACCCATGGCAATGTCTCGCCGCCTGCCACGAGTTAGTGGCTGCTTTTGATTCCGGCAACCCAGAGACCTTCGTTTCCAACCTTCCAGTGCACCAAGACGGAACCTGTAACGGCCTCCAACACTACGCCGCACTCGGTGGTGACGCATGGGGAGCCGCCCAAGTCAACTTGGAGCCAGGAGATAGACCAGCCGATGTCTATTCCGCCGTCGCCGACCTTGTCAAAGCCGATATCGCGAAGGACCTCCAAAACGGCGACCCCTGCGCAAAATGGCTAAGCGGAAAAATTACCCGTAAAGTCGTAAAGCAAACCGTCATGACCAACGTCTACGGCGTGACATTCATCGGCGCCACGCAACAAGTCAAGAAGCAGCTTATCGCCGCGTACCCAGATATCCCTACTTCCGACACCTTCAACGCCTCGACGCTCTCTGCTTATGTAGCGCATAGAATCTTTGCGGCGCTGGGAAGTATGTTTAAGGGCGCGCATGATATCCAGTATTGGCTTGGCGAATGCGCGAGCAGGATTACGACGAGTTTGACGCCGGAGCAGTTGGATAATATGGATCGGATGTTGAGACAGCCGAAGGCGATGAATATGAAGCGGAGGGAGATTGGTAACAAATACGATGCGCAAGGTAGGGATCCGGAAGAGCACTTTCAGTTCCGCTCCAGCGTTGTCTGGACTACGCCGTTGCGCATGCCGATTGTGCAACCTTACCGCACCACCAAATCGCGTCTTATCAAAACCAACCTGCAAAAGCTGTCCATCTCTGAGCCGCATCGCTCAGACCCAGTCTCGAAGCGCAAGCAGCTCCAAGGCTTCCCGCCAAACTTCATCCACTCCCTCGACGCCACGCACATGATGCTTTCAGCCATCAAATGTGATGAGCTAGGCCTCACTTTCGCAGCGGTCCACGACTCCTTCTGGACGCACGCTGCGGACGTGGATAAGATGAATATGGTGCTTAGGGATGCCTTCATCCAGATGCATTCCGAAGACGTGGTGGGAAGACTCAAGTCCGAGTTTGAGGCTAGGCATAAGGATAGTATTTATCTTGCTACGATATTGCCCGACTCGGAGTTTGCGCAGAAAGTCGCAGAGTGGAGACGCAAGGTCAGGAATGGGGACATCAAGAATGAGTATAAAGCCCTCCTGGCCGGCGCCGGCGGCAGGAAGGGGGAATCTTACCGCAGACAGCAGATCACTGAAGCGCTCTTCGAACGCCTCCGTATAAGGCTGCTTGGGTCTAATGATCCTGAGGAGGTTAGGAGGGGTATGGAAATGGTGACTCCGATCAGCATATACGAGGAGATGCAGGGTAAAGCGCAGACGTCCGTCATGGACGGTGCAGAAGGGCTCCCTGGACTCGGTGACGTCGAGGGCGTCAAAAAGAATAAGCCTGCTTACACGGCATCTACCAAGGCTGGCATCTCCACAGAGGATTTGACGGAGGAGGATCGCGAGTGCCTTGATAGACAGGACGAATACCATGAGCGTGAGAACGAGGAGGAAGAAGCGCACGACGAGCACGACGAGCATGACGAGCATGATGATGGGGAGACTATTGCTGTGAAGGGGCTCAGTAGTGCTGGACGCACGACGTTTGAGGCGGCAGTGGGAAAGAAGAAGGGGGGGACGGGAACGAGGAACATGTGGGTTTGGTTGCCGTTGTCGTTTCCGGAGGTGCCGGAGAAGGGTTCGTTTGATGTGAGCAGGCTTAAGGACTCGCAGTATTTCTTCTCTTAGACAGCTCTGGGATCGTGTGGTGAGTAGAGGGTGAAAGAGGAGAACAAAGCTGTATGATATTACGTTGGGACAAAATTTTCTCACATATATTGGAGCATAGGATACGGATATTGGCGTTCGGGTCAGCATTAGAGGTAGCCGGCGTTGCGGCTTGTATGATTAGTGTAGTAGGGTTAGGAAATCCAGAGAAGGGGATAGCTGGATGTAGAAAAGACGGAATTGAGTCTATATACCAAGATCTTACTCTTCTAATCATCTATTAGCTCACTTTCCTCAACATGTGTCTTTAGATTTGTGAAGACCTGTTTCATAATAAACTTGCTAATAAGTAGTAAGATAGTCGTTGATATCAGGAGTGGCGACTAGCTTCTTGTCCCAGCGCACCTAAACCGGTTAGCTCAAAGGTCGACTGGTGCCTTTGTGCAGCCTTGCACTAAGATCAGCCGTGGAGCTCAATTGGGCGCCAAGGCTGATGACGCGGCTGTGATCGAGGGTTCGAGAATACATCCGTAACGAACACCTTGGGAGCTAGTTATCACCTCCTAGTTTGTTTATGATTCTACTTATTGCTTTTCTTTCTGTTTCTCTTGTTCATCCTGCGAATATTAGTTGCTCAAAAAGTGACGAAAGCTTAAAAAAGCTACGAGTACAGCGCACAAGTCGCTCTCAGTCTTAGTCTTGCGAATACACGAAGATAACACCATAAACACGTCCTAACAACGGCCTCGATATCAACAATCATGGCCTTTTCGACAGCGACGAAGATTCCGCCTCCTTCTGCAGACGCGTTTGACACAACGCTCATAGGCTCCCACTGTCAAGACCCCTACTGCAACCAGCTCGATTTCCTGCCTTTCAAATGCGATTCGTGCCACGGCACATTCTGTCTCGACCACCGAAGCGAGACCGCCCACAAATGTCCTAAGGCAGGGGAATGGGCGCGGAAGAGAGCGGCGGCACAGAATGCTCCCTCAAGCACACTAGAGATCGGGAATGGAGGAAGATTGGGAGCACAAGAAACGCTGATGCCCTGCGCTGGGCCGAAGTGTAAAGTCGTAACCTCTCAAATGGGCCGCAACCCAGGCGTTTTTTGTGAGACGTGTAGGCGGACGTATTGTCTTAATCACCGCTTAAAAGAAGATCACGACTGCATGAACTTAATACCGCTCGGCTTATCATCCTCCCGCATCGCTGCCAACCAGGCCCAGGCCAAGACCGTTTCTGCATTGTCGCGGCTGCGGTTATGGGGGAAAGAGAAAAAATCCGAGTTAGAGAAAAACACAACCAAGATGGGAGAAAAGGTTCTGCCGAAATCGAAACCTAGCTCTGCGGCAGCCAGGATGAAGGCGGTGAATGAGCTAAAGAAAACGGCGAAGGGTGATGAGAAACTCCCTATGGAAAAAAGGGTTTATCTCTTCCTTGAAGCCGAAGCAGCCACAACCACGTCGAAATTCCCTAAGGGACAATTCTTTTTCAGCAAAGACTGGGCTGTGGGACGCGTCCTCGACGAGGCTGCACGAAAATTGCAAATCGAAAACGTCAACAACCAAAATGACGACGAGAGACAGAGGTTACGTGTATTTCACGTCGAAGGTGGGAGGTTATTGGAGTTTAGCGAAAAGGTTGGAGCGAACTTGGTCAGCGGCAACACTATCGTATTACTCAAAGGCGTCGGGCCTGCGATTCCGAATCTCATTGAATGTTAAGGGTTGGTTGGGGAGGCATAGAAGATGATGAAGCCAAGCACGGGAGTGGAAGGTGGGCAGTTGGACAGTGCTGCATTAAAGGCGTTCTGGCGTTTTATAGCGCTCTCTGTTGCGTCGTCTAGATAAGCATACTCAGCACGCTGACAGCCATGATAGGATTTTAATCATCTTACTTCTTACCTTTCTGCGAAGATAAATAGGATACTATTGACAATATGAAAAAGTGAAATGTGGGCGCAGAGCTGAGGTCCAAACTTAAACGAGGAATTGCGGGTTGTCTTCGCAAAAATTCGAGCTATTTTAAAAATAGGATAAGTTATGCAAAATTATAATTATTTTAAAGTTGTGTGGACTCTAATCTCAAGAAGTTTAAGCTTCCATATTCAGAAAGCGACAAGTAAAACTAGCCGCGGCACTTTAAAACATCACCACTTTTAGTCCGTATATGGACATTTGCCCATGTAGAATAAGATACTAAGATCCCATTAAGGGAATGCAGTAGGGAACCAAAATCAGATTCCCTGAACACGAATATTCTGGTAGAGAGACTTTACATAAGCCACGACTCAGCTACACAGCCTCCGGCGAAATAATGTGTGGGATGCTGAGCCGATAGCAAGTTGGTATACAGAAATTAAATGAAACTCGAAATTGCTGTTTGGGTACCAAGAGGATTCGAATCGAATTGCTATTTTCTATTTTTGAAAACATGGTAAAAGTTTAAACTGCTCCCATGCTTAAGCTCAATTTAGGAGTCTTTTTAGAGTTGCAGCCAAGGGACGGACCGTGTGGGGCAAAAGCATTTACATAAGCACAATCCGGGGCAGTGCAGGGGTAAACCGTGGGATCAATGCTTCCCCGGCTGACATATTCGACCTTGGGAGGTTCCAAGTGAAGACTGCATCCAAGATCTGGCAGAGAATGCCGCCACACGAATACGGGCATCATCGACAAACGTCCATTGTTAATGGTTACCAGCACTCACGGAATGGCAGCCATGATCAGCCCTTGAGCCCTGCTATTATCGCCGCTGCGGGTGCGTCGATGAGCGATGCGACCGCGATGGCTAAGAACGATATCGCTGCTGCTGCTTCGGCGAGCAACGCAAGTCTCAATACGCTGGGTACCTCTTTTGGATCAACCTTTAGTACAGCAGCGACGCTGAAGCCGGATGGACGGCCCTCGCAGGAGGGAACAGGAGGAAACAACATAGCGCCACACAGAATGGAGAGGATGCATAGCAACAGTAGAATGCGAAAGAGAGATCACTCTCGCCATCATTCGCACTCTCGGCAGCAATCGCAAGCACGGCACCATCACAAAGACGAGCCCAAACCGGTTGGCGAATATGCTCTCCACGTCCTCTTCACCTCCTTTATCGCCCAAGCCGACGAAAAAATAAGCCAATGCATCACCATACCCTTCGACCCAGAGCCACATATTGAGCGAATGTGCGGCAAAGGCGTAGACTCGAACTTCGACCAGTTGATATCCGCGCTGGGACATATCGCGGCTCCAAAACCCAAGCTGCTCATCGACTCCCTGATGCTATGGAGGAAGAAAAAGAGTGATGCAGCTGGTGCAGCCCGGCACGAGCTACAACAATACCGCAGCATGGGACCTCCTTACGGACAGCTGCCAAGACGAAACACCGAGCCCCTGAACGGCTCGGAAGCACCAAATACACAGCCATTTTCAAACACATCCTTAGGAGCCATGCAGACCAATGTAGCTCAAGCAGAACGCCGGTCGACTGTCTCTATATACATACTCTGCCGCGTCCTAACCGAAGTCATTGGACAAAGCACGCTCGCCCGCATCACACCCGAGATGGAGGAGAAGCTTGAGGGTATCATATTCAGTCAGCTGAAAATTGCTGATCCAGATGCGTTGGCTTCGAGTCCTTTGAAGATGGCGAATTGGCATTTGTTCAACCAGTTACTCGGGGTGATGAGCAATATCAATTTTCAGAGCGTGGCTGGGAGGTTTATTGGTGATTTGGAGAAGTCAGAGGCGGAGTTTGATGGGAGGACGCCGGCGAGTCGAGAATTGGAGGGGAGGACGGAGCTGGTGCTGGGGGGGATGAAACATTTGCGTATTAAGTTGCATCCGGCAGAGGACTGGGATCGCTCTTGTGACTTCTTGATCATGCTGAGTCGGTTCTTTGCGAAGTCCCATGGCCGCAAGATTAAGTATGCGTGCTGCCAGATTCTGGACACTTTGTTGCTACCGATCGCAGCCACAGCAAATACACAGCTTAGCACGTCAAAATGGGCGGAGTTTATGAAGATCACTGGGCATAGGCTGTCCTCCATGATGGCTAAGCCAGGTCACTGGCCAGTTGCGTTTCCCGCCACAGCAACCCTCCTTTGCGCCTCGCCTCAAGAATCTTTTGCTGGTCAATGGCTACAACTCGTTATGTCCTGCGGGTCTAAGCTGAAAGACCGCTTAACACGGGCTAGCTGTCTCGAAGTCATATCCAGATTACTGTGGACCTACCTTTACAGATGTAACAACGACTCTCCCGCCGTGACCTTCCGCAAGCTCGAAGATATTTTAAAACTTCTAATACCAGCCGGCAAAAGAACACACACCATGGATCCGTCGATCGTGGATCCGCTGATCGAGATTATACGCATAATAGGCTTTAAGCACCAGGAGTTTTGCTTCAGTAAAATCGTCTTTCCACTGATAAACTCGGAGCTCTTCGCACATGGTAGAGATGTTCATTCAGTCCGAGTAGACCAGCTGGAGCCAGAAAAGATGGTCATCGGCATCCGAGCTTTCCTTGCCATCATGGCAGACCTTGAGAAAGGAGATGCCGGCAGACCACCATTTCCACAGAAGTACAGTTCAAATATTCAAGCCGAGAGACTGCCAATTTCTCCGATCATGGCAGGGCCGAGATCCAGACCTGGTTTGCCGCAAATACAAACCGGAGATAGGTTCTCGCTTCCAGTCTCAACCTCGAAGCTTAATGACGTTTCGAGGGAGTACTATAAGCGCTTCTGCGAGATTCTTGGCAAGATCACCATCATTTGTGATGAGACGTTTGGTGGCCAAGCCGTGTTAGATGAGAAGTTTAATCCGCCGATGCCGAAGACGCCGATGACTGAGACTTTCACTTTTAGGAGAGATGATATCCTTTCGCCGGTTGAACAGAAGCATAGCTATTATGAGCTGCTGCATGTCGCTGTGCAAGCACTGCCGAGATGTCTCTCCGCCGATATACCGTTTAACTCTTTGATCAATCTGTTGTGCACAGGCACAGCTCATGTTCAGCATCGTATTGCTGAGTCGTCGGCACAGTCTATTAAGTCGATTGCCAGACAGTCCCATGCTCAGCAGGTAACGATTGGATTTGCGAGATTTATCTTCTCGTTCGATGATAAGTACTCTACAATGTCTGATGGTGGCATGCTAGGGCCGAAGCATGTCGAGAACACCCTGAAGCTATATGTCGAGCTTCTGCACATCTGGATCGAGGAGCTCAAACAAAGAGCAAAAGACGCCGCTGCCACGAGCACAGAAGATGGTAACGTAGACAAGAGATCCGCTGCCCTCGATACATCTGGAGTCTGGGCACACGTCGAGGAAATCGAATCCCACGGCCTCTTCTTCCTATGTTCCCAATCCCGCCGCGTCCGAACATTCGCCATCACCGTCCTCCGCCTCATCACTGAGTTCGACGCCGCCCTAGGACAAGACAACATCCGGCTGATCCAGATCCTCGAAGGCGACTCCATGAAAGTGATGTCCTTCAACGACGAGAACCTTTCTGTCGCCGAGCGAAGCAGGCTTCAGCGCGGCATGAAGGGTAACTCGCAAAGCGCACTCATTGAGTTGTGTAGTAGTGATGTGTCATATGATACTACGTTGTGGTTCAAGGTGTTTCCGAATCTGATGCGGATCAGTTACGAGAGATGTCCGGTTGTGGTGACGCTGGCGAGGGAGTTGATTTGTAATCGGATATTGCAGATGTATAAGGGTGTTGCGGCGCTGTCGGAGACGAGGACGGCACATCACCAGTATGAAGTTAGTGGGTCGAGGATAGGGTACAGGGCTTCGACGACGCCGCCGGAGGTCATGGTGGAGCAGTGGAAGTTGTATCTTATTGTTGCATGTACGACGTTGACGAATATGGGTGCGCAGTTGCAGCCAGCGGCGGAGTTTAAGGAGCATCTGAGGAAGGGAAGCAAGACGGCGGCATTGACGCAGCAGAAAATTAATTCTGCAAGGACGCTGTTTAAGTATGTGCTTCCGCTGCTATCGGTTGGTCACCCGCTTGTGAGAGATGCGGTGGTGATTGCGCTTGGGTCCATCAACTTGAATATTTATAAGACGCTGTTGGATGAACTACAGGACGCAGTGACCAGGTGTAATGATGATGCGCGGGCGAGGATACATCAAAGGAGTGCGAGTAGTCCGAGGAGGAATAAAAAGATGGATACGTTGAGGACGGAGGTTACGCAGGTGTATAAGTTGACGGCGCACTTTTTGAGAGAGAAGAGTGTTTATGAGGATGATTGGATATTGAACAACCTTGTTACTTATGCCAAGGACCTCAAGCTGTTCTTGATGGACGGCGAGATTCAGATGGATTGGGAGTTTCAGAAGCTGAGGAGGCATTACTGTGGCTTCATGGAGGAGCTGTTTGAAGGCATAAATAGGACGAGTGATCCATCAAGGTGGATGACGTTTGAGATGCGCAAGTCGAGCTTTGCGCTTATGGAGGATTGGTGCGGTTACTCGCCTAATCAAGCCGAGATCCAAAAGAGAGAAGACAGCATGCGACTCACCATGATCCAACAACAAACCGTCGGTGAGCGACCTATCTTCAACGCCGCAATGGAGAAGGAGAAGAACAACCTTAGGACTGCGGCGCTCAGCGCCATGGCTGCGTTGTGTGCTGGACCTATCTCCGTAACGACCGAGAGCCGAGCCAATCTGCAGTTTGATATCAGGAGGATGCTACTATGGATCGACACTATCTTTAACACTGAAAGTGATAGGATGCACGTCATCGGACGCCGAGCACTCATAAATCTCATCACGCATAATAAAGAGTATCCGTACCTGCTGGAAAACTCGATTTTCAAGTGCTACACTGCCGAGCAGTCGAAAGCATTGCAAGGTTACTTCGAGGTCGTCACGCAGATCCTGTTGGAGCATGCGGATTATCCTGTACCATTTTGGAGAGTACTGGGGATCGGATTGTATATGCTTGGTAGTGATCTCAGCGACATCAGATCAAAGTCAGCGGCTCTGCTGAGAACGCTAGAGGAGCGTCTCGAGCGCAACTCGAAGATCCAAGACTTCGACATCAGCATCTCTGATAAGACGAAGGCTGTTTACAAGCTTGCGCAGTTTGAGATATCGAAAAGGCTGGCTAAGCAGCACTCTGAAGCTGCCTTCCTCATTTTTTCCGAGTTCACTGTCTACTTTAAGACCCTGAAGCCGATGGCGCAGCAAAACATGGTTGCTGCCATTCTGCCATGGATCCAGACTATCGAGCTACAACTTGATCCCAATGGCGGGCCAACAGCACAGTCCTACGTCCTCCTCGCCAATCTTTTCGAGATCACCATCAAGTCCAGCACAGCACTACACAATGAAGTCCAGGCTCTCTGGCAAGCTTTGGCAACTGGTCCGCACGGCGGGAACGTGCAGCTGGTGCTAGACTTCATCATGCACCTATGTCTCGACCGCCGGGAGCAGAACTTCGTCGAGTACGCCAAGCAGATTGTGGTCTTCATGTCCAGCACACCGGCTGGTACTCTGGTCGTGGAGTTCTTCATCCAGCAGATCAATCCGAAGGCCATGATTCCGCATGAAAAGAAGCCTTTGCCTATTCCGCCAGATACTAGCTCTATGCCGTATGTGGCGGAGTTGTCTGAGGCGCTGCCGGTGGGTACGAAACAGGCTGCTTTCTCGTTGGGCCAGCTGTCGTTGATCTTGCTTGTGGATTTGATGGTGTCGCCGGTTCATCTCGTGGCGGATCATGTACCACTATTGTTGCAGGTTGTGACTGTGCTCTGGGATCACTACACGCCATTGGTACAAGAGCAGGCAAGGGAGATGCTCATTCATCTTATCCATGAGCTCGTCATATCACGCCTTGGCGACGATGACGAGAGATTGCCTAACAAGGCGCAAATTGAGGATTTGATTGAGTCCATACGGCGACACGATCCGAGTATCGTTTGGGCATACGAAGATAGCTCTGGCAAGATCGATGATAGAGACAATAAAGTACCAGCTGCTATGGAGAGTTTGGCTACGCAGGTTGTCAGCACGTTTGAGCTCACCTACCCTGGGATCAAGGAGAATTGGGGCAAACTGTCTCTGACTTGGGCGACATCTTGTCCTGTGAGGCATTTGGCATGCAGGTCCTTCCAGATCTTTAGATGTGTGCTCACTTCGCTTGATCAGGGTATGCTGGGCGACATGCTGGCGAGGCTGAGCAATACTATTGCGAGCGATGATGCGGATGTGCAGACTTTTTCGATGGAGGTGCTTACTACGCTTAAGACGCTCATTAGTAAGCTTGAAGCGCAGCATCTTGTCACGTTTCCGCAGCTGTTCTGGACTGCTTGCGCATGTCTGGATACCGTAAATGAGCTGGAGTTCTTGGAGTCCTTGGGCATGTTGGATGAGCTGTTGCTGAAGCTTGATCTGGACAGCACAACGGTGGTACAGCTGCTGCTGGAGGGCCAGCCACCAAAGTGGGAGGGCACGTTGGAGGGTCTCCAGCCGTTGGTGTACAAGGGATTGAGGTCTTCGACTTGTCTGAACCAGACGTTGCATACCATTAATAAGCTTGTTCAGATCCTCAGCGGAGACCTGGTTGGGAACGATAGTAGACTCTTGTTTGCTGTGCTGGCGAACTTCCCTTCGTTCTTGCAAGCACTAGAAAAGGAAACGCTTGATGCGGACATCATCGAGACTGCCAAGATGCTTGCGGCTGTTGCTGATGGACAAGCGTGTGATGCTCTCGCTAAAATTCTCTCAGCATTTGCTGCGTCGAGATACCGGAGTGGCGCAGACTTGCTGACACAGCTTGTCGCCGCTTTGCGAGACAACTTCTTCCCTGACTGGGATTTTCAGACGCTGAAGTTCTTGATGGGTTTCCTTACAAACAGCATTCCCTGGTTCAAGAAACAGACTATGAAGATTCTGTGTGTTATCATTCCTGAAGTCGATATGCGACAACCAGAGATTGCCGCCCATGGGTCTGACATGATCTCGCCGTTGTTGCGCCTGTTGCAGACGGAGTACTGTACGCAGGCTCTTGAAGTTTTGGATAGAGTGATGACCATGACTGGTACATCCAACGACGACCAACATCTTCGCATGTCCATGTTCGGCGGTCGCACATCAAAGATAATCCGCAAAGAGTATGAGCGCACAGCATCACTCTTCGGTATTCCCGAGGACTCTGGATGGTCGATACCCATGCCAGCCCGTCACGCCGAAACCACAAGAGCCAATGTGCACGCAGCCTTCTACATGTGCCAGAATGACCAAACATTAGACCCAGAGGAAGTCGAGACACCAGGTGTAGAGTTCCACGTCGACGACTTCCAGTACGAGTACTCCGGGCAATACCCCATACAAGGCTTCGAGAGAACAGATACCATGATGAGCGACGACATTGGCATGGGACAAAGTAGCCACATCGGCGACCTCGTCTCCAAGCTCGACAGTTTAGACGACTTCTTCGAAGACACTCTGACGAGCCCCGTCAGCGACGGTCGCAGCTCAAGGACAATCACAGAGTTTGGAGGCGACTTTGAAGGCGGTGCGGAGCTATATGAGGAGCAGACTCTGCCTATCCTGGCACAGTCGATGGGAAGGCAGGGGAGCTCGGCGAACTTCCAGAATGGCTTTGCGGATTTACGACCACCGCAGGCATTCAACGCTATGAATCCTGGAGCTTTTAAGATGCCGATTCAGCATCCTGGTCATTTGGGGGTGAGTAGACCAAGTATGCATGCGCGTTCCGTCACGGGCCCGAGCGCGCCAAGTCATTACCCCTCGGACTTCATGAGTGATGATGAGTATGTGCAGGATGTGTTCTCGGATAGTGATGAAGGACGAAGTGGCGGTGGATTTGGCGGTGGAGACCGTGGTCATGAAAGTGATGGGGGCTTCTTTAACGATGGCCCACGGCAGGTTGCTCATGGGCCGAAGAGCGGGATGAGGAGGTTGCCGGGGGGAGGGAGTAGGGAGAGTGAGAGGAGTAGGGATGTGGTTAGAGGTTTGCATCAGCACCAGCATCCGCAGATGCCCAAGAGCCCCAGGGTGCCGAAGGTGCCGAGAGAGTATTTGATGCAGGTTGGTGGACCAGGACCGGTGGTTGAGCCGGGGAGGGAAAAGAGCCCTGGGGAAGCGATGTGAAGGTAAGTGGGAGGTCGGATAGATGCGTCTTTGCATGATATTTGGCGTTCGGAATATCAAAGGTCGAGGAAGTAGATACCATCTGTGCCATTTAAGATTATATGCGGAAGAAGCAATTTGGCAGGCGTAGAATTCTTAGATATAGCTGCCATACATACCGTTTTTATCACAATCCAGTCAACTCCAAGTCACAAGTAACACAAGGCTTGCGCCGAGTTATGAAACGTATCTTCGTATGCACATGAAAATTAAAGAGCTCAAGTGGGCGAGTAGCTCGTCAGATCGGACAATGACGCCATAGCTGGTGTCAGGCTACGAGGCTTTAAACTTTACAGTCTCGTAGCGCGACACCCAGCTACCACGCCATTATTCTTTCTCCGCATGGCTTCGCTAATGCTTCATCTCTTGGACCTGCAATCGTAGCAACCGTGAAGGAAGCACCGTTGTTGCCGCTCTGTGTGGATACGGAGAATGCACTTTGGTGCTACGGTACCGAACACCACTCAGTCGGGATTGAAGACTGCGCAAATATTCAACCCTGCTAAGCGAGCATCCAACCCTACTCGCAAATTCTCAACCCTGCTGAGCAAATATCCAACCCTGCCGAGCCAAAACAGCCAGCTCGCACACTCGCTGAATATATTGCATGGTGCAAAATGCTGACGGACGAAATAAACGCTGGCTTTGCCCGACAAGCCAATTCAATACAGAGCGTATTTCAACGAAAGCAACATGAGGGGGAGACCAAACGCCGACATAACATCAGGTGGTTCTTCCTTTGGACAGCTGCCATCTCCGGTTCTCTCGCTATGAGATTTTTCGCCTTGCTTCGTAAACGGAAATGGCTACGTGGCATTCAACTTATAGTCTGCGGGAGCTGGATTTGGCGTCAGAGCCATGTCTAGTGCTCTGCACCCCACATGTCGTCGAGGTAACGAATTCGTTGAAATGGACTTAGGGGACACAGAAAGCTGTGGAGATTGAAGAAGGCAGGAGTGGGATAGTGAGATTAGCAATAATAAGTGTGGAGCAAAGCAGACCCAATTCAAAGCAAATAACAAGAGTCGGGACTTAGAACAGGATGACTTAGTCTTGGGAATGAGCCATCAACCATGCTCGCATCGAAAAACTTGGCCCATAATAGTGGCAGTTGTCTTTTCGGCGTTTCGAGAAGGAAACAAACAACCTTTTTTGGGGACATCTAGTAGTGCTTAATCATTCAACTTGTTCAATTTTCAGAAATCAATTGTGCTATAAAGTGCTTGAGTTCTAGGGAGAGAAGAAAAAGGGGAATCTTGACGTTTCCAGCCGGCGTTATCCTGGAGCTTACCCCTGTCCCCCAGGTTGCGCTTATCTAAGCGCGTCAACGTCACGTCTCCCTAAATCCAAGGTCCGCAACGTCGTACGTGCCAAAACACCAATCTTCGAACACAATCTTATCCGCAAATATGGCTTTGATATCTCGCAGAGCTGCCGGAGTGTTGTCCGTGGTAGCAGCATTAATGCTGGTCGGTGTTACTGCGCACTCTCACCACCATGTGCCTGTTGAGTATAAGGCTGCGGCCTCGATTGCGGACATGAGCATGGCGGAGCTCGAGGACAAGCTTCAGGTATGGGTTGCTTCATCCGCAACGTCGCTCGACGATGCGCTGAGATTTTAAGAGATGGGAGCTAACTAGTTGGACCTTAGGAATGCCCAATTGTAAAAGACCTCAACGCTTACAGAAATGCAACCCATCCACCACACAGCACAACGATGTCCCGCATATTCTCCACCCTCTTCCCCGGATCTCCAGCTGTCAACGCGCTCCTCGCAACCCTTTACATATCCGGCCCACCAAATTTCCTTCTCGCCCTTTGCCCTCCGAGCGTCGACCCAAACAGCCTGTCCGTTATGGTGGCATTCGCTGTCGGTGGATTACTAGGGGACACCTTGTTCCACCTGCTCCCAGAGATCTTCTTAGGCGAAGGACATGGCGAGAATGCTAGATTCGTGCTCGTAGAGCCAAACAGGAATCTGCTGCTTGGTGTCGCGATATTAGTTGGCTTCGTGACATTCGTAGCCATGGATAAGGGCCTGCGCATCGCTACCGGAGGAGCTGGACATTCGCACGACCATGGCTCTCACAGCCGTGCCTATGATCACCAGAATGAGACACCAGCTCTCGACTCCGCAACCACAACCTCCAGCGAGAAGCTCGGTGGCACCGTCCAGCACCGCAAAGACGCGAAGGTCGTAGTTGAGGCAAACAAAGTCATCTCCAAAGGACTTGCGACCGTCACGGCTCAGACCAAGGAGATCAACCAATCCGTCAAGCTAGCCGGATACCTGAACCTCATTGCAGACTTCACCCACAACATCACCGATGGTCTCGCCATGGCGTCGTCTTTTTACGCTTCCCCTACCATTGGCGCAACTACAACTGTTGCAGTCTTCTTCCATGAGATCCCGCACGAGGTTGGTGATTTTGCTCTGCTTATCCAGTCCGGGTTTAGTAAGAGGCAGGCTATGGGTGCGCAATTTGTTACAGCGCTGGGAGCACTGCTGGGCACGTGTATAGGCATCGCTGTGCAAGAGTTCGGTGGCAAATCGAGCGATGGGGACGGAGCGGGTGGGATGTATAACGGCATTTGGGGAACAAGCTTGGGGTGGGGTGACCTCTTGTTGCCATTCACTGCTGGAACTTTCTTGTTCGTCGGGACTGTGGCTGTTATCCCGGAGCTGTTGGAGACGGGGAAGAATAAGGCCGAGGAGACTGCCAAGGCATTTAAGATGTTTGTTGCGATGGCGACTGGTGCGGGTATCATGCTGTAGTAAGTTCTTTAATTTGCCATATGGTAAAGTCAGGCTAACGATTTCCAGTATCTCGTGGCATTAGGTTGCTGTGGTTTGTGTATGAGCGATTGAGCGAAAGGAGGCGTTTGTGCGATATGAGTTGATTGACATCCTGCCACCGATCTGCAGGTGAGTATAGCCGATCTAGAATAGACCTCCCAGAATGAAATCTGTTTTTAACACCGCATCTACACGTGGATGCATGACACCACCATGTAACTAGTGGGTAGTCGATAAGAATAGGTAACCCTCATGTGCCTTCCGATGCGATAATTATGATTTGCGTCTACACTGTTTACCAGATTCTTGCATGATCTTGCTGCCGGTCTAGTCTCTCTGTCACCCTGTTCAGAAGTGCCTCCACTGCTTGCTGTCCCGACACTCCGACGTCCATTCCTGGCAGTGCCAGGCTGGAACCTGCTTAAGGGCCATGGGCCCCTATTCATGGGCCTACGGCCTTGCGGTGGCCTGCCATGGTATAGAAGTACGGGACGATAAATGTATTTACATCATTTCAATCTAGTATATACTTTCTCTCTACAGCTTCAACCCCCTCCTCGCCTCCACATTTCCCCAATACTCCCACAAAAACCTCCCATCCACAATCTCGCCAGTCATCCTCAACTTATCCACCTCCGCCCTAATCCCCGCCCTAATATCCGCCTGCAATGTCCACGCATGCACCTCGTCCAGCTTATTATGCCTGCCCTTCACGATCTCCAAATTCCACGTCTCCGCATTCACCAGGTCCGTTGGGTCACGCGTCGTGAATGCCGGGAGCGGTATGATGTGGAAGTGGGTGTGCTTAGCTGTTTGACCGGTTTCGTGATCTAAATCGTGGTTCCGAGATTAGTAGAGGGATCTTCACGATAGCATTACATAACTCCTTCAAAGGCGGCTCTTGGCAGAAGACAGAAGAGCAAGGCTTCGCCAGGGCCACATACCGTTGGCCTGCACAATATTCCAACTGTGCTTGGAATGCTCATCGCCAAACACCCCCTTCATCACGCCGCGACTTATAATCGGCAACCAGAAGCCCAGCACTGCTGCCTCCTCGGCCTTGACATCCCCAATTGTGGAACCATGCGCTCTGGGCATCACTAGGAGGTGACCTTCGGAGACTGGAGCGATGTCCAGGAAGGCGACGACGGAGGGTGTGCTGAGCACGATGTAGGCTTTGTCTGAGGGACCCTGGGCGACGACTGGCTCCCGCGAGGGAGGCGATACGTTTATGATGTCGCAGAAGGGGCAGGATTCCTGGCTGGAGTTGAGGCCGACTGTGTTTGTCATGGTGATGGTTGTAAAGGTTCTTGGGTTTAGGTGTTGATGTTGAAAGGTCGGGAGCTGTCGGCAAGTGTTGATGGGCGACCGATGACGGCGGGATTACGTTGCGGATGACACGACGACGACGCTGCGAAGCAAATGACAGGTTCCAGAACAACTAGTCTCTGGTTTCGGTGTCTTCTGGTCGTGTCAGATTCCGCGGTTGACGGCGTGCTGTTATTGGCCAATTCAGCAAAGCACCAAAATTGGCACCTTCAGTCAGCCTGATGCCCTTAATGATGTGTTGTGAGATGTCAAGTTCCGCTGTCAAAGTCTTTTAAGTTTGCCAGATTTCGATATGAAGTTGGTAGTTCGCTGTCATCTGGTGCATACTCGTAATTAGACAGCTGACATCTCTAGATTGTGCCGGTCAAATTTGACAAGCTCAAGCCCTACCTGCACCACGCTGTTCTGATTTCCTTCAGCAATGTCATCTAGCCACGACCAGACCTGTGAACCACTGATAGGTGTCGCAACAAATATATTCCCATACCAATATTCTTCGCGATGTAAGCTTCTGCCGCCGCCCTGGTAGCGGGTACGACCTGGCAGAGCCTACCCAAGAGGATGAGTCATCAAGCTGACTGGGTATGAGTTTGTTCTAGGAACTTACAGATTCTTAAGAGTTTCGCGATGAGCCTTTCCACCCTTTCCTTCGTCAAGACTAGAGTCTTGTCGGTCCTTCTTCCACCAGCTTGTTATCCAGATTTACTCGGTATCCGTGCTCGAGAGTTGATGCAGCGTTGCCGAGGGGTCCCAAAGATGGCAGTGTCGCGATGCGGATTTGGCCTTAAGCCCAAGGAGCTCCGAGGAAACCAGAAGTACTGCTTAGGCGGTTTGGTTTGTCAGGCTGTTTATTGGAATACTGATAAATGTATTCTTGTGAAGTCTTGGAGGTAAATTGGGTTTGTAAATCTAGTTATTGCTCGTCTCGTCCCCAGGCACGTGGATGCTGTCACATGGGGCGCCCGCCGAGAACGTTGCCGGAATGCGCCTCAGAGGGCGGCATAGCCTGGGCAGCCTTCCGGAGAGTTTGTGTGGGGCCATAACTCCGCAGCCGCCAAGGTGACAAGCCCGCTGGCGCAGCTTAAACACGCCCTCGATAGGATTTCGAACGGTCTTCTACCAGAACCTAACAATACAAGTGACCGCACTTTTTTGATTCTACTCAAATACAGCCAGCCCATCTTACCTAAAACCACCCTTTCACAAGATACATAAAGAAATATTCTTTGGAACTCTGTGACCATGGAAGTAACCGCAGAGCAGGAGGCCGAATTCTGGACCGACATTGAGAGGCACATTTCTCAACCTCCCAGAGACTTTACATATGGTGTTCTAACAAGCCCTAGGGTTGCCATCTCTGCTGAGAAGATTGCAACACACGAGGGTCCAATGGACTACATCGTTATAGAGTATGTGTTCTTTGTAGCTCTACTATACTGTGCGAATATTTCTAGCAGGCCATAGGTTCAAGCGCCCACCGAACAACTCGGAGATGGCCAACGGTCCATCCTCCAGCTCTGAGTGAATGGTCTAGTTTTTTTAAGTTGCATGCACTCTTCTAACAAGCTACATCTCCAGCGCTCCAAAGGAGGGCGTCGAGATTAACGAAGCGCCAGCTCCAAAGAGCAAGTTAGTAACCCTCGATCTATACCGAGAGAGAACGCGCAATCTGACAATGTCCAGAGTATACAGAAAGATGATGCACAACATTGACGCCATCGACCGTGCTTGGCAGACGTCCTGCCAGAAGGTCCTCAAGCGCATCCTACAACAACCACCCAATTAAAGAGATCCTGATGATCAAGGCCAAAATTCTCCCACGCCAGAAGGATTCCGCAGCAAGGGTCTGGCATCGACCCATCCCAGCCCCAGGAGGTTGCTGCTGCTGGAGCTGCCTATGATAAGGTGCGCAAAGAATGATGCCTCGCAATGGATACGTCACTAAGAGAGTTTTGAAGGGCCGCGAGGAATGTCTGAAGGAGCGAGATGCCCAGGCACTTTTTTATCCGCCAGTCAACAAACCCACCTTGGAGGAGATGGCATCAGAGAAGCTGGAAAAGGGCGATGGTTCCCACTAGACTAAGTGGATGGCCCCTAGCAGATGAAGCGGAGCACGATGGCTACAACCCAGGCGCAGCTACCTCTGCCTTCGAGGAGATGTGTGGCGCAGACTTCAACATTGAGGAGCGCATGCCGCATATTCTCGGCCTCGTCCCATGCGACAACAAGGATACCACCGAATCTGCCGAAACCAAGAATGAGCGCCGTCGGGAGTCCACCTCCAGTGGCCGTCTCTCGAACGGGTACATTCCAGGCTCGATCAAGGGGATGTTCGACCTCAACATCCATTCGACCTCGCAGAGCCGGATGAAGGCTTACCTCTTCGAGACCTCCATGGCGAGTACCACACGTGGATGTAAACGTATAGTGATCCCCTTTCTTGAAGTCGGAGTACGTGACTAACGATTATAGAACCAAAAGTTCCTTGCAACCTTGCATGTGTCAGCGCAATATTCAAAGCCAGTGTGACTGGCGCTCTTCGGTGGTAGTATCATTCGCTTAGCTTGTTGAGGATAATCAGAATTTCTGTGTCGTTGGTGGCATATTACAGCTCGACTTTCGAGTCTAAATTTCCCCTTTGAGACAAATGAATGAATCTGCTTTGTGACCATTTAAATGTCTTTGCGGCAATCGCAATACAGGCATTCCATCTCAACTATCGAATTTCACCCGATAGAATGTTTTGCTTGTAATTTGAGCTTCGATGGCTAGTTACTCAAAGCGTAGATTGTTTACTTTTGGCATGACAGTACCTCCCTTCAGAGTTTGGCCCTTCCGTGATTATGCTTCATATAATCGTGGCCACATCTCCTCAATACCCCGGCCTTCTCATATCATGCCGAGATGGTGGCAGTGCCGCCTCTCATCGCACTGATTTTTGTCTTGCGATGCACTCTCCACAATTCAGCCATAATGAACGTAGCAAGAAGATAAGCTAGTCCAGCGAAGAGCTGCGGCCCAAGAAATGGATGTTTGCTTCCTGGCATGCGAAGCTTGATGGCGATGACTTCGGAGACTGTGTTGTGTGTCAGCCGTGCTTCCTCATACCAACCCTTATCAATCTTCTAACTTCCATCAATCGATATCGACAAACCCACAAGAAGACCAAATGTGTGATGCAAATCGAGAAGCGGATCAAGTAGGTGAATGCTCACAAGTACAAGGAACAACAATAACCAACCACGCCAAACTCAACAAACTAGGCAACTCAACCAGTCCCGCGATTTCCGCACAAAGCGGCCCAATAGTAACCCAGAACACACCCAGCGTAGTCCCAGCAATGATGGAAAACACAATCAGCAGTCCCTCACCAGCAAGCGTGCTCGGAATCCACAGTGCGAAAGTCGCCAAGGCGCAAGTAGCCGTCATACTTCCTGCGACCTCGAGGCGCCCGAAGCGATCGGAGAGCAGGCCGATCAAGGGGCGGCCCAAGGCAGTGCCAAGGTTTACATAGCCTGTTATGTTTGCTGCGCGGAGGGCGGGGAGACCGAGACCTTGGGGGGAGAGCGCGAAGTCTGATAAGCTGAATAGCAGGATGATATAGCCGAGCAGAGACACGAAAGACCATGCGAGCAGGAGTCCGACATCATAGCGCTTGAGCAGGCGTGTAGCGAAGCCGTGTTGTCGAGGTTGGATTTGGTGGTTACGACTCCGCATTAGGATCGCAGCGATGATGACCATTGTGCCTGATGTCAGACCAGTGATGCGTAGGGCCCATGTTAAGCCAAGCTTCTCGATCATGGGCTGGGTGGTGAAGGAGTACAGGATTCCTCCTACACCACTTCCGGCTGCTGCTATGCCGGATGCTACGGAGCGCTTTTTCTCGAACCATTGGCTGAGAATCGCTACTGAAGGCACATATGCAAATCCCACAGCGACACCCAGCATGGCGCCTTGGGTGAGGTAGAGATGCCAGATGCGGGTGGCTATGGACGCGAGGAGGAGCGATGCTATTTGCAGGAGTGCGCCGACTATCATGACGGGCCGGAACGTGTATTTTCTTGCGAGTATTGTGACGAATGGGGCGACGAGCATGGCCATGCCGAAGTTGAGGCCGCCGAGGAATGCGTAATCGATTGGAGTGGCGGAAGGGAAGAGGTCGTTGGCTAGATAGTGCGCAAGGTAGACGCCGTAAGACTGGGTGCTGTTAGAAGGGCATTGTCAACAGTTTACAGGACAGGTCAAAAAGAGACATCCCAGAGCACCACCAGACAACCTTAGGACCACAAAGGCTACATTTCAAGATTCAACGGCACGAGAGAAAATAGACTGGAAGCACAAACTGATACAACCCCCCATGTGAAACCGTTGACCATAACGCAGGACAGCACGCAAACCTAGCCATAACCACCATCTGGCGGCGGAGGTACGATGGGTAATGCGGGTGCATAGCCAGCGGCCGTAGCGTCCTCATGTTGGCTATCGACTTCAATTTTCTCGGACGAAGTTCTGCTCGCCGAGCTGGAGGATCGTCGTTGGTCTCTAGAAGCCTCTTCAGCTTTCTCTATTATGATAGACATAGTTGGCATATCGTGGTGATTAAGAGTCAACTGGTACGCAGCACAGGAACGTGGCAACAGCGCGGTGTAATGATTTGTAGGTACTGGTAACCCTGCGTGCCAATGAGTCGATTGTTGACAGTCTAGTAAATGCTGATTTTTAAATAGAATTCCAAAACGCTGAAAAGCCCGATATTTGAGTCTTTGTAAAGCTGAGTCTAAGACGATCCAAGACTCGGTATTGCCAGATTCGAGCTGCCAGATGCGAGATGCAATGAGCCTCGAGACTGGTGTCGCAGAGTTAGCCAAGGTGGGTCGTGGCAGTGAAGGTGGAGGAGTATATATCGGGGCCTTCTTGACCTTTGCAAGTGCCGAGACTAAAAGTCTCCTCGCTGGTACTGAGCTCGATGCCGAAAAATGGGTTGTCTAGGCGTGACTGGCGTGATGTTGACAACTCGAGAGTTTTCAGCCAGAGCTTGATATGCTCTTTGCCACTCTCGTCCTCCCTCGAGTCCAACTTCTAACAGTTCCAGGCAGTTCGCTTCCGTGTCGGGCTTGTCCTTCACGTCAAGGTCGTCGCTATCCGAATTTTACGTGTTTTGCTGGAGGCTCCTTACGTCGGAGAATAAAAAGCAATCTAGAGCCTGTCGAAGTCATGATGAATAAGGTCACAGAGATGTGAAGACGGTATAAGAGTAGGACAGTCGTTGAGACATAAAAAGGATCTAGGACAGATGCAGATCTGGGGTCGTCGTTGACAGCAGCTAGGATGACCAATCAGAGGAGAAGAATGACATGTGCGAGAACTGATTAGCGCTGCCGCTTTAGCCGATCCTGGGGAAGCGGGACTGGCTGCGCTTATTTCAGACGACATCTCTTGGTTTGGAAGATAGAACTTCAAATACTCAATGCTATACTCGAAGGCCTCAACCGCGGAATAGAACTGCCATGTAATGAGGTCGCCGGCAGTGAAGGTGTGACCACGATAAGAGCAACGTCGAAACGATGTCCCTGCATAGTTCCACGAGTCCACAACATGGACGCCACGAGGCATCCGGCATAGCTACGACAACACTCTCATGGTCTTCGACCAGTAAATTCCGAGAAACTCGAACTTCATCGTGGGTAGGGGACATGGTGTTACAGGTCACCTTCGGCTTGTCGCCTTCTCTATGCAGTTCCTGCGAGGATTTGCTGCTAAAACCCCTCTGCACGATGGCAGATCAACGCCTAAAGATCTGCTGCAAGATGGGAGCAACTAGAGGGAAACACAATAACACATGCACAATGGCAAACAACATCCTCCACATCGTCTCACCAACAAGTAAAGCACTTTGATGTCTGCATCCAATATACAAACTGCCAATAACGAGTTCGGAGAATTTCCACGCGAGGCGAGAGTGTTCTGAGACACTTTACACCCACCGGTTCTGTTCCGAATGTGGGATAATTGGACGGAGATTTCGACTGTATCATGTGTCAGTCCCGACGTCAATGTTGTATTTTATTGCACTCGCCGTCGTTCTTCTGATCTCCGTAATTCAATTAGTAACAAAAATCTCTCAGACTCGAAATTTTCGCCAAGAATTATTCATGCGAACTTCAGCACATCATTCCACTATGGATCTCCATACCCGCTCATCTAGCATGATCGACTCCACTTCGTCATCGTTTGGATTTTCTTCGCTTCGAGAATCATCGCCATGCCGCCAGCTGCAGCGGGCCGCTGCCAACAAACATCTGGAAACGTGCAGGGGAGCTCCACTGTCACGATAACTGCCATGCGAACTTCATGCGACGGATATGCAATATGCAAAAATCGACGTCGAGGCAGAGTCAACGTCAGCGCTTCACTCCTGGTCATGCTGAGTGGTTAGCTCGTTGGGTTTATAATCGCCCTGTTGTCCATTAACCAGTTTGGACCTCATCACTTCACGAAAGCAGGAACCGGATCAGGAGTCAAGAGAGCTTGTCAGACATGGAAATGAGAGGCAAGAGGAATACTCTCAGCACACTAACTTCGTGGGCCGATCTTTGAAGCGTTCAGGGGGCGATGCATTTGTTACATGAGAGGAGAAATAGCAGAGATGAAGCAAATTGGTAAAGCCTCTCTGCGTACTTTTTCGACATCAAGTACGCTTCGTCATTCAATCAGTTAGTCACAAGTGTTTAAAAAAAGCGATATAACGAGGATGTTTTTATTGAGTTAAGAAACTCGTAACAAGTGCGTACTGCTAACGAGCTAGCAACAAGACCTTCCCGACATTGTCCACATATACGATGTAGGCCATCTCATCCTTGTAACTCCTTACGATGCAACCTAAAACTCCCAATCCTGCTTCGTTCCTGAATCCCATATCTCTGCGCAACCACAATAGTCGTATCACCGGATCGCGTCCGATCTGCAGTTAACATTAGCCAGTGCTCAACTTCTCCCTATATCCAACGACTTGCAACTTTCTCACACCGCGAGCCTAATCTCAGCATTCTCTCCGGCCGCCCTTCTTAGCGTTGTCACTCATAACCGCCTCCATCCTCTGCCTCCTATTCTTCATCAGAATCTCCTCCCTCCTCATCAGAATTTTCGCAATCACGTTGACTTCGTGAGCGGTGAGAGTGGCCTTATTCCCACCCCTCCCATTCGCCTGACGGTAAATGGCGCCGACGAAGCGATCGCAGAGGGTGCTATCGGGCAGGACGGCGATCTCCTCGTCGCGGAGGTCCATTGGTGAACGCGGGACGAAATGTGCAAGTCCGTTTGTGGTGGTGAAATTTGCTGGGCAGAGGAGGCGGACTGGGGTGGTGAAGTTGGTGTCATCGAAGGTGGGGGAGGAGCGGTTACGGAAGCATGAGGTTGCTGCGCCCATTTTCAATTCTTGATGGGATGATAGGATGGAATCGCTGAATCGAGGTCAATATGCGCTATTGGTGGATAGTAGAAGAAAGGCTTAGATGGTGTCCTGGAGTGTTTCGAGCAGTAGGCATGGAAGATGCGATGCAGAGATTCTACCGCATCAATCGAAAAGGCGCGAGGTGAAGGAAGGGCTGGCGCGGCTACTTCGTCGGCGACCAGAGCGGCGCGCGCAGCGGCTAACATGGCGGCAGCCACCACTAACCATAGCCTTGCGCTCTCATACTTAACAACTTGTGCGTGGCGAAATGTCACTCTAGTAGATTCATTCTCGCCCGATCGTCAACATTGCTGCACCCGAATGGGCACCTCAACATAGTTTATAGAGAGAGGGGCAAACGTGCTCCGTAAACCCATCGAATCAATTGCTGATTCATCTTCCTGGCCGACTATGGGCTAAATTTGACTGAGCACCAATGTCACTGTTTCCTCACGGACCAAAACTGACCTGTGGCATTCTCTTTGTACTCGACAAGGCATTGTCAAGCTATTTTGGTCACTCTCGCCGTAAGACACACACTACAGCTGATCAGCTGAATGCGCCAAGAAATAAACGTAATAGCTTTTCACATGGAGTACTAGATCATGACCGCTGCAAGACTTTGTGCTCAGGATGACCGGTCTCTTTGAGTCTCTGAGCGAAGGCTCGAACAAAGCGCACACCTAATTCGGCATCTCGACCATTATGAACAATAACTGTTGAACGGGAGACTGCTTCCGCAGCCAAACGACAGTCCCGCGTCCTCGGACAAGACCAACGGAAGACAAGCGCCTTCGAAAGTACCGACCGCAAGTTACCGCCTCAAACGGCACCCCTGGTGATGCGCGCACACAAAAGAGATAAAGACCATAGGAATAGGTAGATAAGCAATAAGAACCTTTGGTACTCTCGTTCTACCTACTCCATTGCATAACGCGCGCCCAGCTAGTCACTTGCACGACGCAAAGCAACACCAGGTATTTACACCGTAAGTGAGCCTTTATAAATATTTGCTCATAATCCCCTAACTTTTTCTTAAAACTAACATATTAGCTTGGCGTTAAGAATGCTGGCAGATATCCAAGCGCATACTCACAAGCAGACTCTTTGACTTTGAAATTGTGCCTTTGCTGATAATATTAACCTCGTAGTCAGCTGAAAAGCTTGCTGGTATTGTCGTTTGTTGTAGAGTACCCCTGCTCAACATGCTCTGCCAATTGCTGGTTGGTATCCGGGCACCCGGGTAGGCAGATAAAAGTCCTCGGATAGGTAAAATTTACCCGAGGTACCGGGGTAATCAAGGGTAGGTGGCCAGACCCGCCCAACAGTGCTGCAGCCTCTTTGCCAACTTGAAATAATGAGTTTACCCTTCGTAAGAACCCCGCAACGAACTAGCTATGACCTTGAACCTCACTATTGGCCCCGTTCTGTGGTTACTGTGTCCTCTCCGCCGCTGTTATATAAATTCCTGCCCAACTTGCTGATGCACCATGTTGCCCTCACAACTATATACCAAGGCCCCTCAGCATGTCTAGCGGCGCAAGCTGTTGTAAGATAGTAAAAGAGGCGTAGCTAACGGTGCACGTTGCTATGAGATGGTGATGAAGGTTGTCACAGTTCTATCATACCTACCACTTTACAGTAGCTATTTGAGCTTCAGTCTTAGTGTTGAGCAGACCATGACATTTTTTGAGTAGTAACAGAAATAAACGCAATGATGGCATGGTAAAAGAGAAGGGTCTGACGGTGTAGATGGCTGTGAGATGAAGAGGGAGATGTACTTGACAAAAAGTGTTCATGCGAATTTATGGAGGTGTGTCTGACGGCGAAAACGCAATGAGAGATTAAGGAATGTGTATCCGACGGCGAAGGTCGCCGCGAGATGGGAAATTGACAATCATCTGCAGGTAAAGCGAATTAGGTCGTTTCAGGCTCAAAGTGCGATGCAAATGGTAAATGATGCTACAGGTGACAATGGTGCAAGGTCGAAGCGAGGACGTTGACCGGTGCAGCCACCTGACGTCAAGCTTGGCTACTACTTTCGAAAGCTCACGTCAACTTTAGCTTCGGAAGTTCAGGCCCCACCACAACACCACAAGAACAACACTTCGGCGTGTCGGGGCAACCTTAGCCGTCAGATATTCTTTCATTCCACAGTAACATTTCCATTGGACATATGAGGTTGAAGCGCTGTAATAATGGATGCCGCTAATCCACTCGCCACAATACGCTTTCGGACTCAGCCGTGTTTCGCTCCTGTTTCTTACGTGAGGCCCCTCCTTCTCCTGCCAAACCACCAATAACTCCCGCCAAATAAAGCAAATCATTAAAGCAAATAAGCCACGGACCACGTCGTGCTGGCAAAATGGGTATCATCCGAACCAGTCCCTCACCCTCCCCTCAAATCATTAAAAATCTTCATCATAAATCCTCCCCTTCAGCATTCATCGTCTGCCGCTGAAACGCTGCATCGTCAAAAAATCTCGGTCTCTATCGCTCACTGTGCCTAAAAAGAATCAGGCTTCAACACACCTCAACCACCCATTAACACCCTCCCTCAAAAAGCTCTCGCTCTCGTCATCACCAAGCTCCTCCCCTTTTGCCTGTGCTTTAGCACGGTTCTCAGCCACTTCTGTAGTAAGCTTCTCGAGCGCGCCAAGCAACACACTTCTGACCTCTCCTCTCGGCACCTCACTATTAGCATTCTCAATTGCCTTCCGTCCATGTATGCTAGCAGGCCTCGAGACAGGCCCTGAAACATCTCTACTACTCGCTTCAGAAGTAGGGATCACGGTCTTGATCCCCTTCTCAGCCTCCTTCCTCTCCTCCGCCGCAGAGACTACAGGAGAAGTTGGTTGTGCAGGTTCGGTGGTGCTCTCGCCCCGTTCGAGTACTCTTTCAACAGCGTCAATAAGTGATGCGTCAAAGGCTATGCACATCTCCTCCTCCCATTTCTCATCAACAACTTCCTGACCCTCCTCCTCATGTCCGAGCCCTCTTATTGTCGAAGTGATTGGGAGAGGAGGGTTATCAGCATAAGGATTCCCATAAATACTCCTCACGCTCTTCTTGGATTCGAAACTCCCCACAATAACCTCCTTATCTCTATGCGCATGCTGATCCGGAACCAACCTAACCAACCGCTTCAAGGTCACCCTCTTGATCGTCCAATGACTTGTGTCCGCGATGAGCGACTGAGCGACGGTAACCCACTTCTCCTCATTTCTAGATCTGCTATCTAGGTGGATGAGCGGGGTTGATTCACCAACCATAGCGACCCTAACAGCCTCGTCAATGATTGGTGGCGTGGTGTTCTCAGCCGGTATGCCTTGGAGTACGAAGTCGGGGCACCATCTCTCCAACCACCCCGCTACATTGGTACCGCTACCGTCGTCGGCGCCACAGCGTGTGTATTGCTCAAAACTGTCAATCTCACTCGTAATATCAGCCGCGCTAAGGATGCCCGAGCTTGCAATACTGCTAGGAGCAGTGATGTGCCTTGATGGGTGTGAATGATCGCTGTGGTGCGAGTGAGGGTTGAGAGTCTGTGTAAGGAAAGATGGAAGAGAGAAGTCGATGTTGATTGTTCCATCAGCAGCCACAGACGTCTTAACTGGTAAGTCCGTGGCGCCAAACATCGGAATGTGAGACGGTGGTGTACTTCCACTCTGTACTTGGTGCGGCTGCGGATGCGCCTCGGACGGTTTCATCATAGACTGTGGTTGAGAATGATGGCTCGTGTCGGTAGCATTGCTGTCCTTAGTCGGATTCTTCGCTGCATCCGTATGCTCAGCTTGTTGGTGTTTCTGCGTCTCCAGCTCCAACGTCTTGGCACTTTGCACCATCTCCTCAAGCACGGAAACACTCCTCGGTGACCTAGCAAACTCGCTCTCCTGCCTCTTTCTCCCCTCTCTACCACCACATGGGATTGCGAGCGATGCGGAGTCTTGGGATATGATAGACCCCTTGCGACGCGCGCCGAAGAAGTTTCCGAGCATGCCTTGCCATTTTGGTGCTGCGTTGCCGCGCTGGAGACTGCGGACTAGGTCATCCGCTGCTAAGCTACCGCTTGAGCCTGGTCGTGGAGCTGGACCTGTGCCGCGAATTGGACGCCTAGATGCTGAGGAGATGTGAGCTGCGGTTGTGCCTGGGGTGGATGTGGCTGTGGATGCTGGAGCCATGGGGGATTCGATGGAGAGTTTGCTGCTCGTTGTTGGCAAGGCTGGAAGAATAGGTGGCGTGGCATGCACCTCTGATGCTCTTCTGGAGTGTGCTTCTCGGGGCTCAGACTTGATCATTGGTCGCGGCAATTGTGCTTGGAATGACAGGTGGCGAGGATGCACGGTATTGCTAGCCTTGGCAGACTTGTTGATCAAGCTTGTGCGGATGAGCGACTCCTCACGATGAGACGCAATATAGCTTGGTGGCGATTGAGAGTAACCACCGTCACGAAGGTAAGAGACAGAAGTATCGCGGCGACCTCTCAGCATAGGCGCATGGTGCTGCTGGTTATTGGGCAAGAAGGCTGAGAGCAGGAAGATGAGTCGGCGGGTGGCCATCTTATCCTTACTCACAATGATAGTTCTCGCCCTGACACCGGCGGAATCAGGTCTACCATTGTTGAGGCGGGACTTCTTGTAATGTCTTCTTCGATGATGCGTCGGACCAATCGCCTCAAGCCACTCAGAATGAACACCAAGGAATGCAGTAAGCAAGTTATAAAAGAAGAAGCCCTGTTCCTTACTTCCAGCCCACTTAGCAACCCACCGTGCCTCATCGCGCCAGATACCCCACCGACCCTGACGAGTCACAACTTGGAGATTTGAAAGGCCGCCAAGGACACGACGTCTGGCACCCTCAATCTCCACTTTCACAGTCTCATTGTTGGCAAGAGCATAAGGCATAAGCTGGACACACTTGACATTCGTCCTCACAGGCTTAACAGGCTTCTTATTCTCCTCAACTCTCTTCCCAGCGACTGAAATGCTAGCTGTGCGATGGTGGCCACCTCCACGACCCAACTGCAGTGGGTCGGGGGAGGCAAGGTCGGCTTGCTTCAGCATTTGCAGTAGATGAGCGGTGGTGGAAGCCTGCAGTCGATCGAGAGTACGGATAATGATGTCCCAGTGTTGAGTTACCACGTCGATTCTGTCCTCGCCATCTATGCTGTAGCTTGACTCCATGGACGCGAATGCCGAGTCTGAGCGGACTGCCGACCACGAAGGCTTCAACGAGTTAAAGGAGGATGATATGGAGTCATTTCCAGTATACGATCCTGGATTGACAGAGCTCCGATATGCTGAACGGAGTGAAGCCTGCTGGTAAGAAGGCGGAAGCTGGATGATGAGACCGATGGCATACATCGGCGTCCTCTTCTGCTTCGGCTGCCTCTTCGGCTCATCGCTCCCATCATCTTTTGGAAATGGATAACTGGTGCCAAGGTGTGCTGTGTCCCCAGGCGAGTCAGTGTCGTCATTTGGGAGTGGCACAGGAAAGATCCTCGTCACAAGTACTCTTTTCCTCTCGTTTGTCCTAGCACCAGCACTAGTTGTCGTTGTAGTGCTCATACTCTCAGTCGTAAAGCTCTGTGCTAGTCCACTTCTCCTCAAACTCGAGCGACCTAAGCTTCCTCTGCCGTCCAACCCATCAATGGGATAAGACGCCCCTTGACTCCGAGCCTCCGGCTGAAGGATATGCATCTTGGTACCCTGACCCTTATACGCCATAACCTCACTAGCTCCAAACATGCAATTTGCCACAGTGTTGATCTCCTCACGATACTCCCTATGGCTTCTCTGTCCATCTGTCTCATGTATGCTATTCTGTCGTCCATGACTTGGACGTCTATCAAAAGCACCACCACCATGACTCCTCCCATGATCCTGTGTTATGATGACCGGTTTCGTGGTCGAATTTTGCTGTGTGATACTCGTGCGCCGTCTCTCGTTGCTGATGCTGCCGCGGGCCGACCTTGGCACCCCTGCAAAAGAACCAAGGATTGGGGAGCTCGGTACAGAGTCGGCGATAGCATGGCTATCGACCATCAGGGTTGCGGCGCTGAAACTGCTGGTGGCTTCTTGCATGACTAGTACTCGTATGTTCTTGAGCTCCAGCTCCACATCTGGGTTGACATCGTATTGTGGCGTCGAACCGCCGCTGCTCATCAAGCCGGCAGTCGTTGCCGAGGTCATCGGGAAGACCTGATCATGTTGATGCTGGTATAGCAGATCTGAGTCAGGGAACAGGAGGTTGCGCGTATGTATCTCCTCCTGAACTGAGTCGAGGCCTGTAAGTGTATGCGGGGAATGCGAGTTGCGGCGGGAGGTGAGAGGCGTTGGAAGAGTGGAGAAGAGCTTGCCCAACATGTTGTCGGGAGCTCAGCTGTGGGGTCGAACGAAGCTTAGATATGATTCTCTTCGGCGTCTTGAGCCGCCATCTCGCCCATGACTATGTGGTGTAGGTTTTCGTGTGTGGATTTGAGCGTATGGTGGTGGTCGGTGTAGCCGTAAGGCGGTCGTGTGCGTGTTACAGAAGCTCGCGTGGAAGAGTGTACGGCTTGCTTACACAGCTGTAAAAGCTCGTAATAGCTTGGTATGGGCGTGTAACTAGTCTGTAAGGTGAGGGTATCTAGAGATGGAGTCGGTGTATAGTTAATGGCAGTCCTCGGAGTAGATGTATATGGTGTTGTGCATTCCTGTTTGTTGCCTCGACGTCGTCCGTTCGGCCTCCATCGTCGGTTGGATTATGGAGCAGTTGTGGGGCGGCCAGTTGCGGAACCACGAACTGCCGCCAGCCAATCAGCAAAGTAGCGGTGTAACTTGACCCCCGTCACTGAGCCCTGGATATGGCAAAGCTTAAACGACGACAACCGGACTACCCGAAACCTTATATTGCGTTATTTTTTAGTTAGACGTGTTCAAGCGAGCTTTTTTAACCAGGCCTTTATCCTGAATCTGTTTGAATCAGGCATTCAGTATGTTCCACAAACCCAACGCTAAACGGCCCTTACGACAAGTTCTCGCAAGACCGCCCAGAATACTCTTCGTATGCTGCTCATGCAACACGATGTAACGCTGACACAGGGAGCAACTACCACGAACTCTAGGTCCGCATTGCCCCATCTAGATTGCCGGCCTAGCAGAATATCACAGGCTTAACACCGTAAATAACGTGGGAAAGTTGATATTGCTGTGATCTCGAAAACAATGATGGCCTGAAGATCATCAAACCAATCTACCACCGCCCATCACTGTAACTAGCAAGAATGCTTCAGCATCAAGCGCGTATTGATGCAGAACCAAGGAGGCGACGTGAGTGATAACACCATTGATCGTTCGCTTAAGAGCTCTATCCATATGGCTAGTTCATATTCTTGTCTCAAAATCAAAGCAAATCTCGGCCCTCCAGCCAGACCTATTTTCCCTACCATGTCCATGTATGCTACAACGCCAAACCACCCATCGCTATGCGCCGAAATGCAATATGTGTCCTCCTTCCTATACCTCTCCTCCCTAGTCACTTAAGCCAAGTAGATCTGGATAAGAGCCTCCGAGACAGCGGCAGTGGTCATGACACCGTTCTCAGTGATGAGAGCAGAGATGAGGTTTGGTGGAGTGTAGTCGACAGCATCGCAAGCATCCTCACCAAGCAAGATCTCGAGCTGCGATCTATGGATCTCTGGTTTGTCGATATGTGCCTTCTTTGGCGCGAAGTACTCTCCATCCTTGTTCTCCTCAGCCATCTTCTGAGCCGCAGCCTTGATAGCTTTGACCTTCTCGGCCTCGATATCTTCCTCGGACTTGAACGAGATCACATTCTGCTTGACTGGAAGATCGAATTGTCCATGTGGGAAGAAGCGAACGAATTTGTTGGTCTCGGCTGCGACGTAGAATGGCTTCTTCATGGCCTTAGCCAACTGTCCGATCTGATAGGTACCCATTCTCGAGATAATTCCTCCGGACTCGACAACGCCCTCAGCACCAACGATAACGAGAGAGACCCTGCCCATAGCGTGTGCGACTGCGCCCTCGGAGATGGTGGCGACCGGAATGCCTTTCGCGCGCAGCTTGCCGACTGCCTCAGCCGACTCCTGTGCGCGAGCACCGTTGATAACGTAGATAACCTGGAAGCGTGTGTTGCCTCTGGTTGCCGAGATCTCAGCCGCCTTAGCAAGGATAGCTCCAACGGTTCTGGATCCGCCGTGGGTGAGGACAATGCAGCCGTCGTGGATGAAATTGAGACCGTGGAGAGCGATCTGGTCACGCTGGGACTTGGATCTCTCAACGATGATGTGTGCATTCTGAATCAACTCAGAGCGGACGGTCTCGAAGGATTTCTGGCCGCGACCACTCTTTTCGAGGGCCTGAGAGATATAGCGAAGGAAGAGTTCGGTGCCGGCGGTAAGTGAGATTGGGTTCTTGACGTGGGATTTGAGGTAGTTCGATTGCGCCTGGAGGAGGTCCATGGTCTCGAAGACGGTGGTGACATTAGATTGTTGGAGGAGAATAATCAGGGACTCGATGGCGGCAATTGGCATGGCAAGTTCGGGATCGTCGCGGAGGAGCTGGGTATACGTCTCAACGATGCTGAAACCGGGTGGGTTAGCAATTGGCTTGCCAGACATGATAGCGGTAATGAGGTAGAGGCTTGTGGTGAACGAGAGGAGATGTAAGATCTAATAAACGCTTTGAGCAATACCGATATGGATCTCGTATAGGATCAAGGAAGAATTGGATGCAAAGTCGTAGAGTGACTCAGGAATGCGGATTGACTCACTCGAAATTTTTGGAGGTTGCTGGAACATTTCCGACGGTTGCCATGCGTTGCAACCCTGGTGGGTGCATTGGCATAGGAGGAGGGGTAGTCGTGGTAACATCGAGGTCAAGCGGCGTCGCTGGTACAGCTACAATCGGTCAGTTATTGTTCATGGCATCGCTCTCCAACGAGGCTGAGGGGACATTTCTTGCAAACAGGAGCTTAAGAGATCGTGTGGCGCTTACATTCCGCGATATTTGCCATGGTGGATGTAAGCATAGACTATGAGAGACAGGGTATCGTAGAAGGCGACAGGAAACACAGCCGTTGACGCGAAGTATTTGGATTGAGGTGAGTAGAGCGACGACGACGTTGACAGACAATGGTAGGCAGCATCCCAATGCGCCGCGAGAATGTTATTCCCTGCCCCGAGAACACGGCTGCAACGGGCCACCGCCCGGCAGAATTAAAGCGGTGAGCCAATAATTTGGACCACCAAAGTTCTCACCTCGACGCCGAAACCACCAAGGTTCAACAACTTTCTTTACTTCACATATCACCATCAAAATGCCACCAACACAGAGAAAATCAAAAGACCGCCAGCCGGCGGAAGCTAGTGATGCGATCTCTGACCCCCGCTTCGCCGACTTCGCCACCGATCCAAAGTTCCGCCTCCCATCGAAGAAGCACACCAGGACGAAGATCGACTCCCGTTTCTCGCGCATGCTGAAGGATGACGATTTCACAAATACTGCGACTGTAGACAGATATGGACGTAAGCTCAGTTCGACGGGCAAGAAGAAGGCTTTGCAGAGACTTTATCAACCAGCCGAGGAGAGCGAGGAGGAGTCTGAGGATGAGAAGGTCGTGGAGGATGATGATATTGTGGCTAAGGAGTTGAAGCGCGCGGATTCGGTATACGATGCTGCAAGAGGTGGTGGGTTTTCGAGCTCGGAAGATGAGGACGAGGAGGAGATTGAGGAGGATGTCGAGATTGAGGGGGATGAGGCGGGAGCGTTTCCGGATATGAAGAAGGAGGCTGCTTCGGTGCCAATGGGAGAGGTCACCAAGCGAATTGCGGTGGTTAACTTGGATTGGGACAATATCAGAGCAGCAGATCTATACGCTGTGTTCTCGAGTTTCCTAGCTGGTGGAGGACGCATTGAGAAGCTGGCAGTCTACAAATCAGAGTTCGGCAAGGAGCGCATGGAGCGCGAAGAGATGGAAGGACCACCACGCGAGATCTTCGGCCGTCAAGGCCAACAAACACAACACGAGGAGTCCGAGCCAGAATCCGAAGTTGACAGCGAAGACGAAGACAACTTCGAAGACTCAGAAGAGGAAGACGACAAGATCAAGCAGAACCTCCTGCGTGCCGACGACGGGGAGGAATTCGACTCCGGCGCCCTGCGCCAATACCAACTCGAGCGCTTACGCTATTATTACGCCGTCATAACCTTTTCCGACAAGAATACAGCACTCAAAGTATACGAGGCGACAGATGGAACTGAATACCTTACCTCAGCCAACTTTTTCGATTTGCGCTTCATCCCAGACGATACAGAGTTCGACGACAAGCCAAGAGATGAATGCATATCCATTCCCACCGGCTACCGCCCCACTGAATTCGTGACAGACGCCCTTCAGCACTCCAAGGTCAAGCTGACTTGGGACGCTGAGGATACATCGAGGAAGGAGACGATCAACAAGGCGTTCTCTGGCTCAAGGGCCGAGATCGGTGAGAATGACTTGCGCGCCTACCTTGGCTCCGATAGCGAGTCCGATGAGGAAGAGGAAGAGGTTGTTGAAGGCGAGGCCGAGGAGGAGTTGGATACGCCGAAGTTGACGAAGAAGGAATTGGCGAGGCAGAAGATGCGTCTTGCTCTCGGACTGCCGGTTGAGCCAACGAAGAGTGACAAGAAGGAGAAGGCGCCTGTGGGGGATATGCAGATTACCTTCACAGCTGGTTTGTCGTCGAAGGATCAGAAGGAGGGTGTCTTTGTTAATAAGCCGATTATTGAGGAGACTACAGCCGAAGCTTATATCCGTAAGGAGAAGGAGAGAAAGGCAAGAAGAAAGGTCAAGGCACAGGCTGCTCGCGAGGGCAAGACTTTGGAGGAGGTTGAGGTTGCCGCCGCTACGGAGGAACCGGAGGAGAAGGAGGATCTGGGCTTCGACGACCCATTCTTCGCCACCGACGAGGTCGTCAAAACCACAGCTGCGAAGTCCCTCCGCAAAGAGGCGAGGGCTAAGAAGCACGCGGAGAAGATGGCTAAGCTTGCTGATGAGGAGTCCCACCGCGCCGAGCTTGAGCTACTCATGACTGACGGCGCAGGCGAGGATGGACAGAAGTTGGAGCACTTCGACATCAATGAGATTGCCCGTGCAGAGAAGCTGGCGAAGAAGGGTAAGAGAGGAAAGAAGGGTAAGCTCGGTAAGCCATCCGTTAACGAAGATGGCGAGCTTGTGTTGGAAGACAGAAAGGGTGCACTGCAGAGTAACTTTAAGATCGATGTCAAGGATGAGCGTTTTGGGAAGCTGTTTGAGTCCCATGAGTTTGCGATTGATACTTCGAATCCGAAGTTCAAAGCTACAGAGAATATGAAGAAACTGCTTGAGGAGGGAAGGAAACGCAGAAAGAACGACGTCGAGGCTGCTGACGACGTTCAAGTTCCGGTGAAGCAGAAGAAGAGAAAGGCCGAGAAGGAGGAGAAGGGTGACAGTGAGGAGCTGAGGAAGTTGGTGGAGAGTGTGAAGAAGAAGGCTAAGCGTTAGCGGCGTGTGCTATACCATAGAATATAAATGTTTGATTTCCTAATTATGTTTGCTCTTCCCGTATAACCTTGCTATGGTTCTTAGGTAGGCGTATTGGGAAGCGGGCTTCTCCGAAGGATGACGTCGCCGATGAAGAGAGAGGTAGTTGTTAGAAAGCAGGAGATCGTCAATGCCTTTTCGTGGAGATTGAAAAGACGTTACAGTACGATTGCACCGCATATTACAATGGAAACGGTGAACGTGAGATAGCGAAGGTGTATCTGAGGGCGAAGGTCGCTGCGAGATAGTGAATGAGGCGAAAGTCGATTTTAGACGTTTGCGACGCACAGTGCCATCCAATTAGCTGGCGGGGTGACGAGAAACCAGTTTGGGATTAAGGTGAGAGCAGAAATCTGTGCGATGCGAGTGAATTGCTTAGTAAAGGTAGTCGTCTAGGTCGATGCCAGTCTCTGATAGCGTCCCTGTCATTGGCACGCAACAAAGAATCCAATACTCTTAAAAACCGACGCATCGTTTTTCCAGCGATGGAATCATTCTGGTTCGCATAACGTTCTGGAATAGAGCGAGTTTGCTAAGTCATTGCCAGAGGAGAAGATCAACGACTCCAATAGATTTGCTCCTCAGGAAGAAGAACCAAAACGCTGGTCAATAATGTTGTGGTGGGGAGGCGGGCGAAGACCGCCACGGGGTTGACCGTCAAGGTAGCTGTCAAGCCGGGCGCGCTTATAACGTAGACCTTGGAGACGTGAATCTTCTGCGTTGTGATGGGCATGAGTGAGATTGTCGTGGTCGAGCCAGTGACGGTCGTGGTGATCGGGCGGACCGTCCACACACTGGTGGTGAAGGGTGGCAGGAAGACCACGGTATAGGAGTATGAGCAAATGACGGCACGAGGGCCCTCCCAGGACGTGGAGATCAGATAAATGACCGACGCGAAGGGCGTGGCAAACGAGTCATTGTCGACGTTTTGTCCGGCCGGTTGCAGACCTCTCGGAACCGTTAAGGGGAAGGAAAAATTTGCGCCGACGCAAATGACGATGGGGACGCGTAAAGAGTGACCTTCTGAGTAGAATACCCCTTCGCGGCTGACAATGGGCTTGTTTGGCACGAATCCAGCTGGGAGGACCAGAGGTCGCGGCAACACGGCATCTGACCCAACGACGATGGGGTTCGAGACTCCAACCCCAACACTACAGCGAGTGGACGTGATCAACTGCGAAAGATCGCATTCCTCAAAATAGTAAGTCATGAGCAACGCGGGTCATATCAGCACAACTTGCACCACACTTAGCAGGACCGGGACCTTGCGGCGAATTCTGGTTCCCAGTGTGTTCTTGGTTCGCGATTTCCGACATGGCCGGCGCCCCGATCTTAAATATCACTTTGCAACCACTGCGTCGTTTGGTAGGGAATGGCCGTTGCCAGAAGCAGGCGATCTGTGGATCGTGGTGGTTGTTCCGCCACCGACTGGGCCGTCATGGCTGTCCTGCTCAACCATGCCGCTCAAATCAATCACCCGGTCCACGACGCCGCCCATATTAAGTTCCCGATACCAGGCGATTCTGGTATATTTTATGATGGACTCCATGTATGCGTCTCACTCCGTGTTGTCATATATCACAATATCCGATTCGTTGGCCTCGTCCCACAATTTCTGGATATTTCCTCCCCCAGTTGGATATCGCGAATCTCGCAGTCAGCACTTGAGTATCTGTGCAGCGGCCCTGGCGTAGTCATCTTGAACGACCGGCCATAGCTCGTGATGCCAACAATGACCTTGGACACGGGTATGCCCGCCTTGGTCACCATACCCAGCCCGTTTATCGTCTCTGTCATGTTGATGTGGGAGCGCCGGCAGTTCCTATCGGGGTAGCCGGGCGAGGACCACTGCCTATCGTGGTTCCACAGGCCGTGCAGGTCGTAGGTCATGTAGACGATGTAGTCAGGGTTATTGGCCAAAATCTCGAGGGGAAACCCCTTGATATACCAGTAAGAGGTACGCATAGCAATGGAGAGAGACCTGGCCACATCGTATTTAGAAACGCCGGCGCGAACCATATGTTGTATGCAATCGGGAAGAGCAGATAGCGAATGCAATTATAATGTGAAATGCGCTTCTTATTCTTGTGGCTATCTACACTGATTTTATATGTTATAACTATGGAAATGCAGCTCTTGTTTTGGAGTTGTGTCGGATGCGGCAAATCTCAGGAATGTAGATCTGGCCCTTTATAAGAAAACGTTATACGGAACCAGCCACGGACGGATCGGCCGATTCTCGCAGTAGTAGTGCTTTCAACACAATGCGCAGGAACTCGTGGTATGGCTGGCCATCTCCTGGGTCACCGGCTGGGACGCAGGGGATGTTAAGTGCGGTAACGCTAGGGTGCTCCCAGTAGAAGTCCAGACGGTCTAGCCCGATGTCGAGCATAAAGTTGGCGACATCATCCGCAAAGCGCTGACGATTGGCTGCCGTTACCGCAGCTCCAAAGCTGGGGAAGATTTCGAGATCGGTAGAGAACGACCAGCCACCAAAGGGCAAAATAAATTTTACTTTGCTGAGGCGCATGGATTTTTCAAACTGATCCGCAGTGGCGCCGAGGTCAAAGTTGTAGTCCGGAGTAATGATCGCAAACGCAAAGTCGGTATACGTATACAAGGTAGTGTCTATTTCGAGTTTATGCACGAGAGTGACATTAGGAGCGCTCGTGACATCCGTTCTCACCTGCTGCAAGGTGACTGTGTCGCTGACTGTGATACTACATTTTGTAAAAGCGTTGTCAAGTTGATGGCATGGTTAAGACACTGAAAAAGTCCGGCGTCGCTCCTGCAAATGCTACAGAAACGAGAGGGCTCAACGCCAACAGGAGACGATTGCAAGAACAGAGAGTCAACATCATTGCGTTCCGCTTCGGGTTTCGTCGTATAACACGAATATTTGGAGTGCTATTTTCGCATCTGCTCGATGAGGTGTCGAGGAAGTTGGCCATGAAGTAGTGACTTGAAACTCAGGCCGGTCGACAACCAGTATTGAGGATGTTACACAGGCTGAGGTTGCCTAAGTCTAAAAGTGTATGTCACGGCAACGGTTGATATAGTAACTGCACTCCACATTGATGGTACCAAGGTAAAATACCAAGGTTAAATGTGTTGTTAAATGACGGTTCGACCCGAGCCGTTGCTAGTTAGTTGGTGGGCTTTATGTGCCGTAGTGCGAATGTTAAAAAGCGGGGCTCGCAACATGACAATCGGAGTGAAGGCCCTAATTGGACATCGACACTACATTACCCTTTGGCAGCCTTCATGCGTAGTTTCTGAGGTGCCCAACCTCTTCTCCATCAACCCTTTGATTACCACCAAACCCCACACCAAGCTTGGCCCGTGCGCGGAGGGCTAAAGTCAACGCGGAGACTTAGCCTTCGTCGCACAGCCATTGATGCGCCACTTTGAACTTCGGCTGCCACAACACACCTCACCTCTTTCGCCCAAGCAGTCGTAGTCTTGCTCACCACACCACGTCAAAACCGGAGCACTGATGTCACAACAACACACCTTCAAATGCGGCGGCTTTCACAAAAGTCAGCCTGCCACCTTTTCACATATCAACACCCATGTCTCACTTACAACTACTTATTCAAGCATGAATACGCTGTTTAATCACGACATAATCTCAAATCACATGTGATCTTTTGCACGAAACTGGTAATAATTATCAAGGTGGACATGTCAACGGCGGCGCAAGTGCTCACATTGGAAATGCGATCTATATAAGTAGGTCCATCAGCGAACGCAGTATTGAAGTTCTCAGGCTAATTACTGTGTGTAACATCCGAAAATCTCCTCAGCCTGTTGCCCTACGCTATTGAAGCCGCAGCCAACTCTCTCAATAGAGAACATGAACTTTCCGCCTTCGTGGTATCCGAGTTGACATCCTCAAAGATATAGAGACATGGGCTGGAGATGGAAGCCAACCATTGCTCGAAGGGTAGCTCCTGAGCACCATGCGCAAAGTCGACTAGGGCCGAGCTTTTCTTCTCGAGAGGTGGGGATGACGTTGGGAATGCCAGCATATTCTTCACGACCATTGCTTTTCAGCTGGCAGCAATCGTCTGTCCCAAATTGCTGCATACTGGAGGTTGTAAACAAGAATAGAGACATCGCCTCTCGGGCTCTGAGAGAACAGTGGGAGCTGCTCATTCTTGGACCTCTGGTTGTGACAAAACCAGAGCTGCCTCAATTGCCGCCGCGTCTCGTTATCGACGCTTCAGACGAGTGTGACAATGATCAAGATGTTCGACTCATTCTTAAACTTCTTGCATCTACTAGCACGCATATACCCATCTTACAGCTTATGGGCATTCGGGGGGGTTCGCATCTGAGATGAGCGGATGCGTAAGAAATTCGGAATGTGTAAGGGGTATTAACAGCAGACCCGGGGATTGAACCCACTACCTGTAAACTCCTGAAGTATCAGTTAGGTTACTAGAACGCCATATCCCATTTCTGTATATATTTTAACTGTGTGATCTTGATAAAACAATTAGCAGTTAGATTTTGACGTCCCAGGCACGGCCAAGAAACCAAGACTTGACCGCCACAGCATACGATGGATGGACATAGTGATGGAAGGGAGCATACCCGAGGAAATACGGTGCGGCGTACGGGCTTCAGCGTGTGATAAAGGCTTAGAGGTACATGACGGTTTGCATAGCGCATACAGTTTATTCCGTACAACCGTTGTTTTGTATACACTGGAAATAGTGTCTAATCGCAGAGCAACCGATGAAGACATCTTAACTGTGCAAACTCTTCGACCGTAGAGGCCCCCAACTTTCAAACGAGAGTCAAGCCGTCAAAAACCGCCCTTTGATGAACAACCAGTGTACAACCGTCGCTCTAGAACAACCGCTTTTCCAGAGCAACCGACCTGGAACAGTCGTTTGCAAATGACGGTTGTACCCCGTGGGACAACCGTCGGCCAACATTTAAACAACCGTCATCACATTTTGCCTTGTGCCGTTATGGTAAGCAACAGCAGCCTAACTCTCGCCCACCACCTCCGTAACTCTAGTTCCTGCCCTCACCTCGTTGTTCTTCTCAAGCCGGCGCCAACTAAACAGCACCTGCGACGTCGTGAGAACCTGCTACAGGTCCATCGCGTCCGATCATTGCAGAAATTATGCAGTCTCTTCGCTATTTCGTGTCTCTGTACCTGACATCTGAGGATGGATGCTTGGGTCACTGCGTAGAAAGATGTGCGACCTTAACAGAGTAGTGAATCAATAAGAGGAGGTTGTCAAAAGGTCGAAACAAACCTCGTTGAAGCAAAATCAGACTTGCGTTCAAGGATCCTCCTTTGCCAGCTACCCGATTTTCTGCGTTCTCCAGCCCTCCAACTAGAAACTGCATGGACTGGCGCTGATGAAAATCTGCTCCTAATTCCATTATCTGGCTATCACTGTACCCGAAGACATATAATGAAGCCACTTCTAGAATGGCGTGCTTCAGTTCGAAGGAAGAAATGGGTTAAGTGCCTGCATACATGTGCGACAAATAAGAAAATGTCTCTGTTTACCTTAACTTGCTCACTACGGTCCACGTTCAATTGCGCGCATTCGCCCAACAGTAACCCGCCCGCCATTACGTAATCCAATAAATATTGCTCGGTATCCTGTGTGCCCAGGGGGAGATGCCGTTTACACCAATGACAGTTGAGAGGCGTAAAAATTTAAAAGGCGATGCTTCTGCAGTGGCTGTCATCAAAAGTGCTCAAAATGCCGCAAGCAAGCCTGCAACGTTAATTGCCGTACGTTTCCAAATACTCTCGCCCTCTATGGCCGCTCCTCAGCAAAGGATTAATTTGCTTTCTCGAGAGCCTATCAGAAGGATCGAACGATCACCTAGCCCGGTGCAATCGTTAAAGCGCTGGTTTGAGCAAGATAAGGTGTTCTAAGCACACACTGCAGACGTGGACATTCCTTCTCCCTACCCGGCCGTGGGCCAATACCCTTTAAGAAAGCGGGTGCCGTCGTACATTAGAAATCATATTCTTGACTACTTGTTAAAGGCGCACGACTGCTCAATCTCACTTCGCCAATCTGACCTCCTTTATTATCTTCTACGTTTTCAGCCTCTCAATATTGACTGAACGGGATGAATATGGATATGGATATGGGAGGCTCGACAATGGCCAATATGGCCACAGTAACCACGTCTACTGCTGCCGCTGCAACTGCTACCGCAATGAGCATGAGCATGGGTGGTGGCTCCGGCTGCAAGATATCGGTAAGCCATAATATGCCACTCTCTCCAAACCTCAGTCTAATACTTGTCAGATGTTGTGGAACTGGAACACTGTTAATTCCTGTATGTTCGCGCCCCTTTGTAGAACCTTCTTCGCTCAGTCTGACCACAGCAGGCTTTATCTCCTCATCATGGCATATCACCTCCGACGGCATGTTTGCCGGCTCCTGCGTTGGTGTTATCTTGCTTGTCATATCTCTTGAGTTTCTCCGCCGACTTGGAAAGGAGTACGACCGCTACATACTCCGCCAGCACAAAACCTCCTTGACAGAGCGATGCACCCCAACTGTTGCTTCTGCAGCGGATAAAAGCGCCTCCGTCTATGATACGGAGATAACTCCACACAGTGGTTCCAGCAACAGCAACGCCCACGCACGGAATATGCCCTTTCGCCCAAACATTTTTCAGCAGATGATCCGCGCTACTTTGCATATGGTTCAGTTTGCGGTAGCTTACTTCATCATGTTGCTCGCCATGTACTATAATGGCTACTTTATCATTTGTATCTTCATTGGTGCATGGATTGGGTCTTTTACTTTCAGCTGGGAACAAGTCACATTCATGTAAGTCAAACTTCGTTTTGAAAAAATCATTTTATGTTTCACTGTGCTGACTTTAAGGTAGTGGCCCACAAGAGGAGATTACAGTCTGTTGCGGGTAGTTTAATCGTCACGTGCGCGGGCTGGAGTCAGGTAAGAAAGGTAGAAACTGGGTTATCTTTCCGATGTCAAGAGTTCATGTAACGTAGACAGAGCCGAAACAACTTTCAGAGCGGTATCGACGCGGCTAGCAGAGTACTAATACCCTGACACCACTTACGGCTGTGAATGCTTGCTTGGCGCGGCCAAATTGCAATGAGTTGGTTAAGCGTGGCATGATTGTTAATAGTCTTTGGGGGGAGGGTGAAATATGAAATGCTTAAGTTCAGCGCGGTATGTGATACAAGGTATTCGGACAGATCATCGCCACCGCTTTGTGAGACGTTCTAGCGAGTTTAATCGTCAGCGAGGAAACCGCTTACGTGTGTTATTTAGATACTCTGAATCTAGATAGCGACTTCTATTTGCATTTCTGCGTTGAACATTATTTTCACTCTACATACGTACAGTTCTGTCTCTGCCTTCGTATTAAAGCTCCTAGAACCGAACACAATAGCTGTCTCTGATGTAAGGCCAATTTTTCCAACAATTAAACTGTGACGCTCTATACATAATTACAGGATGAAATTTATCTCAAGTTCATTTACTTTGAGATTTTTTAGTGTTGATTTGAAAACTGCGGTCAATTTCACTTTGCAAAGTTCATTTTGTAGAGTACCGCTAAAATCCAGATTTGAAATGCTACAAATGAGTATGTATTAGTTTAGATAATGTAATCTACAGGCAAACTAATCACCTAAGCAAGCTGTTTACACAAATTGGCCCACAATGCTTCAGTCCCTTGCAATCTTACCACTTTATATTTTAAATAGCATCTTGTAATGCTAGGTGGTTGAGAGGCAGAGTGTAGAACTCTTTAAGTGTAGTTTTACTAAGGCAACACACTGTCCTAAGAAGCAGAGACAAGGGTTGTTGACTTAGATTATTTCACAGTACAACACTTAAATGTAATAGAGTGTGGTAAGTCTAAGACTGGTGTTGAGTCTGAAAACTCAGAAGGGACAAACGTATTTTATGAATACTGAAAAGTGTTCAAAGTAAATGTGTGAATGTAAACAGTGTCCAATGTTGCTTGCTCGTCCTTTCTTAGTTGAAGGATAGCCCTATATAAATCTAAGAAGTGTGAGTCTAGGCCTAGGCGTAGCTCACAAATGGAATATTACAAACTAAGGAATGTGATGGGTTAGAAGTCTAAAATAACATATTTAAACTAACAACAAGTCAACTAGAGTTAGGCCTAAAACTTCTAAATTAATTTCATGTATTACTAGTGCTGTTTGGCAAAGTAAAAACAGACAAGAGTACTGTAGAAGGCTATGATTTTTTTTAGAGCAGTTTGTAGAATGTTTAGCTAATAAGAAGTGAAAGATGTAATGCTGGGTAGTTGGGAGGTGGAGTGTAGAGCTCCTCAGGGGTAGTTTTTACTAGGACAACACACTGTCCTAAGAAGCAGAGACAAGGGTTATTGACTTAGACTATTCCACAGTACAACACTTAAGTGTAATACTGGGAGAGGCAGAAGACAGTATGTTTTAAAGCTGTTCTGGCTAAGACAACAGACTACCTTCTATTAGTGGAGTAGTGTCTATAGTTTTACTAGGAAAACACAAGGTCCTAGGAAGCTGACAAAAGGTGGTTGACTTGGACTATTCTACAGCACAGCACTCTAAAGAGTCTGGCAAAGAAGAAGAAGTAGTTGAGTCTGGAAACTCAGAAGTAAAAATAGAAGACTGTTGTGAAGTGAATGTGATTGTGAATTAAGTGAGTGTTGCTTGCTTGTCCTTTTCTAGTGAAAAGACAACCCTATATATATTTTAAAAGAGTGATAATGATGTAACATGTAGTGTGATTATAGTGTGATAATGATGTGACATGTGGTGTGGTAATGGAGTAATAATGATGTAACATGTGGTGTGATGATAGTGTGATGATGATGTGTTATGTGGTGTGATGATAATGTGATGATGATATGACATGTGGTGTAGTAATAGAGTGATAATGATATAATGAGTGATGTAATAAATGATGTAATAAATGATGTAATAAATGATGTAATGAATAATGTAACTGAATGTAATGAATGTCAGTATGACATCAAGGGTAATAGAGCGTGGCAAGTCTGAGACTTGTGTTGAGTCTGAAAACGTAGGGTTAGACTGTCACAACTTTGCGCAAATTTTGCTTTAGCAATTTTGGAATCAGTTTTCAACACAACACCTCTAATGCAGCTATTACAGCTATACCAGACGCTTACTATTACACAATTCAAGACATTGTATTATCATCTTGACATTGTTTTACTTAGTTCTTCTAGAATCATTCAAGACATTCTGCTTACAAATATTGATCTGGAAACTTCTATCACATTCTATCATATTTTACTACATTTCATCAGTTTCCACTACATTTTCTAGGTCTCTTCAACATTGTGCTGCTATTAGTAAGCACATAAAATTGACTAAAAACAAAGAAAACATTATAAGAAGTTTTGAAAAGGAACTGAACAGGTTTCTGAGACATGGATTTTGTCGTACATAGAAACTGGCAGAAGATCATAAAATTACACTCTTTAGAATAAATAAATAAATAAGCTTGATTGTTCTACTCTTTAGATAATCAAGCAAATAATAACATTCATTATCATATCACTAGTTCTTAGGGTTCTCTCATGGACTGCTGGCGATATCCGGTTTGGTTCACAAAATCTTCTCATCTGCCACTATACTTTATCTTACACTCCACACAACCAACAACAGTTCTCAATAACATTACCAAAGCTCTACGCCATGCACAAAACTGTGTTTGTGCAATCCCAGTCTATTGGCAGCTTGTCTGCAGTAGTTTCTCTCAAATTCACTTTGCTGGTGAACTGAGGCCTTGAGCAGCTTCCTTATTCGTAGGAGCCAGATCAGCTTTACAACTGCTCCACAGTTATTTGAATATACTATTGTATACATCACGTGTAAGGATTTAAATAGAAAACGTGCCAAGACTGGGTTTATAGCAATTAAGATTGCATACAATAAGCTAAACTCTAAGCCTTCTAGTTATGCGGGCTCAGCTACTTTATCTATTGGGGTTTTGTCAGATATGAACCCTCGCTGGTCCGTAGCCAACCCTCTGCTGTTATTTATGAGTTAAAAAGGTGCATAGTGGGGCCTGTGGGCTACGGCACCCATGACCTTGTAGTTTTCTGCCCCTGATATCGCCATGTCTGTGACATCACGTTCAGTCCAAGTTAACCACACCTTGTCTTTGGTCCTCAGTATCTCTTTAAACCATATTTTACCTAGTACACCACTCTGTCTAGGGCTCCCCTGGACACCTCAAACTTACCTCAGCATTACACCCGCTACTGAGTCAGTGGTGTTTTGGTGCTGCATTGGCAAATAGGATTACTATGCACGTTTGTTTGCCTTTTTTCTTGCACCTACTATACTGCCAAGTTGTTGCCACCCTGGTGTCACACATGCTTGTTTACCATTTCGCCTCTACCCGTTGTTGATGGGTCAGCCGTCCCTAACAACCTGATCTAGAGGCTGCATGCTTCTTTACCTGTTTGTGCTTTTCCTTACTTCAGCGCTGGTGTTAGGGTTTAATGGATAACGTGAGTAACTAAGGCAATAGCAACCAGTTCTGTA
>WCAA01000052.1:0-172293 GCA_010623925.1 Antarctomyces pellizariae
CACGTGACCAAGCGGCTGTTGGTGCAGAGACACTCCAAGGAGGCACTCCAAGGAGATGTTCTTGTCGTTGATCCATTTGCTGTGTACCACCGCCTAGTTTGTAAACCACACCTGGTCTGAACATTCGAATTGACTTCATATACTAGTTCGTTCGCAACAACCCTGGCAATCGAAAACTAGCGTCCAGGTTTCGGCTCCCTTCCGTAGTAGCGGGCCCATTTTTGGCGCCTTTCAATACAGTGCCTAAATCGGCTCTTACACAAATTATTGGATTCCAAGTCAATATAATTGAACGTTTTTCCACAATATATAGAAGCTAACTTGAAGTACGTCTATTAGGCGTTGATGAGGTGTCGTCGCCCTGTCAACGTTCTCGTTGTCATTCCCGCTCTCTCGGCATCACCCCTTCTGGGGCAATTTGGTAAGCGGCACTCGCTTCTGAAAGACAGTACAGTACAAGCCCGCCAAGACGATTGAAGCTAGACACAGCCTCGTATCGTCCTGGCGTAGCTATCGTCTTAAGATCAGATGTATTGCTTATGTCACCCAACTATCTAGGGTCGTCTGCACCCTGCGACTATCTAACAGATTCTGCGTATATTCTACGGCCTTGTGTACATATACTAGAATATCTCTAACCTAGGCATCCTGACCCTCCAAGAAGTCCTGGAAAACCTGCACACATCGCAAAGCCTCCGGTGCAGAAGGCATAGACCGTATAATAGGTTCCAATTCTCCGTCATCTTTGTCATACTGACATTCATTGCATTTAGTTGTTTCCAATCATATTAAGGTTTTGACGCATAACTGTCTTTTACTTCTCATTAGTTAAACATTTTAAAGATTGTTATAGAACTTTCTACAACTTTCTACAACATTTTACAGCTTTTTACAGAGCTCTAGTTCATTTTTGCCTTGCCAAGCAGTACTAGTAATAGATAGAATCAATTAGAAGGTTCCAAACCTATCTTTTGTTAATTTGTCAAATTAGATTTATCGTTTCAAATTCCTAATCTACCACGTGTAATACTGGGAGGGGTAAAAGACAGTATGTTTCAGAGCTATTCTAGCTAAGACAACAGACTATCTTCTATTAGTAGAGTAGTATCTATAGTTTTACTAGGAAAACACAAGGTCCTAGGAAGCAGATAAAAGTTAGTTGACTTGGACTATTCTACAGCACAGTACTCTAAAGAGTCTGGCAAAGAAGAAGAAGTAGTTGAGTCTAGAAACTCTAAAGTAAAAGTAGAAGACTATTGTGAAGTAAATGTGATTGTGAATTAAGTGAGTGTTGCTTGTTTGTCCTTTCCTAGTGAAGGGACAACCTTATATATATCTTAAAAGAGTGATAATGATGTAACATGTGGTGTGATGATAGTGTGATGATGATGTGACATGTAGTGTGATGATAGTGTGATGATGATATGACATGTGGTGTAGTAATAGAGTAATAATGATAACCCTACGAATGATGTAATGAATGATGTACTGAATGATGTACTGAATGATGAAATAAATAATGCAATGAATGATGTAACTGAATGTAATTAATGTCAGTATGACACCACGCTCTTTGATTTGTAACTTTGTATTTATAATCTATGGCTAGGCTTTAACTTACACTTTTTAGATATATATAGAGCTATATTTTTTTAAGAGAAAATAAGCAAACAACACACATATTAGATTTATATTCACTTTGAACACCTTTCAGTATTCATAGAATACATTTGTTCCTCCTGAGTTTTCAAACTCAACACCAGTCTTAGGCCAGCCAAGCTCTATTACCTTTGAGCACTGTGCCATGAAATAGTCTGAGTCAACAACTCTTGTCTCTGCTTCCTAAAACAGTGTGTTATCCTAGTAAAGCCACCTTTGGGGAGCTCTACACTCTACTTTTCAACCACCTAACATTACACTTTTTCTCAACCAAAGGTGGTTTTCTTTGTTGTAAATGATCATCAAGTAGATTTTGCAAAAAATGTCTGGATCAAAATCACCTATCAAGTCTTCGATGGATTTTTCTTCGGGTTTCAGAAAGTTAGATAGCTGCATTACATCTTGTATTCTGCTTACTATTTGAACGTCTCTAAAAAGAGTTTGTATATCAGAAAGGATCAAAAGAGTTGGAAGCTGAATCAGGCATAAAAAAAGGTACTTTTGCGGAAGCAGTTATAAATTGTTGTGTTAGTAACGTTTATTGTCCAGGCTAGTACTACCTACCTAGCAGACCGTTAGGAATAAAATGACAGTGCTCAAAAAATCTCTCAGTGTAAAGGTTGTCATAGACAGAATGCTAACACCACAACATCGACTCTGTAAACAAGTATGTATTCTACAAACTAATCTCTAGCCCTCTCCTTCCAAGAAAAGGCCCTCTCTATATACTGATTCCAAGTCCTATATTTCCCGCCACGGAGTCAGTGGTGTCCCGGTGGTGCATCTACAGAGAGGATTGCTATATGCGTTCATTTGCATTCTGTCCTGCAGCTGCCTCACCGCTGGGTCGTTGCTGTCCCAATGTCACACACGCTCGTTTGTCGTTGTGCCTTCACCCGTTGCCCACAATTTGGCTGTCACTATCAACCTAACCCAGAGCCTACATGCTCGTTTACCTATTTGTGCCCTCCCTTGCCTCAGCGTTGGGCCGGCTGCGCCTCTGCCCCTTGTAGGACGTTACGTACGCCGCCGGGTTAGGTGCAACCTGGCCACGGACCTGCGCGTTGTAACATCTACACCTCTGCCGCTTTTTGCCGTCGCCGAGTCGGGTGATCCCGGCCCTAGATTGGCACCCGTGACACTCAGTTCCTCCCACTCCCGTAACATATAGGATAGCCAGTGACGCCTATGATGAACCTTGAAGTTTGCGATAATATCCTGATCAAGTGGCTGATATCGACTTGTCGAATTTGCTGGGAGAAAGTATATTCTGATATTACCAGAAGGTGGTATTGCTTGGACAGCAGCCGCATGAGCCGAGAAATTGTCTAGGGACAATAGCACTGTTCTAGAGGTTCCGATATGCTCATAGAACTTTTGGAGCCATTCTCCTATAACTATAGTAGTCATTCAGGCTTTCTTATTTCATCGCCACACTCCCCCCATTGTTTCCATGTTGACATTTCGAAGGGTTCGTGGTGTCTTTGCGTGGCCAATAAACCAGGGCTTAAATCTGTCGGTCCCTGCGGCGTTCGAGCATAACACAACTGTTATGCGGGCCTTATCCTTCTCGACTCCTGGGCCAGGGGCGCTGGAAAGACCATTACTTGGGGAGAGTCTCCGGAAGAGCCCAGTTTCATTCATATTATAGATATCCTTCTCGTCATATTCCCCTGCAATTGTCTTAAGGGCCTTCACCTCTTCCGCTGCGTCAACGGCAACATAGCCGGCTTCTCCGTGTCTTGTATAATTTCTAATGCTGCGTCTCTTCTTGAATCTCGGTAGCCAGCCGTCACTAAAGGCGGGTATCGGCTGATTTGCTCCCAAATCTCTTTTGCTTTTACTCAAATGAAATCCCCAGTTGTAAGGCCTCTTCTTGACTCCATTTGCCGTTGCCACTGGAAGAGGGATTGTTCTAGCTCTGGCCATTGGCCATCTCGTGTTCAAAAAGTTTGTAAATCGGATGTTGAATTGTCGAGGTGTATGTAATGAGAGCTGAGGGACTCAGAAATAGTCGACTGGCTTATACGACGTCCACAGGTGTTAAACCAGTCGATGCAGGCTTTATGGGTGGGTTTGTTGTGATGCTGGCGAATATGATCTCGGTGGTAGTCACGTAAGGCCTTCTTTTGCTCATATGAAATGGCGTTTTTGGGTGGCATATTTGATGACGTATCGTCCCGTTGTGGCCGATAATCGTTGTTTGGAAGGCAATATCTTGAAGGTCGCGAGCTGGCTGTAAAAACTAATCCGTACCGCACGCACTTCGTATCGCACTAACGAGCGAATCGTCTTAGTGCCAATCGTCTTGGCGGGCTTGTACTGTACTCTACTCTCAAGTCTATTCACAGAGCACACTGCAAAATCTTGGCAAAATCTTTCAGCATCCGAAATCAAAGACTGACCCAAATCCTGAAAGTCGCTTTTTACTTTTAGGATTTTGAAATCTTTCAATTTTCAATTTTAAAGCCAGTCAAAGCTTTTGGCTCAAAATTGTGTCACGATTTCAGTCCTTTTCGAACTCTGGATATCGAATTGGGACCTAAAAATCATATCCTTTCCAGTTCTCATCATGCTTTCGCACCATGCACCTGGTAGTAGCCAAACTATGCCTTATCTTTTCATGCTGTCATTTTTAAATCATTTTTCGTTGCACCAGTCAACTGGTTTTGGTCACCGCTGTGAACAATACTTGACACTCGACAAAACTGTTCAAGTTGACCAATCCCTTGTTCTCTTGCCTATACTTAGCGTCGCATACCTACATACTCGCAATGCTCTTACAATTGTCGCTCTTTATCAAGCATCCAGTACACCATTGACTTGCCGATGCACAACGACTTTTCACTCATAACTTCGCCGCAATCACTAGGCTGTGTCATCTGGTTGCCATCAAAGGCAGCCTATCAGCAGCATTTCATATGGACGATTGGAAACAACTCTGCAAAACCCCCTTGGAAGCACAAGGGGGGTTTGGTTTTAACTACTCAACTTCCGTTGTTCGGTCACCCTCTTTTTTGGCTTTGGAAGCAAGCTCACAACAACCTGGCTCATCGTCGGCTATGCAAAGCGATAACCGGCTACCCCTTTTTTTCTGAGCCTCTCAATTCAACACCACAATCGTCCTCCTGCCTTGTTGACAAGGACTCCTCGAGTGCAGATACCATCCTCTGCTATATGAAGGACGATTGGTGTGAGGCCTGAAATGAACCCAGTGGGCGGCACCGACGAGTTCTGAGCTCCCTTTGTAGAAACTTACGTACAGGAGCGAGACGTCGGATGAGCTTGCGGCGTGGTGCCATATTATTATTTGAAGCTCGGCCGATAGCCCTAGGAAGCGATGGAATGTTGTTGCAGCACCGATGGAAGCCATGAGATCCGTGTGGCCTCGTGGCTAGATACAGTTGAGAAGAAGAGCATACAGAATTAGATCGCACATAATCCACTTTGAAGCAATTCTAGGACTTTCTAGATGATAGAGGAGTGCATTCTCGAAATCTAGGACTCATAGACACCTCTATGGCTCTCTATCGTAAATTTCAGCAAAATTTCAAAAATCATCGCAGGAAATAGTCTCCAAAAGTCGTAGTAATATCCCAAAACCACAGCTCGAATGGCAACTGAGAAAAATTGTGGAAAGACGTAAGCTGTCTGATCATCCGATTGGCAACGGATCTTTGCCACAACTGCTACTTGTTGACGGGCTTGACCTTGAGCTCGTCGTGGTTGTCTATCACCATGTTCTTCAGAGACTTCATGAAGAATAAGGCGTCGTCCTTGAAATGCCTGGGCGAAAAGTAGAAGGTATCGCTGTCAGATCGGTCAATCACATACAGGGTCGTAAAGCGGGACTGGGCGCACGTGTGTAATCCAATGACGAGTGAAGCATAAGGGCTTTCATATCCTGAGGTTAGGAAGACGGCTCCTCTCGACGCTTGAAGTTTCAGAACGTATTTCTGGCTGCGAGTTGCTGGCCCGCGCCTTTTCGCCATTTCTCTACGCCATCTCTGATTGTTATCGGAAGAACCACTTTCCTGGTGTTCGCTGGTGGTGCTAGAGACGTGGGACTTCAGGCTTTGATCTGAAAGTGTTTGGACAGCTGAGCGAATACAAAGAACGTCGTCGCAGGAACGGTAGGAGGCATTTTGCGGCGAGGGGGCTCGGTGATGATGTTGACGGGTGACGGCTGATCGAGATTCCTCTAGTTCCTTTGAAGGCGAGTTGATCTTATTGCGAGCTTTCGGGATTTGATCGGCGAGCTCCCATTTGAAGCGCGGCGAGATTGAGGTGAACGTTAAGGCGAGAGCTAAGAAGTGAAGTACAGGGGAAATTGATATTTAACTCATTACAAGGAATGTAGCGCTGATGACGATGCAGCTACCGTCGTAATATAATCATTCAGGGTGTGGTGATTATCAGATTGTTCAGAACCATGGTTGACGTTGGCCTTGGAGTCGGCGCCGTCGAGCTAGCGGCCTAATAGTTCAAAGATCATCGCAAACCGCTGTCTCGAGCCAGCCACTGTTGATCATAGTCAAGTCACAAAGGCAGTAAATGTGTGAGAAATAACAAGGCGGCGGTGAGTAGCCATAAATTGATGGAGGATTGCAGAGGAGGACGAGATGAGGTGAATTTGTGATTAAGCGAGGTTAGTTGGCGCCAAGCTCATTTCGGATCTTGACTGCTCACGACCTCCTCACCAACTCGTCACAACAACACTTCAGCACAATGCTCTTGAATCTATACCCAGGTGAAACCTAGCGAATAAGAGGCTCTTTTGTCGCAGACTTCGTACTTATCGTCTTGCAATGAATTAATCCTCATATCTCCTCGATTAGCGCTAGTCACCGCCCAACGTCACTCGTCAACTTCTCTCAGACAGCCAGGCGCTTTTGATCACCTGTCTCTCCGCTACTCGCCCGCAAACCCCCCTCCAACAGCCTTCATCTAAAATATCTAGAAGGCGGGACAGTCCTTCTTTCACAGTACTGCAGAGCGACCAGTCTTGTCAGGTAGGAAGTATGAAGTAGCACATCCAGAGATCATCACACCTCCATGCCATGACTACCACGACCTCCCTGCTGGCCCTCAGCTGTAAATAACTCATCACTACGCCATTGGAGTTGCCGAGGTTCTCGAAGTAATACGTTGGATTGGCTAGGTAGGAATCTCCTGCGATGGTGCAACCATTCAGGCCGGCTTGCCAGATCATGATCTGTATTTCGATGGGTAAATCCGAGAAGCGGCGAAAAGTGGTTGCAGGTACGCTAATCTCTATTTTGGTTGGCTGATTCTCCTCGTGCTGACTAAGTGGTTGTAACTGGTTATTAATGAGACTAGGTGTGCGCTACAGGAAAGGCAGACGAGATCGCACATCCACGCCTCTAAAGGCTTCATTGAATAGCAGGCATCAGGGTGGTTTCACAATCAGAACACTAGCTTATTCCGAGTCCTTCGCTCTTTCAGCCCTCCTCAAGTTCATCTTCTGAATCAAACGTTTCAATACCCCGGCGAACTCGCGGCCGCTGTTTAGCCTGTTCCTCATAAGAACCTTCTCCCGCCAAACCTGTAAGGCCCTGTCCACGAAACAAGTATGGAGCAGGGAAGCCAGTTCGTTACGTCTGAGTACCATGACTGAAGCCTCTTTTTCATTGGACTTCAACACTACCCAGTCCTCCTCGCAAAGGCAGGCGTTGACTGTCTTGCGGCAGGACAAGGAATCGTGTACGTAACAACTGTCTCACGGGTAACTGCGGAGGCCTGATTGCCATATCATGCTCTGTAGCTCTGAAGGTAGCTCGGCGAAACGAGGGAACCTTGCCGCTTGTACCTTGCAGGTTATTGTGCTTGCCAAACCTGCAGCCGACCAGTTAGCAAGTTGTTGTTTGGAAACGATGATCGAGCAGAGCACTAACCTGTGTCTACCGGCTGAGAACTACTTTCTAAGTGCCAATAATCATTTTGGCGGTCGAAAGTAAAAGACAAGTAAATGACAGGGGTAAGGGTATGTTCGTGGCTGTCCTCGGGAGATGTTACAGTTCAGAGGTATTATATTAGCGCTGATCTGACTTATATAAGAAAATGTTGCCTTTGCTACCTGAATATATCTTCTTCGTTCTCGACCAACCAGTTCACACTTCGCCTTTTTATTCCATCGTACGCTCGAGTATCCAATTCGTTTCACCCATTCTCTCCAGTGTCTTCCTAACAACAGACGAAACATGAAGTATCCTATGTTCCACACCCTTATACATATGCATGCTTGAGGTCAGTCTTCTGTGCCATTCTTCAACTATTCTCGGCCACGCTTGGTAAGACGTATGCAGCAGTGCAGCCAAGAACGAAGTTCTCTGAACAAGCGCATACTTCTTGCTCGTTCTGTTATCATAGATTCGTATATAGGTATTTGGGTAATAAACCCTGTCTTGAGGAGTATAAGGCCATGCACATATGTTCCTATATCCGAAACGGTACCAAATTGCGCCTCTAGCCTCATGCAGGTCGTTTTCGACGATTTCAAACCTCCGTATCTTGATCTGGATCTTCTGTAAGTAGGTGGGCGAAGTGGTGGCTCGTGGTTGTTGATACCGAAGAAGTCATATTGGTTGCCATACGCCCAGGGTGAGTGATAATCGATTGCTCCGAAGGTTATGAGATGAGCGATTTAAGGATTTGAAGACTTACAGAGCTTTGAGTTTCCATATACCTTGAAACACATCCATTCTAACCAATTCGTGATACCGATACCTTTCAGCTCCCGCCCAACCTCGGTAGAAAATTTCTTTGTCTCACGTCATCCTTCTTTCCAAGACAATCACCATACACATTCCAACCATTCATATGCGACGCTGTAGCCAATAAATTTTTCATATTACATCCATAGATCACTTCACCTATTCACCTATATCACCTATATCATCTTCATCACCTCCATCCTCTCTTCCTGTCTTTAACAAACCGGCATATCCCCACCATGATGATAATCAAAAGCGATCACCAAGCCCCAGAAATGGGCCATCGCCGCCAACACGACAAGGACATGAAAAATCTGGTGCGAACTGCCCCAAATATCATATTTTCCTGGTGCAGTGCGTTCTGGCCATCTCGCCTATTCTCCATTAGTATCAAGGTCCTCTCTTATTCTCTTTCCGACCAAACTTACAGCGTAAATTCCAGCACCGGAAATATACAGAGCGCCTTGACTAATAAGCGGGATCAAACCGATACGGTCTCTCATCTCACTAATCCCATAGATTTCTATCCCATGCAAGACAGGGAAGATGGCTGATAGGCCCATAGCTACAAACATGCCTGCGCGGTATGGACGCCAGGCGGGTGTGCGGAAGCGTTCGAAAATCGTTACTGTTGCGCAGCCTAGGCCTAGTCCGCAGATCTGTCTACTGTTAGCACCTTGTCAGTCAGACAAGGGGAACCCTCGCCCTCGTGCCAACCGGAGTCTTACCATCGTCCAATACAACTCCTGCAAATGCGGGTGGCAGTAGAAACCGTAATAAATACTCGGTACAAAACTCCCCGTGATCAAGAACACAATCCCAATATAATCCAACTTATTCCCAAACTTCGCCACCACCGGACTATGGTTACTGATCGTATGATATGTCGCACTCATCCCAAGACAAGCCGCTGCGCCCAGAAAGAAACACCCGAATGCTATCACATCCGCTTTTTCTATTGATGGGTACCGGGGTACGATGGTGAAGTAGAGGATGCCGCCGAGTATTGTGAAGCCTACGGCGGGGATGAGGTGGGAAAAGATGTTTACAGTTTCGTTGTGGAGGTAGCCTAGGGAGGAGAAGGATTTGGTGAAGGAGTTGGATTGGAGCCGGTAGCCGGATGTTATGTATTGGTTGTCGCGCTGCCAGGTGGGAAGGTCGTCCCAGAGGAGTGTGAGTGCCTTTTTTACTTTTTGTCCGGCATCTTGGATATCGTCGACTACCTCCTCTGCGAAGGACTTTCGTCGTTGGCGTGGTTGGGGTGTGGTTCCGTTCATCTTCAAAATATATGCTGCTGCTTTACGGATGTACAAGACTGACGAAGAGAAAGTCAAAGACAGCACCCTGCCTGATACTTATATACATGAAGGTTTAAGGAGATGGCGACGCTTCGAGAAATCCCAGTCCCAACCTAATCTTTTGGGACACTTTTCCGTAAAAGCGTGATATCGAAGCCGTTGGGACTAGCTTGGCGCCGCGGCCCACATGTCAGATGGTAAGGCGGGTCGGCCTTCCTGTCCATGGTGAGCGCCAAGCTGCCAAGCGACCTCGTCTTTTGTTCCGCGCTTGCATCCCTGTCAACCATCAAGGTGTGTACTCAACGTCAATCCTCACTTCAACCTCTTCGTCCCATTCCCAACTTCGGCCTCAACCCTTAAGTTCCACATCAGCAGCAGCTTTGGGATTGAGAGGGAGGAGAACGAGAACAGAAAGTGTAGATGTCCAGCCACGAATCCCGCAGTGCTTCTTGGGCCGGTTCTCGAGGTGGTTCGCAAGGCGGGTTCCGCAAGCCTTCGACGGGATGGAGTAGACTTAAGCCTGCGACGCTGGATCCGTTGGAAGAGATTGGGCTGCCTAGCAAGGGGGATAGTAGGTGCGTGACTTCTTTCTCTTGATAGGTCTGATCTCAATTGCCTCAGCTCAGGCCCTCCCTCCAATTCAGTGCTTAGCCGACTCGCATTTTGCACAGCGAGACGAGCAAAAATTGAATTACGAGAGAACTAATCGGCTAACAGACTCCTAAACTTCAAAACCCAAGAACAATACTACACCAGGATCGTAGACCGCTACATGGCATTCTGCGCCTCGGCCGGTCGTGGAGACGAACTATTACGACGGATGAATGCGCTTTCCATCTCCAATACATCGCATTCACAATCGCGATCTCTGTCGCCGTCTCGGCCACAACATTCATCTTCCACCGTGCCTATGAAGCAAGAGAAACAGGAGATGACTCCGCTGCAATCTAGTTCGAAACTGCCACAAGGCCTAGCAGCGAGTCGGTGGGCTGACGAGTCCGTTGAATTGAAGACAGGGAAATCGGGCAAGAAGGGTATGGAAGTCGTTTATGCGCCGCCGCATCGGAGGGACAAACTCTCTCCCGACCAGGCACCAACACCCAATCCACCACCAGTAGCAGCCCAGCAGCAGCAACCACGAGCCACCTCCTCCCCCATCACCCCATCCTCTTTCTCCACTACCTCCCCGTCTTCCGTATCGCTACCAGTAGTCACGGCGACCTCAGTTAACTTCGATACATCCTCCCGCGAACTCGCCCTCCTCCTAATGTCCATGCGCAAACTCCGCGAAGGCCTACTAGCCTCCCGCCGCATCGACACCTTCTCCACCCAAGTCTATATCTTCATCATCCGTCTCTCCATCCTCTTACGAGCTTGGGAGAGCTATCACCCCGCCCTGCTGCACCTGCTTCATAATATCCACCCTAGGCTGCCGCTGAGTAAACTTGAGGTGGGGGAGTTCGCAGGGTATCTTGTGCTGGATCTTGCTTGTCGGCAGGGTGACTTGGCGAAGGCGCATGAGGTTTTGATGGAGTATAAGATTGGGAAGGGGAAAGTGAGGAGGGTGTTGGAGTGTCTTGTCAGAGACGACTATGTGGGTTTTTGGCGCATCATGAAGTTCGTTGATGGGCATCAAGCGAAGCTGATGGAGTGGAGAGCTGAGCAGATGAGGGTTCATGCTTTGAAGTGTATCGGGCGTGCGTATCTCAGCGCGAATAAACTGTTTGTTGAAGCTGCGACAAATGCGAAGTGGGACGATCTAGTGGAGGGACATAAGGTGGGGTGGGAGTTGAGGGGGGGTGAAGTAGTGATTCGGAAGCCGAAGGTGAGGTGAAGAGATATATTTGGAGAAGAGGCGAAAAACATTGATACCCAGCTTGGAGGACGAAGAATATTTGCAACAGCTGTCATGGAATGGCATAGAATATGGGCCAAAGAGAAGCCATACTGCAATGTAGTCTTGGATTATGGATCATAAGCCCGTACCGGTCACAAGCCGCATCACCGAAGAAGGAGGTGACCGTTTGGCAACAGGTTGACAGCATAGCATCTACATGAGTAGCCGAGACAGCACTGTAGTGAGTATACCTGGCGGTGTTTAGCTCTATGAGGAGGCAGAAGTAAGACAACTAGAATTACCCAAAATCCTCATTTTCTGCCTGTTTTTCTTTTGATGTTAAATGGTTCCCTCCGGTGCAGAGCTATGCGGTAAATACAACCTGTTAAATGTAGCGGCTTACTTGTCGCGCTATAGGGTTAGTGGAGAAACCGGTTCCAAGCTTTCTGCCATCGTTAATCGGTTTCGTTGGTCTTTTAAAGCCGCCTTCTGTACTTGAAATTGGCTCTGTAGAGACATCACCTGGCGACAAAATGTTACCAACAACCTTCCACCAATTCCCTTCTCTCCCGATCGAGATCTAGCTCATGACATGGAAATTCGCGTCAAGACCAGAAAACATTCATCTGAAGATGTTCGATTTAGCTACTTTAGCTAGCCCCAGCCCCATTCTCCGCGAAATGCTTGGCCAGCTACGGTTTGGCACGACTCGCAGTCCCAACTTCCAACTGGCGCTTATGATGAGTAAGGCAGCTGCTAGGCTATGACACACTTGTTACTTGGCTAGGTTGGCCGCGCTGCAGGATTGGAAGAGGCAGGGAAGGACAAAGACGATGTGGGAGGGAGAGAGGTGTGGGGAAAGTGAAACGAAGAATCTAGTTAAGGAGCTTTTGGGTAAGATGAAGCGCAGACATGGGGATGTTTAGGGTGAGTGATAAGGGATGGGTTGGATGCAGGATATTAACGAGTTTCTAGAACACGAGGAGATATTCATCCTTCGGCTGAATCGGGTCGGAGCTTGAAATTGAAAGCTTCTTGATATTTCTTGCAGGGAACCCTCGATACTGCTTAGTTTGGGCAGCGGTTCTGCTCTTGTTAACCCCGTGCTGCAAACTCTGCTGAGCAGTTATCATTATTATAAGCATTGGTTTTTTGCACGGGGGAAATAACGAGAGTTGACAAGATTTCTTCAAAGGCATTGTGTCACCTTTGCCCAGAATGCAGCGTGCGCTTCTCTTGCGGCCATGGTCTATGCCTCTTTGTGCTCAGCAAATTCTGGTTCCTTTGTGCGACCAAATTACTTCTTCTTGCAGCCACTACTCTGTCTCACTCCCGCCCACACCCTTTCTCCTCGCAGAGTGGCCGTCAGGAAGCACGATGGTATCTCGCCCTGTGTATATGTCTGTGTTCTGGGTCGCATTGCAGCGCTTCGAGCAATGAAGGAAACGACGTTCCCCTCGATTGGATGGGACATGAGGAACTTATATCTTGCTTCGCGGAATAAACAGCGGAGGAGGGTGATCGATTTTCCATATTTGATGAGCTGTTGGAGATGCTTAGAAGCCGCTAGGAGATAGGGCAGGAGAGAATGAGCATTAAGTTCCTACAGAGTAGAGGTTTCGGGCTTCGGTAATAACATTCTCTTGATTGTGATGGTGAAGAAGCCAAGGGTGGTCAAGGAGGAGGAGGTGAAGCAGGAGGCTGAGGAGGACGAGAAGCAGAACGAGGAGGACAAGAAGACAAATGAGCCAATGCTTCGCTGTTCTTCCAGACCTTTGAGCCGCAAGAGAGAGTAAATATCCCGATGGCGAAACCTACTTGTTGTGGTCAAGCCTACCCACGACTTGTTACATCAGGAAATGTTTCAACCAATCAAGACCCATCCGGCACAAGTTCAGTTGGCGGGCACGAAAAACCGATCTTCGTATACCGCTGCACAGAGGAATGAGCAAAAAGAAAATCTCATTTACAGTGAAGATCTCCCATAATGCAGAATGATTGTGTTCTGCCGTGAAGCTGCCAAAAGCTCGAAACAGGCGAGAAAATTCTGAAACGTTGTCTTCATTGATCAAAGTACATTACCTTTCAAAGTGAAGGAGTTTCCGCTGTCAACTTCAGTTCGAGAACCATCAGACGACGTGGTGGTGTTGTTCACCCCGAAGTAGCTAGCGCATATCTCGGTGACACCGGCCCAAGCATGGCATACCCCACCGAGCATCCACCCTCGACCTCGGCAAGACGGAATCTGGGGTAAGCTATCCACTCTACCCTCGGAAATAGCGACATTTCCGTGCCTGTTCCACATCTTCTCCGCGTCTGCTACCTTGACTAGGTTGTTTCTTTCTTATATCTATCCCCGTCCATTGATTGATTTTGTTCCTTCTGTTTGTCATATCGCCACATATCCAAGCATATCCTCTTCAACCTTCATACGCAAACTTCACAATGTCGGAACGCGCAGCTCAGATCGCAGGCCACTTGAACTACCCAAAGGGTATGCTCGCCGGGCAAACCGCCATCATCACCGGCTCCGGACAAGGTATTGGTGCTGAAGCCGCTCGTCTCTTCGCAAACGAGGGAGCCAGGGTCGTCGTCGCTGACATTGACGCCAGTAAGTCTCTCCCCACCTCGCTTGCCCGTATCTTCCTACGCTGTCACTCACCATTCTATTGCCACGTACTAACACCCACCCAGCCAAAGCCGAAGCAGTCGCAGAATCCATTCGCAAATCCGGCGGCCAAGCCATCGCCGTAGCAGGCGACATCGTCGACCCATCCTACCACACCGAGCTGGTCAAGCGGGCCGCCGACTTCGGCAACGGCAAAATCCACATCATCGTCAACAATGCAGGTTTCACCTGGGACGGCGTGATCCACAAGATGACCGACAAGCAATGGGAGACCATGTTGGCCGTTCACCAGACCGGGCCTTTCAAGCTCGTGCGCGCCGCCGCACCGTATTTTAGAGTTAAGGACGGAGAGGCCAGGAATATCATTAACATCAGCAGCACGAGTGGAATTCATGGGAATGCTGGACAGGCGAACTATGCTGTGGCTAAGGCGGGAACGGTTGGCTTAACGAAGACGATTGCTAAGGAGTGGGGCCCAGCATTCGGTGTTCGCGCAAACACTATTGCTTTCGGATTTATCACTACTAGGTTGACGCAGGCGAAGGAGGAAGGTGCGTTCGTTACTACGAAAGATGGAGAGAAGATCGCGCTGGGTATCCCAGGCAATGCTTCAAGGAACACGACTGGCGTGAGCCCATACGCTGATATCCCATTGCAGAGGCCGGGATCGCCTACCGAGGCAGCTAGTGCAGTCCTGGCTGTTGCTTCGCCGCTGTTCAGCTACGTTAATGGTCAGACTATTATGGTTACTGGAGGCAGGAACATGTAAGGTGCTGACAATAAACGATGTAAATAGGGAATGTAAGCAGGATACAAAGTCAAACGGCTTGTAACACTTGAGCTACGTGTTTCCTCTACTTCATTGCTTGCATGATTGGACACAGATTCACAGCTTATCGGACCCTCAGGTCCACGATTAACTTGGGTATTGAGATGGCGCTCGACCCCCACAGCTGAAAACTGGTTAGTAGTGAGCTTCGTTGTTCCACTGATTAGCAACACTCTTCTTCAACCGGATGGTTGAGACTTGTGGTCGTAGGTTTAGGTTCGGTTAAGCTCTTACACACTGCCACCGGTGGAGCCGGCAGCCCCTGCGGATTTGGCTCGGAACGTGATCCGAAGCTCGGCGGGAAGGTCGTTGAAGCCAGGGAACATATCTGCTGGGATAACAAGTGACATGGCGATGGATGGCGTGGTTGAAAACTCGGTTAACGATATCGCTTATGGTAACGGTGAATATATCGGTCAAACGACTCGGCCGCTGTGTTGCTTCTTGTGCTTGAAACTGGTTAGCTTGAGTTTGGTAGAAGAAATATTCGAGGTGGAAATCAAAGGTGGAATTCAGGTGATGTTGAGAAATCGGTTAGTTGGTGGTGTGGTTTCGCCGAGTGTCGGGCTACGTGTAACAGGAGGCAAGTGCCACGTAGTCACACCTGGTGACGGAACATGCCATATAACCTACCAGTTGAGCGTTTACGGTTTCCAAGTAACAGTAAAGATTCAAGGACATCGATAAAAGGGATTTACTTAAGCGTGGCCAGGGCCTACGACAGCTAGGCGACGAGTGAGTGAAGTTCTCGCGTCAGAAGGTTGTGGAAGAGTTACCGCTTAGCCAATCGAGCTCCTTCTCTCTGGCGCTAGTACAACTCTGTATATCGGGAGAAAATTTGGCGGGGACATCTCACCATCTCATTTAACTCGTCAATAATTGGCCAGCTCACATCCCTTTGGTACTTTATGTATTCTAAATAAGCCCCCACTTCACCGTCTTCGCAATGATAAAACCAAAGACGTTTGACCACCTTGAGTGCTACAACTCCTGCGTTTACACATACGTGAATCCCGGTCCAGATTTCATATCACTTTTCCAGTTTTATCTTGCCAGGGACAGGTTTACTTACTTATACCCTCCCCTCCATCTGCGGCCCATCCCCTCATCCCCCTCCACCCAAGCACCACCCAAGCAACCCAGTCTATTCCCGAATAACCGCCCACTCCCTCTCGATCACCCCCCTCTTCAACCTCTTCTCTTCGTCATCCTCATCATCATCTCTACAGCCTGGGTTCTGTTTCAGCGTTTTCAATGCTATGATGCTAGCGTTCATAAAAACATGCAGGCCGGCTTGGAAATAGTAGTATCTGAAGAAGCACACCTTGTTGTTAAACTCGTTGTCAGACTTTTTAGCAGACAGGACCGGAGTATCACACGTTGCGGCGGCGTCAATTTTTCGGTTAGGAAGCAGCTGTAGCGGCGGCGAACTACTAGATCATTGTCTGAGGCTCGACCGGCATCTGAGAGAAACGAGGAAGAACGATTGCTGGCATAGACATGAACAACACGATGGTTGAATAGAAGAAGGTGAGTTGAAGTCGTCTTGAGATCGAGCTGGGCGAGGTAGCTTGGCGCCAAGCTTCCTCTAACTTCAAAGTTCAGTCATTCCAACTTGAAACTCGAACTTCGCCCAACCAAATAAGTTGGAACACTATTTCGGCATGAGGCAGGCGAGTATATAAAACTGCTAATTCATGGAGGGTAAGATAACAAAATATCAATAGTAAGCAAAGCCAAGGCAGAACAGACAGAACCGAGCTATCTTATTTCCAAGATCCAGTTCAATCTGTGATCTAGCGTGTGTCTCTTGTGCACATGTGGTATCTAAACCTTCCATATCTCCTCCTTTAAAAGAGCAAACTTAGCCTTCAGCCTCAATACTCTCGTAGCTGTTCGACTTATGCTTGGGCATGAACTGGAAGTCCTTGTGAGCCGGACCCAAGAACATCTCGGATATCTTAATCCAGTCTTTATAGTTATCACTCGCCAACAACCCCTCCAAATCATCTCTGGACCTATACGCCGGCGGCCTATCCTGCAACGAGGGTGGCAAGTGCTCAAGGATTCCAACTGGTACGTATCTATGAGCAAAAGACATCCACTCCAACAGGAATCTGCGAGTCTGACCAACTCCCATCTCATCACTTCCCCAAGCCTCCAGACCATATTTGGCAAACTTCTCAATATACCCGAGGCGCTCGGTGGAGGATTTATCCAGGTATTGACCTGCTTGGATCTCCTCAAACAACCAAGGCTTAATCAACGCCCCTCTCGCCAACATGACAGAGTCCACGCCTGCGTTGTTGATATGGTCGTAGTAGTCTACATGGGAATAGCAATCTCCATTGCCGATGAAGTACAACTTCTCACCATTCGCAAGATCCCTCGCATCAGGCTCACGCACCGTATCGGCCAGAGAGTCTTTCTTCTCGTTGTAAGACTTGATCTGTGCGGCGCATTCGGCAATGTAGCTCCAATCTGCAGACTTTGTATAACGTTGTTGCCTAGAACGGCCGTGGAGAGTAATAGCAGCGCACCCCGGTGGACCGAGACGATCCCTCGTCTCTGTTCCGCCGAAGGCCAGGCGCTCGATGAGCTTTGTGGCTGTGGGCTTGTTGTCGCGGGTCCCCATGCGGATCTTGGCCGTGATCGGAATTTCCAAGGACACGGCATTCATACCTCTAATCATCTTCTCGAGCTTACTCGGCGCATCAAGTAGTGCGGAGCCGGCACCCGTGTTGGTCACCAACTCGATTGGACATCCACAGTTCATCTCGATGGAACGGACGTTTGGGACGAGATTTGCGATGGCCTCTGTGGATTTGATAGCCATCCACGGTTTGTTGGCCGAGATTTGAATAGCGAATTTCTTGTCCTTAAAGTTGTCGTATTTCGAGCCCGAAAGGACCGATTTAGGTGTGTATTTAGGCGGAGAGATTTCCGACTCGTGGGCCTTCATTAATGCCCATTCACCTTTTGTCCCCTTGATGAGGGACTCAGACATAGCCATCTCGGAGTACGTAACCTGGGCACCGAGCTCAACACATAGACGTCGGAAAGGGAGATTTCCCTGTGTGGTGAGAGGAGCAAGGACTGGAGTCTCCGGCCCGTAGTATAGACGGCGCTTTTCAGAAGCACGGAAAGGCGGCTCCTTATACGACGCCCGGTGGTCTTGTACCTCCTCGCCTGCTTTAGCGTGGTAAACCTTCTCCGCGACTTTATGTTCGTTCTCCAACCACTCTGCGTATGGCTCTGACTTCTCGAACTTGAAGCGGCGGCGGGCGAGGTCGAGCTTGTCTTTTGTAGGCACGACGTTGACGACGCCGGCGCGGTTGTCGTCGTCGTCTACTTCGGCGGAGGAGCAACGCGCTGGGTCGAAAGTGAGACGGAACTCCTTGCGGCCATCCTCAAACTCGACTTCCTCCATATGCGATTTCGCAAAGCGGCACTTCCACCCTGCGTAACAGCGGCCGTTGGCCTCCCAGACTGGGCACTTTCCAGCGAATGTAGTCAGGTCGTCTCTCTTTCCCTCCTTTAAATATAGCCTAATATCATGCCCTAAATTACACCTCTCCCCAAAGTTACACGGCTTAGGGCTGAACTCGGGCGAATTGGCGACACTATTACACAACCGAATAGCATCGTGGCTCGAGCCGAATGCTCTCGCCTTGTTCTGGCCCTTCTCCTTCTTCCCCTTCTTGTTCCTTTTGTTCCCAGACTTCTGATCCTCTGGCAAATCGCGATCGTCAATGACGTGCTTCTTGCTCTCGGCTGAGTCGTCGTCGATTGTTGCTGGGGCCGCGGGGACCTCGATTCTGCCGGCGCCGTGGATTTCGTATTCGGGCTTGACCATAGCAACACCGCGGACCTTTTCTCTCTCGCCGTTTGCTGCTGGGATTAGTGCATCGGTTCTTGCGCGCTTGGCGGATGGCTCGCCATTCGGGTTGACGGCGTCGGCGGTGGCCATGATAGCATCGGCTGCTGCTGCAGTAACAGCGTGCACGGCATCCTCGAGTGGGCGCTTGAGAGAAGTGGCGGCCTCGGTAATCTGCTCAATAACTGGTTTGGCGCCGGTAGTCCCAGCCTTCTTCGCATCACCTTCTGGACCAAGAGCCATATCGACAGTCGCATGTACAGCGGCATCCACCGCGCCAGTAGCAGCGCTCACAGCCTGGACTGCACCCTCCAGCGCTGGCTTGACGGCAGAAGCTGCCTCAGTGACCTGCTCCATCACTGGCTTCACGTCGGTAATATCTGTGCCAGACATGTTCACGGTTGTCTCAATTGGTGATGAGACGCTGTGATGGGAGAAGAGGGCGAGGTGGGAAGGCTGAGAATAAACGCGCCCTCAATAATTTTCGCGGCCGCGTCTCTTATCTTAGCGTCATCTGGCAAGGCTAGATCTCCCAAGGTCTCAGGGACGAAATTGGGATGCGATTGGTCATTTTCGACTCAGGCACACTTCTTTGACATGTCTCAAACTGTGAATTTTGACACTTCCAGACGTCGAACTTAGTTTCGATGGCAGGTAAATATTGTTTGCATCTTTTCATAATCTGTCAACGTCTTTCCCTATTTCCCCCGCTTGTCAGACCTTAATCGTCCAGCCCTCGCGTTCCTAGCTCCATATACTCGTACAGGGGTACCTAAGGTCCAAAGCCACCAACATGCAACCGTCCCAATCCAACATCGCAACCCACAGGCAATCACACACTCCTCCAAATTACAAGTACCCGTACGAGTAACCATGTCACGACAACGTTCCCCCTCAAATCTAAACAACATAAATATAACCGACCAATTCTACCACGAATTCCTCGCCTCACCCCCTTCCGCGCGCTTCCCAATGTCCCCTTCAGAAAGCCGGCGCGACAAGCGGGAAGCGCTGAGTCCGGTGAAGACGAATAATGCGAATGTTTTTCGGACGCACAAGATTGCGCCGGTGCCGGTGTCGCCGCGCACGATGGGACGGCCACAGGACACAATTCATGAGGAAGCAGCAAGACCACCAACGATGAGGACGAATAGTGGGCACGTTGCGAGTCGGAGTCAGGATACGCGGAAAGGGAGTGCTAGCAGTGCCAACGGCAGCACGGAGTTAAGAAGCAGATCACAATCGCAATCACAATCTACTCAATCGCCTTTACCTCAGTTCCCTGCGCCGAATCTTTCGTCCCCGCCGAGTGAGAGGATGCGCACGCCTACCAGTCCAGCCACAGCTCTAAAGCCAAGTAGCGGACAGCTACATCCCCCGGCTTTGACAACAAGCGCTAGCACAGCCACATTATCAGCAGCTACAACTCGTAAAGATGAAAGGCCCCTCGCTCTTCGTTCCACATCCGCGATAGCCTCCAAACCCTCAACGACTTCGATCTCTACATACCAGACTGCGCGCCCCTCCACCGGTCCCTCAGCTTCAACTCCCTCTACAGCAAAATCACCAAAACCCGACTTGAAATCTGGCCTGGAGAAAGCCGCTAAAACTCACATACCGATATTCAACATCCTCGATAACCCCGCTCCGCGCCCAGCACGGGAAGGTTATACCGCATTCCCCAGTTTACCGTCGCCTCCAGCATCTCCGTCGTTAGATTTACCAATAGCGCCAACGACTGGGATGTATTGGAGCAAAGCTCCGACCTCTGGCGTCCAGCACACAGCGTTACGCGCCCACACCACCACACTCATCGGCTCAAACATCTGTATCTTCGGCGGGTGCGATAGCACAACCTGTTTTGACACTGTCTACGTCTACGACTGCGATTCTTACCATTGGAGCAAACCTCTCTTGACGGGTCAAGGACCGCCGCCGTTGAGAGCTATGACGACCACGGTGGTGGGCAAGAAATTGGTTATCTTCGGCGGAGGTGACGGGCCGGCGTATTACTCTGATGTTTGGGTGCTCGACACGGTCAACTTTCGCTGGTCTAAGCCTTCAGTTGTTGGGACGGGAGCGGGGCCAAGCAAGAGGCGGGCGCATACGGCGTGTTTGTATAGAAATGGCATATATGTTTTTGGGGGTGGTGATGGGGTGAGGGCGTTGAACGATGTTTGGAGACTTGACGTCTCGGAGTTGAGTGTTGGGAAGGTGTCTTGGAAACTTATTTCTGGAGATGCCGCGACAACGGCACCGCCACCGCTACCGCCACAAAAGAGCAGCAATACTAGGGGGACTTCGAAACAGCCGAATAGAGACCTCCGTCCTAAACCACGCGGATACCACACCGCAAACATCGTTGGTTCGAAGTTGATAGTCTTTGGTGGTTCGGATGGCGACTCTTGCTTCAGCGACGTTTGGCTTTTCGACATCGCTACTAAAACATGGACGCCTATCAATACACCTGTGCTCAGCTCCCCAACATCACGGCTTGCGAGTCCTCAAACCTCGTCCGTCAAGGCGGAGGTTGGTAAGGATGGGGATGGGGAGGGCACGGAGGAGGAAGAAAAAAAAGTTGAATATCCCCGCCTAAGCCACACGTCGACATTGGTGGGGAGTTATTTGTTCGTTATTGGCGGCCACGATGGAGTGGAGTACAGCAATGATGTGCTCTGCCTCAATCTTGTCACAATGACATGGGATAGGCGCAAAGTTTACGGACGCACGCCCGCGGGGAGGGGATATCATGGTGCTGTGCTGTGCGATGGACGAGTGATCGTCGTAGGCGGTTTTGATGGAGGAAGTGTCTTCGACGACGTGTGGAATCTTGAGCTGGGTGGGAGTGCTTATTACTCACAAATCAGCTGTTTTTCTATTGAGGTGTGAAGGGCTTTACAACAGAAGCTACCCAAATTAGAACTCGGAAATGGAGGCATGAAAAGGAGGCGAGGAGATGGAGTGAAAACTGAAAGAGAGGGCCGGATAGGCTATCTAGAACTATATGCCACGAACAGACACGCGCTGCTATAATTTATGAACTACAGTCAAGCTGCTCTCTTGAAGGCCAACGCTTGCACAGTTGGTTGTTATCAGTTTTACATTTTTGAGTCAGTGTGATCCTTTTCTAAACCTTTGGCATGTGAAACCCATCAAGGTATCCTTCTGTTACGACAACCATGACAACACCAAATCAACCTCCTCACCACCCTTTCTTTTCACCCCCGTTTCGTGTTCTTCTAAATTATGACTGCCAAAAACAGCCTCGGGAAACCGGCACACCCAAACCCACGGGAACGCCTCCATAACTCGCTCTGACATGTATGCTGCAGGAACTGCCGAGGTTCATGCACCCCACGAGGCTATCTGAAATAATGCCGACAGCCTCGTTTGCGCATACTGATGCAGTTACTTCATCTCTTTGGCAGATACCTTTTACCTTTGCATTTCCCTGTCTCTCTATTGCTGCTATAGCTCGAATCGAGGCTTTCTCCGCTCTTGTCGCTGTAACCCTCTTCCTACTTCACCACCCCCCCCAACCCTCATCAGGTCAATACGCTCCAAATACCACAACCATGGTGCAGCGCATACCCAGAGCAGAGGACTTCGTTCCATTGAACGATTTTGAGCTTTCCCTCTTAGAGAGCACGCCGGCGGGCCAGGAAGCTCTGTCTACCTGCCCATTGGAGGACTTAAGGACACCGAGAATCTTTCCCACCGAACGCAGAGCGCACTCCTCCACCGGCGATTCCATGGTTAATACAACATTCAACAACGAGGGAACTATACCCCAGTGGACCACCTTCTCCGTTCCGCCACATTTCACCAACCAGATAGACGACCGCTACCCGCTCGGTGAGCGCACTCCTCCACCTTCTCTTCTGGTTCCTTTACCGCCAATATCTCCGACTTCCTTTTCCCTCGCCGATCTTCTCATGCTCCTCCATTGACTATTACGAGTAAGCGGTGAGCATAATGAGAGAGCTAACGTAAACCAGGACTCTTTATAATGCATCTTAAGATTGGCTCCTCACTAAACGGCCATCCACATAAGCTTCATGGTGGAGCGCTGTCAATGATTCTTGATGAAGCGATGGGGAGGGCGAGCAGACATCATTGCAGGTGAGCATCCTTCTCTTCTTGTCTCTTCTCTCCCTTCGTTCTAAAAAGGGCCGGACTGGACTGGCATGGCTTGTGGCGGAAGTCGAAAAAGCAGGGTTGGAGAAAAGAGATAAAATAACTTTACGAGAGGCCGTGGGAGTAGAGAAACGCGGAAGAAGGAATGGTTGAGTGTTGGTTTGAAGGGAGAGTAGAAAGGAGAAAGAGAGTTTACTGACGGGTGCAGTGACGATACGGTAGCCTTCACTGCAACAATGACCGTTGATTACAAGGCGACAGTTAGCACACCAGGAGTATTAACCGTTAAGAGTTGGTTAGAGGGAAGAAGTGATGGGAGGAAACACTGGGTCAAAGCCGAGGTGATACAGAACGGAAAAATCGTCGCTGGCGGCAGCTGTCTCTTCCTCGAGGTGCCGAAGCCTAAGGAGTACTACAAGCTTGCGAATTTATAGGAACACAAGAGAATGAGGCCTAAAAAATAAAACATGAAGCCTCAAGTTTTGGATCGGAATCTGTCGGTGGTGTTGAAGATCCACGATCATTATGCATTACAATACAAGGAAATATAACAAGAAATACGCCTGCTGTCCATAGTTGGAAACAAGCAAGAAACGAGCAATAGCTCTCCGACATCCTCTGATGCACTCCCAATATCCTTTTTCAAACAAACGCTCTACTCGGTCCTCAACCCCGCATCATCCTTCTTCTGCCCCTTCTCGGGACTGCCATTGCTTCCCTTTCCCCCAATCTTCTTCGTCTTCCCCAACAACCTCTTTGTGCGTCCAGTCGACTTATGTACTCTGAACCAATAATACAAAAGCACAGCCGCACAAATATTAAACACCAAATACGCGAAAATCAACCCAAAATTCCTCCAGCGCGTACTATACTCAACCCTACTCTGCGACAACAGCTGATCCGCATTACTCAACGGACAATACTCACAGTTCTCCGTACTCTCCGGATTATATATCTGCCCTCCCGCCGCGGTCGCATAGCGCTGCAGGTATTCCCCGCAACTCTGCCCGTTTGGCGGCTGCATGACCGCCAGCTCGTTTTGGGCGCACCTCACGGCGCGACCACTCAGCCCACTCGAGATGATGCCAGAGACGAGGTATGTGAAAGGACTGACTCGCCACATGAAGATCCAGAAGCCGGGAAGCGCATCCGGCGTTTGGAAGACGCCATTGAAAACCAAGATCAGTGAAAAAAGCAGTGTCGCGATCGCACCGGCCGTTTCCGCATCGGGAATTGCGGCGATGATCATATTACTGTAGGTTGAAGCAAACACGAAGAGCTGGATGCAGTAGAGCAGGACAAGGCCCTGGCGCTCGGAAGACTGGATGCCGTCGCGCGTGTAGATGGGGTAGTAGTAAGCGGCGAACACGGTGATGCCGAGGAGGATTTGGTACGGGATCTCTACGGAGATATTGGCGATCAGGAAGGCTTTCCAGGAGTAGGCTTTGCTAGGGCGCTCGCGTACTTCGTAAAGCTCGCGCTGCGTTACGAAGCGTGGCATAATTTGCTGTCTGGAGGGTTGGGTTAGTAGGTTTACGCTGAATATAGGACTGAGAGGACTTACACCATGGAGGAGACGATGGCGATCAACATGAAGATGGAGAAGATGGTGTTCTGGAGTCCTTGTTGCGAGGAGTCGACGTGGAAGAAGGAGAAGGAGATGAAGAGCGCGGAGACGATGCCGAGAATGAACTTCGAGTAGATGTACTCCGGCATGCGCCAGTACTGGGCGAAGACACGCTGCGTGACATACCAGATCTGGCTGCTGAGCGGCATGGCGAATTCGTCGTGACTTGAGGCATCATTTGCATCAGAAGGTGGGTGTGAGCCAAGCTCCTTCTCTAACCGGTCGAGCTCATTATAGACACCCTGGCGTTGAGGAGAGTTGAGCCAGGTAGCCGGCCAATCGATAGACTTCTCGTTGATAACGTTGAGCATGTACTCGGCGGGGTTCTCAGCAGGATCACACTTCGGCGCGTCATTCTGCTCAAAGTAATCAAGGAGAGTCTGCGAATCATGACCCAAATCGCCAAAATACACAGTCTTTCCTCCCTTCGCCAAGAGTAACAGGTTATCAAACTGCTCAAAAAGCACAGCACTCGGCTGATGAATCGTCGCCAACACCGCCTGTCCATTGTCCGCCAACTTCCTTAGGAACGCAACAATAGCCCAAGAGGACTGGGAATCGAGACCAGAGGTCGGCTCGTCGAGGAAGAGGAGGAGTGCAGGCTTGGCAGCGAGTTCCACGCCAATGGTAAGCAGTTTGCGTTGTTCGACGTTAAGACCCTCGCCTGGGACGCCGACCACGGCTTCGGCAAAGTCTTCCATGTTTAACATCTTGATAACGTCTTCAACAAACTCGTTCTTCTCGGTTGCGGAGACAGTATTTGGTTGGCGGAGATAGGCTGAGAAGCGGAGTGCCTCACGAACGGTTGTGGTATCGAGATGCAGATCTTGTTGTTGGACGTAACCGGTTTTACGTTGAAAAGAGGCATCGCGGGGTTTACCAGAGACCAACATATCGCCGGTGATAACACCCATATCGACACGCTCTGCCAACACGTTGAGCAGCGTGGTCTTACCCGCACCAGAAGCACCCATAAGCGCCGTCAAAGTACCAGGCTTAACCCATCCAGAAACATCATCAAGAAGCTTACGCTCACCGCCTTTAACCGGTACGGTATAGCAAACATTCTTCCAAGAGAAGATATCGGTTTGCTTAGCCAAAGCCTTAATGTTGTCATTCTGATTCTGCTCAATCTCTGCGCTATGAGAACGAATTGGGTGCGCCGAGCCATCCTCGCGAGACTCCTCACCCTCAACGAGTTCCTTTGGAGCATGGCCGCGGCGGAAAACTAAAACTTCGGCAGTCGAAGTGGTGGAAGAGTTCAACTCGGCGGCGACCATGTAGGTGATGAAGAAGCCGATGGTGAAAGCCATAAGGATACCAAAGTTGCGCCACAAGTGTCCGAAGCTGTACTGATACGCTGACTCCAGATAACGGTCGCCATCGACGTAGTCCTGTCCTGGCACAGCTCCTGGTACCGCACAGACAAAGTTGTTGCTTCCTGGCGTGAGATTTGGGTACGCTGGGACGATAACACTGCAACGGAACCTTTGTCCATGCAACTCGTTAACCAACAGCGCTTCGAAGGTGTAGAAGACTGGATTAAGGAATCTCAACCACCCAAACCACGGCTTCATGAACGCCACAGGGATGACGTAACCAGTGTAGATAATAATAGCGAGGACCGAGACACCAGCAATAGCATGAGCCTGCGCCGCCGTCTTCGTTGTCGCAGCGATCGTGCGGAAAATCATACTCATCGTGAAAATTGCGACGAAGTTGAAGAGGAAGAAGACGAAGAACTGTCCTGGCTCACGGCGCAAGCCAGCCAGGAAGTACAGGATAATATTGAAGCAGATGGCGATTGCGAACTTAACAGGGATATCGGCGACGATTCCAGCGACAGCTTCGGCGAAGGGGTGGTAGAAGCGGTAAGAGTGGTGCTTTTCGACGATGGTGCGCTGGTCGTAGAGTTTGTTAATTTCGTTTATGGCCATGAGGGCGTTGAGCAGGACGGCGAAGAAGAGAACACCTCCTTTTTGGAAGAAGGAGTTTGTGTCGTTGGGGGTGTTGTAGAAGAGGGATCCGATGATGAGGGCCATGACTGTTTGGCCGATGATTTGGGTGATTGTAGCGGCTCTATCGTTCCATAATCGTTGATACGCTCGGATGGTCAGGTATTTGACTTGCATCGGTACACTGACTGTATATGGCGAATCTGGGCGAATATGGTCAGATTGCATCTCCTTACGACTCTCGTAGAATTCCTGTAGTTTTGGTCCGCCAACTGGCCATTCGCGCTCATATTCCTCAATCTCGACCATCATTTGGCGATGCGCTTCCGAGTTCAGCCAGTAAGCCTCGAAATCGTCAGGAGTGCGTGGCACGCGCTTCTCATAACCTGGTCTGACCTTACGCTCCATCGGGTTAGTGACCGAGGTCAAGAAGTCTCCAGTTGTTTGGCGAGATGGGCATTCGTAGCCCATATCAATGAAATACTGCTTCGCGCTGTCAACAGGTCCAAAGTAGATCTGACGACCCTCATACAAAACAATAGCCTTATCAAAGGTATCGTAAATAGCTTGTGAAGCCTGGTAAATGGCCATCAAGTGCGTCGAGCCGGTAATATTAGCGGACATACGCAGCGCTTTGGTGAATTCCAAAGCAGTAGCAGAATCAAGCCCACGGGTGGAGTTGTCCCACGCTGCTAATGGAGAGCCGGCCAACGCCATCTCAGCGATGGAAACACGTTTTCTCTCTCCACCAGAGACACCACGCACGAACTCGTTACCAACACGAGTATCTCTGGTATGCGATAACCCGAAGATGGCCATCACAACACTCGCCATGGCCTTGGCGCGCTCGTCTCTCGAGAGGTCGCTGACGCGTGCCTGCGGAGTTCTGACTCTGGCTGCGAATTCGAGAGTCTGGCCGGTTGTCAGGTGCGGGAAATGCTTGTCGACTTCTTGGTTATACACCAGCTCGCCCTTGAAATGCTTAACCATCCTATGCTGCTCAATACCATCATAATGGATGACACTTTTGGGATCGACCTTCAAACCATAGGTCTCACCCATAACAGTCTTTAAAAAGGTCGAGCACCCAGATCCTGGTCTGCCGAGGACGACAAGGAGCTCTCCTGGCTTAACCACACCCTCGAATTTCTTCAAGATCACTCTCTCCTTTCCACGATGGAGCAGCTCCTTGAGTCTCAACGGTGTTGTAGCCACAGAGCTCACAGTCTGCTGATATTGCAGCGACGACCCCGTTCCCGTAACCCTGAGATCCTTCCATACAAATCCAGATCTCAAAATCTTAACACCTTTTTCACCAGCCATCCGCATCAGCACCCTGGCAAACTTATACGCATCGAACTTCTCACTATTGGGATCCAGCGTCGGGTCATCAAGCCCAACATCAGCATACGTATCCCTCCTCTGCAAATCATTTCCCACACTCGCATTCGCTGTTGACAATCTCCTCCCCCCAATCGTAGCATTACTCGCAATCCTGTGCAGCTCGGCTCGATCACCAGCGCGGACTTCGATATCAGGGCGCGGAGAGCGTGGGCTGGACGCGGTGCGGATGCCTTCATACTCGGTATCTGGGACGTCTGGGCGGGTTTGGACGGCGTGGAGGCCGGTGCCTGCGATGCCATCGTGGTCGGGGCGCATAGCATTAATATCGATGGTTTGACCTCTGTGCTCGAGCTCGCGCGGTTGCTCGAGAGCCTCGTTGATGGTGGAGCTGCCGGAGGAGGAGAACGTGCTGTTGCCGCCGGCGTTGATGGCCTCGAATACTGGAGCCATGGTGGCTCTTTTTTCGTCGGTGGTGATCAGTCGTTAAGTGGTTGTGCTCTTCGCACTTTGTTTGATAGTGTGTGACGCAGCTGGAGTATCGTACGTTAAACCGCTGGGTGTCACTTGACAAATGTGAGGAGGTAAATTACATGAAAACACCTTCTTCGCGGCACTGGTTATTGATATATGAAAGCCACCGATCTTCGTAATCTTTCCACCTGACAAACTCTTGACCCACCTGCGTTCAGTCGGGGCTTTGAAACTTCCGACAAATTGTGAACAGATGGAGGAATACGTCATGACGACAGCTCCGGCTCTGACAGACTGACAGCCTATCAAAGGGAGTGGCTCGCGTACGCAGCGGTGCCACTTTGGACCGCATCTGGCATTGCTAGTCAAACAGACTATACTCGAGTACCTCGAGTACCCACTTGACCAGTGCCCACCGCAGTTCTACCAACAGATTGGCATATCTTAACAAACTCGATCCGGTAAATAGATAGCTCCTCACGCCATTGTTTGTCCATCTATCTCGGCGAGACCTGCAGGCGACATCCTCTCTACTCCTTCATATCTGAATTCAGATATGAACCATTAGACATGACGTTATATGCCAAGCCTACGTTTTCATATCTCTGTACTCAGCAAGAGGACTCACACATACGTTTGGTGGTTATGTCACCTCGTGGGCAGCGTCGCAAACGGCCGCCGACCCAGCCCAGCGCGCAGAAGCTTATTCAGCGCCGGCCTTAGACCCACAGCTGAGCCACAAATCGAAGTGTCGTAAGCCACTGACTGGCCAGTTAGCCGCGAGGATTTGTGAAAGCTTGTTCCTTAGGTGGGTCTTCCAATTTAGTTATGGTTCTACTAATAGGGTAGCTCGCCCTCGGTCTATTGTCGCAGTCTGGGGAGTCTAGAGTACGAGGAGGAATGCTGGTTAATTTCCAATTGCGTATCTCACTGCTCGTGAATGCCAGAAGTTTGTCGCAGGGCAGGGGCTTTGGGGGCCAAAAACAGCCTGACTAGCAATGTCACGTGAGCAAGCCAAGAAAGCATTCTTTTGGTGACAAGGCGGCACGGCGGCAAGGCGACAAACTTTAGGAATCCACGAGTAGGCGCGACTAGGAGAGATTCGTCTACATGTGAAAGCCAACGCATTGCGCTCGGTCGGCAATGTGATGTCTCTCCACCCCACCGTATCTCCGAAGGTCCTTACGAGTGCATTCGAGGGAGGCAAGATAGGCGCAGTTATTTCGATTGCTTCGTCATCTTCCACCATCGTTGAGCGTTGCCAAGTTATGCCAAGCATTGCGTTTCTAGGCTGCATTCTTCCATCACCACCATCTATCCCAATGCATAACTAGGGGCATAACTAGGGGCATAACACGGACCCGTTTGCATCGGGGCCGAGGAGGACGGCGCCGGGAGTTCAGCCTCCCGATCGGGACCAGAATCACCAGCGCGGATCGCCTCGGAGGAATGGTTCCCTGCAATCTCCGTGCGCCGCTGTCGCCGCCACCGAGCTTCGTACAGTACCTCCGTAGACGCTAGCGGGGAGATAGCGGCATTTCTGGTTCGGGAGAGAATGGCTTTGTAAGATAGGGCTATGGGTCGGGCTGAACTGTTTGTACAGTACTGTAAGCTGGTGTTTCCCATGTTCTTTTGATATGGCAAGGCAACGAACGCACTTGTCGACTTTGGCCCATTTGTACTCAAATTGTCGTGTAGTAAATAAAGTAAGCGGTAAAAGACATGAAATAAAGAGGTTATTTCTTGACCCAGCTTAGTGATTCCACACAAGTCAGCCTGCGAGTTTCTTCCAGGGCTTGACGTTAGCCGTCAATGATGCATTTATCAAATACAAGTACAGAGATGGCCTTGAAGACCTGTGCATATTCACAAGTCACACATTAGACAAGACGACAAAACGACAAGACGACAAGACAAAAAATACGACAAGCCAAGTTCGCTCTTCAATTCTTTCATTCGTCTCTTTCTTCGGTATTCAGCTCAGTACAAGTTGCTTATTCAACCTGCTATACACAAGTCGCTCAAGTGTCTACCCATTGACCCCTGGACGCCTTTGAAAAAAGCAAAGCCACATTGGGCACCCCGTTGGCATCTCCCCAAACTTTTTTCCCAAACTCATTTTTCTGGTATTTTGACATATCGCAGCTCGTCAACTCCATTCACGGCTCCCATACCTCCTCACTCCGCAAAAGACTGCTAGCACTGTCGCCCATTCAGCCCATTCTTCTCCTCTTCGGACTCCCATCCTTCTCGCCCTCTGCAACATTCTCGCCGTCAACCGCCCCAGCCTGATTCTCAGTGATGCCATCCATCCCCATAGTAAAATCCAATCCCGGCGCAAGCGAATCATTATTATATCCGCCACCGAACCCGAACCCATTATCTCCCACTTCTGGGTTATAATACGCACCAGCATCCAGGAACTGGTCCAAGTCGACTCCAGGACTAGGTGCCACATCGCCAAAATAACTACTCTGCCCTTCAACCCCCGAGATCCTTCCCCCCGGCGTCATCGGCCCAAGAATATTAGACACCTGGCTAATCTTATTATCCTGCTCCCTCTGCATCTCCATCAGCCCATCGATCTGCTGCTGCGTCAAACCCATCTGATTCATATCCAACGGCGCGGCCGGACTACTTAGCACATTCAGTCCCTGGCTCCCTACCCCCGTACTAGTCATCAGATCCAGCATCTGGTCCCTCTGCTGATTCGTAAGGGGCGACTGCCCGTTGGCGTGTTCGTAGTGGCTCAGCACGTCGGGGAACGGCATGTCTTTTTGCCTACTTCTCCCCTTATTAGTGGAGTTGATGAGATCCATGATATTCCCCTGCGCAACGCCCTGCCCCTGTCTACCCCTGTTGATTTGAGGAGTTGTGGCTGCGCTCCCATTTTGCGGGGAGTTTGCGGCACTAGGATCTGGTTTGATGGACGGTGCTGACCCTGAAGCTTCCGGACTCCCGCTTTGAGGGGAGGTTTCAAAGACCTCTTCAATCGCTCCGGATTGAGGTGTGGTGGCTGATTGGCGGTAGTTGTTGGAGGAGGAACTCTTGCCAAGTGACGAGGGGGTGGAGACATTGGAGATGTGGCCGGTGGTTTGACATTGGTTCTTCGTTGGTGGCATAAGAAGGCGAGGTGGACGACGCATCGGCGAGACGTTGCCATTGGTCTGGTTTTGATGGACGTTGCCGAGATCAACGACGTTGCCTTGGTGGTGCTGTTCTTGTTGTGGGATATTTCCGAACATCTGCATGATATTTTGCGCCCCTCCATTGTTGTCCAGACTGCGGTTGTAAACGGTTGCGAGGAAAGTTAGGATAGCATTGATGGAGCTCTCGTGACGGTTGTGAAGTTGGGTAAAGGCGTCTGCTTGCTGATAAAGATCTTGATGTTCCTTTCTCAGCCGGGCGATCATATTCGAGATGTTATTCTGCTGCTGCTGAATATCCCTCAACTGCTTTTGCACAACCGTCAATGCGACTGGCCCCGCTGGACCTTCGCCAGGCGCTGCGGAGATAGCCCGAGGTATGCTGCCATGGTGATCGCCGTAGCCGTACGCCTCCTCGATGTTATCCTTGTTATCCTCGTCGCTCTCCTCTGCACCCTCCTCTTGCTTCGTGCGGCCCTTGCCCTTCTTCTGCGGGTTCTTTGGCTTGTTGATCAGCCATAAAAGATTTGGGTGGCCGCGCTTAAAGTAGGGGTTGTAGTATTCGCTTGGACTCTTGTTCTTGCGCTCGCTGGCCTTCATCGAGTTGTCGGAGAGTCCAACGCGCTTGTGGAAACCGTACATGTTAAGTTGGCGAACGAAAGACGCGTAGTTGTTGTGCTTGAACAATTCTGGTATCAGGGTCTTTGCAAACTCGTCCTCATCTAAGACTACAAACGAATCGCCGCGCTCTGACCATCTAATAAGGTCGGTGTTTTTGCCATCATCAAGGAAACTGAGTTGTGGTTAGCCTTTGTCTCTTTATGCCTCATGCGGATGTGCGCGCCTACCTGTTCAATTTCTGCACAAACGGCGGTATCTGCTTGCGCTTAGACTGTGCGTCTCGCTTTGCAGCAGCCGCTCTCTCCTCAAGTCTTTCAATGCTATCGTTCTCCGCCAATCCGCTATTCTGCCCGCTTGGGTCGTGAAAGACATCGTCGGTAAGAGCCCACTCATTTGGGTTGTGGAACGACCTTTGCTGCACCATGTGTTGATTTGGTCTCCTTGCCAACTGAGTCGAAGGTGCTTGGACACCTTGTGGGTACTGGGGATTGGATACCGTGTTGGCGCCGTAACCAGACGTATTGTAGTTCAATTCAGGGTATATTGGATTTTCTATCGGCGTTTGATTCCACATGTATTCATTGTTGCCCACCTGCTGGCGCTGTGGGTTGAAAGATTGGTTCGGCATTTGGATGTTTCCGATGGGAGATGCTCCTGGCGCAACGCGTTTGCGTGGATTCGGTGGTCCAGGGGGATTCATCCACGCGGTCATTTAGACTATGGATATGTGTATGCGAGGTCAAGCTACGATGCACAGGAGTTCGGGCGCCGCGAGATTGACCTGGTGTTGAGCGAAAATCGTCGCAAGGCTTGCGTGTAACCGTCGAGGCTGTTTGCGGGAGCGTAGCCGCGTCCAAACTTCTCAATGCGAGGGAGAGGACAACACGATAGTCTGGGCGGCAGATATCACTCGTAAAGGCTTATCGGGGATTGCGCGCGCAGGTAATTCGCAAGTTCTGGTGAGGTTCAGAGAAGCGTGGAGTCTACTTTTGTTTTCTGGGGACGCTCCGCTTATGTATGTCTACCTAACCTGGCGAAATTGAAAGAGAAAGTCTTCGTCAATGCTGGCAATGTTTAGGGTGTTCAGACGCGCTCTATTGTTCGATAAAAAGCTGTTCTGAGACAAGATGTGAAGCGCACGCAAAGTGAATTCGTTGTTCGTGGTCAATGAGACTGGCCCGGGAGGTTCGGCGGGTTGCAGAGATGCGGTGTCGACTTTGTCCGGACGGTGAGGGATCAGGCGCGGCTGTCTCAGCACTGTCTGTCGTCTTCGCGGGGGTTGAGGGGGACAAAAAGAGTTTGGGGAGCGGGGTATCAGATCTATGAAATGTTTTTTTGCTAACTACTCATGACGCGGTATCGCAGGGTGAGCTAAGCGCCAGAGACAAGGTGTCTTGCTGTTAAGGCTCTATCAGAACGATCGCTAAGGTCAAAAGTAGTGCAGCAGTGGTTTTTCGCCACCTCACTATGATATCAGCCTGAGGTCTTTGGCAACATGGCATGCCGTGGCTGCCAGCCACTTGCATACACGTGATGACTTGGCACATTGAGCAAACGTGATGTACTGCACCCCAAGAAATTCCTCCGCTTGTGTTCTCATTGGCTATCTAATACTTAAATTACGCTAGTGCTAGTTTCTTTCGACAACCATTACACCATCTAGCTATTTAGTGAAAAATTATTAGAAGGAGCAAGTCTCATATGGCAAGACCACATTGCGACTCAGGAACCGAAAATCATGTCTCGAAGCGCATTGGTACGAGAAGCGTCTGCAACATCAGAGCTTGAACCGGTCACAGTGCTTGGACAAAGATATTGAGATATATGCGCTGGCAAAAATAAAGAGAATATATATGCTGCACACGTTTTCTGGCAATATCTGCTATGTAAGCTTGAGTCGGCGAAGGTTACATCAATCTTGGTACAGAATGCTTGTTTCGCGATGTTAACTCAGCATTGTGCCGTCCTGTGCCGTCCTATGTCGCCCTATGTCGTCCTAAAGCACCACATTTGCCCAACTTCTGAGTATGTAGGCTGGAAATTCCTCCGAGATTGTCGGTACATCTGTTTCCAGACGTCAGGAAGTGGATGGGAAGATGAGTATTCGCACTCGAAGACAAGGACGCGGTTGTCAAAAATAGCGACACAGGCAGCGAACCTTGAACTATACCGCCAGCATGTCTGAAAGGGGTTAGCTTCAAATATCTGCCAACGACAGGCGCACGTACCACTTTAGCACGTGATACACGGATTAACCGTCGGTGGGCAACACACAGCAACGTCCATCGTAGGTATACTATCCTCAGTACGCCCAGGATCTCAACTTTCACCAACTCATAACTCTCATAACTATATAGAGCAAAGAGAGACCTTTCCGCGCAATCAACCGCAAAGTTGTTACAGTGCTGGCGGCACTGAATACAGTAAGTTCTGCGGTGCTAGGCAAGTGCCCAGCCTACACGCATCCTCCCGGGCAGTCTCATACCTTCCCCTTTCCGGCCCTACTTTATCGTTGTGGCCTGTTTAAACTGGAGAATGCATCCAGCATGCTTCTCCCAGTTTGAAGGAGTCATCTTGTCATAGTATTCCCCCGCTGTTGTTGAGTTATGGCAACCTTGCGTTCTAACCACCGCATGGCTGCCTGCGGGTTGAGCCTTCCTTGGCAGCCGTACTGGACAAAATCGTCAACCGTCAGTCCCAAGCATATCCTTCCCCCGACAATTAAACGCGCTCCCATCACCAAAACATCCACATACATTCTTCAACGACGTAACTCCCCAACCCCGTCTCCGTCAACAAAACTGTCAGTAGTGTACACAACAAACCTCTCACAACAAACCAAACTACTATAAATCGATCGCAATGGCCGGAGGCAAGGGAAAGTCTGGTGGAAAGTCGTCGGGAGGAAAGACTGGTGCGGATGGAAACAAGAAGCAGCAGAGCCACTCCAGCAAGGCTGGTCTTCAGGTCAGTTACTATCATCAATGAGAATTGCGCGTGAAGCGACGTCGAACGAAGCTTTTTGACGACATTCCGATATCCGACGTCCTTAAGTACCCCACCTGTCGCGTCAGCTACCTCGAAGCTCAAGCTGCCACATACGCTGGCACACTACACGCGACAACCGCGTCTATACACCATACCGAGCAAAACCATCACCTTGGACTACCATACTACGCCGGAAGCTTTGGCCACACCTTAATTCATTTGCATAGCATATGCGCGTAGTCTCAGACTCGAAGTACTTCACTTCATACACCCTCCGCCCACGACGCGACAATTCACATTCCTCGATACTACAACCATCTACAAGGAGCACATATGGAAAGAAGCATCACTAACATCATTCTCTGCAGTTCCCATGCGGTCGTGTCAAGCGCTTCCTCAAGAACAACACCCAGAACAAGATGCGCGTCGGAGCTAAGGCCGCTGTCTACGTGACTGCAGTCCTTGAGTATCTCACCGCTGAGGTTCTCGAGCTTGCAGGCGTACGTCGATCTTCCCCTACAAGCTCAACACCCACATTTCACTCTATTATCCTCTCCGCCCAGCCTCTTCATCAAGCAGTTTTTAACCTGGATGCTAATGATATCTTAGAACGCCGCCAAGGACCTCAAGGTCAAGCGCATCACCCCCCGCCACCTCCAGCTCGCCATCCGCGGCGACGAGGAGCTCGACACTCTCATCCGCGCCACCATCGCGTTCGGCGGTGTCCTCCCACACATCAACCGCGCCCTTCTGTTGAAGGTTGAGCAGAAGAAGAAGACCAAGGCTCTCGAGGGCTAAATGTCTCGTTCAAATTCAATGTCTGATGCAGTCTTGATTAAGCTTCTGGGTGTCTAACGGTGCCGGACCTCGCTAGGCTTGGCAAGGAGGAAGGGGCAATGGATGGACGACATACAACAAAACACGAACACCACTCTCCTACAACAACTTGCTCTTTTGATTTGCGGCTGGGGTGTTGAATGGGGATAACTTTGCTCTCGCGTGGTTTTTTGTTTGGGCGCGTAATGCCATGCGTATTGCTATGGGAACGGGTACGTGTTGTACTCTGAGAGATCGCCTAGGAATGGGGTACAGGTCTCTGTGATGAATAGCAAAATAGTAGGTCATGGAAGACGTATGGGCGTGTAACGGTAGAGGTCTCATAAATAATGATACGTGTCGCTGCACCGGGCACCTCCAGTGGAGTTTTATGAGTGATGGATGAGTGGTTTGTGACTGTCGCACCTGCTTCGATTCATTGTATTGTCTGAGATTCTATATATCTTTAAGAACGGTTTTATTAACAGACTTAGAGCCCTCATTTTTGCAATCTTTCGACTAAGGAAAAAGCACCATGTTCATGAACCAGTTAGGCGGACGACATACATACCATCTCCTGTGCACGGCAGAATGGAAATAAGCGGCTACCCAGTCGGCGCGCAAACTAAGAATGGCAGAGTTGGCCGTTGGTATCGTAAAGCGCCGTGAGCTCTGCCGCTCGTTAAAAAGCCAGCGCGGGATGACATGTGGTGGTGATTGGCAGAGCCCGGTCAAGCTGCGTTCCCCTGAATCGCTTGGCAATATTGCAAAAGCTGCACGTGATTTAACTTTACGCTGCGAGCCAAGCCACATACCAACAGAACAGGACTCAAGGCTGGTGAAGTCTTATTCATTTCCATCTCCTCAATTAACTTGTGTCGCAATAGTCTGCATTTGGAATAAGAATTGAGGGTACTATTTGCCACCACAACCTAAGCTTATGATTTTACAATTACAATCACCAAGTTAGTTCACGATAATAAGCGCAAACCACAATGCAGTTCTTACTTTACTCAAGCCCCAGTCCGCCTTGCGCATTTGTTTCATTAGACTGCACACCTCAAGTCCTGAAAAGTATATTCCCTAACCACGAACTCACCTTGTACTCGACACCACACATCGACTTCCAGTCTACCAACCACAAATACAAACACAAAGCCAGCTTCAAGAATGATATAGCCAGCACGTTATATCACTTCACACAGATCACAAACAACTCCCAACCAAACCTTTCAAGAACCCGCAAAGACATCTTTGTGGAAGAAGCATGCCCTGCCCTTCGCCACCGCTGGCCCAAAAAGCCGTGTTGACACCGTCGCCAAAAAAAATCCCCTACCACTATCTCCAAGACCACAAAATCTACCAAGAAGGTCTTCGGAAAAGTCGCAGCTGTCCCCGTTACTCCAACTCTCTCTACCTCCGACGACGAGAAAGAGCTTGTGAAGCAGGAGAAGATCGAGGAGAGGAAGAAGAGGGATATCGAGAGGAGAGATGCCAAGAGGGCTGCGGATCCAGAGACCAGAGAGCAGGAGCGTAGAGCTGCCACTGCGGTCAAGTATGCTGAGAAGGCTGCAGAAAAGGGCTTGGATGGGCCATCTCTGAGCGCCGTCGCACTGCCTCCAACACTCTAGTATTTGCCATGGATGATGCCTCCGACTCCGCTCGCAGCCCAACACCCCAGTACGTCTTTGGCAAGAGTACCCCGGAGATGCGCAAAGATACCTTGAAGGCGATTCGTACCAAGAGCGCTGAGAGAAAGGAAGGGAGGAGCCCAAAAAGGCGGTCGCAAGCGCACCCCACAAGGTACGTAAAATCGAAATATGGATTGATATTTGGATATGGGAATGGCGCTTTGAGAGGATTTATTCGTTAAGGCACAAAGGGCATGTTATGATACTGAGTTAATTGAGAATGTTTCTTTTTAGATTTCGAATTTGCTCAGTGACTGATGTGTGATACTCGGGAGATTTCACTCCACAAATCCACGAAATATATATATTGGGAATGAGCGATCGACGTTTTTTAAAAATATTGCAAAATCTATATAAAAACTTCTTTACAGAAGTATCTAAAAAGGCGTGGTGCCAGAGTGGTTAATGGGTATGACTAGAAATCATATGGTTTCGGCCGCGTAGGTTCAAATCCTGCCCACGTCGTCTTATTTTTAGGATTTTGACCAAATTGGTGTGGAGCTAACTGAGCGTGTCGCTGTGTTAGGCCTTTAGTTGGTGTCCGAGCGCTTCTAGATGTGGCAGCCTCGCCGATTGACCTTCAGCCTCGTTTACCTTGGGAGCTCAAAGATAACACAACACCATCACTTACTTTTGTCGACTGTAGGCCATTGAGCGTCACGAATGCCTGACAATGGCTTCCCATTCCTCAAGTGACGAAGACGACGAAAACGCCTTCCATTCCCACTTCCACGTCTCCAGCGCATCCGCATCCTCCTCCTCCTCCTCAGACGGCTCCTCAACGCACTCCCTCTCACCACCCCCCTCGCCTCCCCAAGTAACACACAATTTCTTCGCACCACCTTTCTACAACCGCCCTCCCACACCCTTACCACCCAGTCCATCTCTCACCTCCCTATTACGGCCTTCGCGGCCAGGGACGCCTGATGCTTCAGATGCTGAGGATAGCTTGGAACCCGTACCGCGAGCAAGCCCCAAGGTGCCTACCTACGAGTATTATGGCTTTGTGCTGTATCTGTTCAGTAGTTTGGGGTTTGGGATGTACATCCTCTGGGGCTTCCTGCCCTCGCCGTTTTTACATGCGTTAGGAATATACTACTATCCCAACCGGTGGTGGGCGTTGGCGATTCCGGGATGGATTGTGATGTTACTTGTTTATATCTATGTGGCCTTGGCTGCCTATAACACTGGCTACCTGACGCTACCCATGTCGAGTATCGAAACCATAATCGATGAAGCTGCGAACGTTGCGACAATTGATGGGAAAGGGAGCCAGGGAAAGAGCTGGGCGAAACAGGGTGCTGGGGGGAGGCCGGAACATAAGAGACAGGGAAGTGGATTGGATCGGAAGGAGAGGAAGAAGGCGGAGAAGGAGAAGAGAAGGGAAGAAAAGAAACGCGCGAGCGAAGGAGTTAGTAGAGACTGGAAGGCGATTTGGAGTACAGGGACTGATGCTTGTCTGGATGTGCCGCTGGGTGGTGTTTGTGAAGTGCTGTATGGGGTGGGGAGGGAGAGAGGCTCAGGTGAAGAGGGTTTTGAGATGGATGGTGCTTTTGGTTGTGGTTGAAAGGTCCGAGTGAAGAGTTATCGCAATGGTCATAATCACAATGTTGAAGCTATCCTCCACGAGAGATGGGCCTGGGATGCCGACACACGACTTCAGAGGCATTATCACATGTCATCATGCACAGGCGTGCCCTTCACGATGTCTCTTACCATAGGCATCGTGGGACTTAGAGCTTCCAAAGAACCGCGCAATCAGCTCTGTCGGCCGCTTAAAGTCATGGCCGAAAGGTCTTCAACAAAGGCCTCCTACCAAGCCAGATTCCTGAATAATTGTGTCCGGCAATGGTGCGTGGCATCGACTTCAGCTTGGCGATAATGTAGCCGATCTGACGCCGAATGCCTGCCGAGCCGATTCGGCTACCCTTGTCGCTCCATACTTAGCACGAAACCATTCTGGCTAAGCGCAAAAAGGTCGCCTTCGGCACGTAACTCCAAAATCTAGCGAAAGCCAGTTGTCTTGTGTAAGTTGGCCTTGAGTATTGTGGTCTTCCCTGCTGCAAAGCGAGCTTCATTTATTGGGCAGGAAGCTGCGCAATGATGATAGGCTTGCATTGGCTTGATAAACAGCTTTGAGAGCAGTATGCGCAGTCGGCGGAGCTGCCCACAGTAAGCAATAGGATCAAGCTATGAGGCATGATTATAGCAACAGCGCCGCAATGGAGGCAGTAAAGAACGTGCTAGTATGATGTGGATGACAAGACAACTTGCAAGGATGGCAGGAAAGACGTAGCAGATAGTTTGGTGGCAACTGGGATGGTCGGCAGTGAATGGCTATGGCGCTGCAAGCTTCAGCAACTTGCGGGTTCGTCAAAAACAACCTCAGAGAAGAGTTTGAAGGCCAGCGGTTAGTGAACTGGTCCGATAAGGTTCCTGGCTAGAAGGTCGCCCACCGACTCTTCTGGTACTTAGAGTTCAGAGGTGTTAGACGTGCTTGTGCTCACAATTGGAGTGAATCAGCCTTTTGTGGAAGAGACACTGGCGCTGGTTTACAGGCCAGCGGCTCGTATTCCTTTACTGAGTTCACAAAAGCCTTCGCCTACATAGATTGCAAGTCATTGCTTGTAAATATGAGAAGGGCTTTAAACTGTATCTAACCCAATCGCTAAGAGCTTGCGCGCGCTTGAACAGCTAAAGGCACCCATAAAGGGACCAACCTTGTGAGGTCAAAGAAGTCATCTAAAATCAAGTTTTGATATTACGCTGAAGCGGCACTCAAATTTCTGAATAAGAGCGTGCAAATGATCTCGTGCACGACACTGTTTCCTTGAACCTTTTGTGGTTGTGTAGGATGAAAGATTGTCGCGAAAAAGACTTCAAAGGACGGAGGCCGATACACGTGACCGACGTGCGAAGTACGCGCGCTCGCTGAGTCGAACTCGGACCTTTTAACGATCAACGCTTCAACTGCCTCGTCGACCAGCAACACCAACTTTCGTGCGACGACTATAAATCAGATCCAAATCATAGAACTATACACTATAATCTATACATTATACTCGCACACGTTGTTCGGGCGAATTTCACGACAGCACCTGCGAGATCACCTTGTAAGTTCGCACGTCCCGTTGGTTCGCTTCTGTCAAGTCGTTCTGAGCCGTTGCAGGGGGAAGCTCAACTTCACATTGGCAAACCTTTACAACTCAACACAACTTCACATCCAGCTTAGCCCCATCAGCAAACTCTACAGCATCCAAGTGGATTTCCTGCTATATTTGGGCAAAATCCCACGTCACTTTCCAGCATCCTCGTCTGCCGATGTCCAGTGACAAGATTGGCTAATTTAGAGCATTCAAGCCTGCATATTATTTCAATTATAAGCATGTTACTGCATTTACATATTACTACCACAACCTCGGCACATTAAATCTCTCATATTTCCTAAAATGGCCCTCCTAATAGACACAAATACTGACTATCTCACAGCTTCTCACAATTGTGCATTCCTCGTCCTCAGCATCTACGACATCCACTCGTCCTAGTTAGGCAAATACTACAGGCTTGTGAACAACAATTCGAGCTCACTTCTTCGTCATCTAAACCTGCCCTCGACAGCTGTGTTCCCCAGCATTTTGGCCATTTGGCACATTCCAATTCAATCGTGCTTGAGACAAAGTGTCTTTCATGAGCACGTGGGGGCAATTACCCTTTATTTACAATGGTAATGATGGATATGGATTATCCAATAAGAGATGATGTGATAATGGATGGCGCTCAGCCAGAGCAATTCATGGGCGCAAATGGCTTCATCGATCCAAGAAATCTTCAAGCTCATCCGGAACCAACCATTGCTGTTCACCAGGATGTTTTTGAAGATATACCCGATGCTATCAGGGAAGATGAGGATTATGTCCAGTCAGATTCAGCCGAGGTTAACCGTCGCCTCTTGCCAACAGGTGTCTGCTACGACGAGCGTATGACTCTACACGCTAATGCAGACTTCTCAATTGAGCCACATCACCCAGAAGATCCAAGGCGTATCCAGGCCATCTTCGCAAAATTGAGAGCACATGGTCTCATCTACTCCGGAGATCAGGCGAAGCTTGATGAAATCTTACTTCACAGCCCAACGAGATTTATGTATCGGATCGAAGCAAGAAAGGCCACTAAGGAAGAGATATGCCTTGTCCACAAAGCAGAACACTTTGACTGGGTCGAGAACACCTCACGGATGGAGTCGGAAGATCTTCGCGAGTTGAGCAAAGATCTCGACCAGGGTATAACATCTATATACGTTGGAAACTTCAGTTATGATGCTGCGTTAGTTTCCGCAGGCAGTGCCATCGAGACCTGCAAGCACGTCGTGGAAGGCAATGTTAAGAATGCCATGGCCATAATTCGCCCACCAGGCCACCACGCCGAACCAAACGCGCCAATGGGTTTCTGCTTCTTCAACAACGTTCCAATTGCTGCCAGAGTGTGCCAACATGATTACAACTCGTGTCGCAAAGTTCTTATCCTTGATTGGGACGTACATCATGGCAACGGTACCCAGCATATGTTCTATGATGACCCAAATGTGCTTTATATCTCTCTCCATGTTTGGCAACATGGAAAGTTCTACCCTAGCATGCCAGAGAATAAAGGGCTGTCTCATGGCGGTCTCGACCAAGTTGGGGAGGGTCGTGGAGTCGGCAAGAATGTCAACATCCCTTGGGAAACCCAGGGCATGGGTGACGGCGAGTACATGGCGGCTTTCCAGAGGATTGTTATGCCTATCGCGCAGGAGTTCAGCCCCGATCTGGTCATCATTTCTGCTGGCTTTGACGCTGCTGAGGGCGACCAATTAGGATTATGCCATGTCACTCCTGCTTGTTACTCTCACATGACACACATGCTCATGTCTTTAGCGGGTGGAAGAGTAGCTGTTTGCCTGGAGGGAGGCTACAACTTGACGGCTATTTCTCGCTCGGCTCTAGCCGTTGCGCAAACTTTGATGGGTGAACCACCACGTCCGATGAACCTCGCGCCAATCCATGAGGGTGCACTTAATGTTCTCAAGCAGGTTAGGGAGGCTCAGTCTCCGCACTGGGAGTGCATGCGTCCAGCTAAACTCGATGTCGCAAAGATCAAAAGAGACGGGGGCGTTCAGCTCGACACTGTTATCAGAGCATGGCAGTACCTGAACCTAAGAAAGTCGCATAACATGCTCGAGATGGTGGTTGCTCGCGAAAATCTTGTTACTATCATGGCAAACCAGATTCTCTATACGCCAAAGATAACTAAGGCTGAGAAGATCTTCGTGGTTGTCCACGAGCCGTGAATTTTCCCGGTCACCCTTTCCAGTCAACGTCATCGCTAATCTCTTCGCAGTGTCAAGGTAAAGCCTGATCATAATGACATTACCGATCAAAACATCGATGCCAAGGACATCTGGATCGTGAGTTCTCTTTTTGTGTCTTTGACACCCCTTTCCCATGCGCACAACAAGGAATATTCGCTAACGTATTTTGACTCAGACCGATCCAGTTAGACCTTTCATCGACTGGGTTGCCAAGAGGGGCTACGGCATCATCGATATCAACATCCCTACCTCCATCAACGAAGTCTCCAATGTGGATGGTAGCGACGATGAGCAGAGTCCAAAGATCGTAGACCCAATCGTCCTTCGCAAACGACGCATCCAAGAGGCAATGGAGTTCATCTGGAACAACTACCTCGGCGAACACAAGACTGATAGCATTGCCTTCATGTGTGTCGGAGATGCTTATGGAGCTATCAGAGAACTTCTTTTCACGAAGCGTAAGTCATTCATTTCTCTGGTCGCCAACAAAATCGTACACAACACCACACCACACAATCTTCCAGATAGCCTATTTTCCGCGAGGGCGCACTTGCTAACAAGTTCCACAGCAGAAGCACGCCATAAAATTTCCGCCATTCTCGCCTTCGTCACCGGCTCCCTCATCCCCGTCACCCTTCCCTCCACCCACCCAGACGGCGAGAGCCTAGAGAAGTGGTACGGCGAGAACTCATGGATCTTCGCCGCCCACGACCACGCCGTTTGGCAGTCTGAAAAGCTGATCAAGCGCATCCGTAAGAGAGGCAAGTGGGGTAATGTGAAGAGGAGCAACAAGAACGACTTGAATGAGATGATGAGGGAGGCTTTCAACGATAGCCTTAAGTGGGCCGATGCTGCTGTTACCGCGCAGGAGGCGGGGGAGGTTTATGATGAGTTGTAGGTGGCTTGCAGGCTGTCGCATGACTTTCGCATCAACTTTGGTCTGAAAAAGGAGGACATAAGGTTTGCAGATGGGTAGAACGCACTCTTGGCTATCTTACGGACCAATATCCATATGCTTTGGGCATATCATCAAGGCAATATTGGCCATAGTTGGCCGCCACAGGTTTCAATCTGGCTAAGTAGCATATGTTCTTCTATTAGCAAGAATAACGAATACTAATCCTCAAGTGAAAGCCTTCCATGTGAAAACTCGTGGCTGAGTAGCCAGTATCTTCGTAGTGCCTGGATGTTGGAGTGTGAAATGTATATGGGTGTGATGAGTGTGCTCTTGCGGCACCTGAAAACAGGCTAATATCCTTCTCGCGTTGCGTGGGTCTATATCTCATGATCTACTGACAAAGTCTCTTCGCAATTACCTCTGTTTCTGTGACTGGATATTATAGGCGGACGTGAGCAGGTGGCTGCGTTCCATAAAAAGCGTTACCTATAAAGCGTCAGTCTCAATCCTATCTCTCGCCTTCCAGCTCAAGCTCACTCAGTATGTTCACCAGGTGTGTCACTCCCCACCAGCATCCGATACAACTCCCTCTCAACCTCCTCATCCCTCGTCCCCACCTTAATATCCCAAACCTCCCTATGCACCACCTCCAATGGCACAAACCCCCTAACATTAGCCTACAACTCCGCAGCCTCCAACCTATACCACTGCCTCAGCCTTGCATCATCCCTCTTCAACTCATCCTGGATGGTCGTATTCTTCGCAGCCTGGCGGATAACAAGTTGCAGTGCGGCGCGGCGGACGACTTGGGATTTGGCGAACTCGCGTCCGCCGAGTTCGGCAGCGATGATGTGGCGGTGAAGGAGTCTGATGATGGAGATCAGGAAGAGGAACCCGTGGAGCAAGATGATGATTCAGGCGTCATGCTTGAGGTAGCCGGTGATGGTGAGCCTAGGTGGGTGGATGAAGTAGACGAGGACATTGACAGGGCGTAGGAGCTGACTGATTGATGGCATGATGATGGCGATTGCGATGGTTATGATCGCAGCTGTGATGATCGAGTCCTTCATGTCGAATTTCATAGAGTCTCGAGGTACAGGATTGCTGATGAAACTTGTTTTGTGCGTGCGGTGTGGCTTTGCTGTGTCACGTTAAGAATAAGTGAAGGTTCCCAGAAGGGATATCCATTTAAGCGCCAGCCACTCGTGTTCTTGTGCCAACAACACCAAGGTCGTTGTGCACGCAAGGTAGATAGGTCTTTGTAAGGGATTAATGGTGAATAGTAACTAGTTAGCTTTGCGAAAAGACAATGTTGACTTTAATAGACATTTTCGAACGGTATGCACGACGCCGTTATGGTTGGGAAGACAGGGTATCCACGGCGTCACGGAGTACACCGGATCAGACCGACAAGTTCAAGCCTCAGACAATACAAATCGTCGCTCTCATAATGGTATCGCTAGCTACTCGTTCTACGAACTACAACTACACTGCATAGCCCTACTCGTCTTCGGCACATCCCCACACCACCTCTGTTCCTGCATCCTCTCGCTGCCTTCCCCACCCCATTTTTCCTCGTAAGGATTCAACACCATATCCATAATCTTCCCAAGCACATCCCTCTCCCCCTTCTTTTCGACCCGCTGAATAATCTCATCCAGAATCCAGGACTTGGGGAAGAAATTAGGGTTCACCTTCTTCATAGCCTCCTTGCGCTGTGCATCGACCTCATCGGATATCTCAGATGAAGTGGACCAGTCTTCGATGACACGTACACGCCATTGCTCCAACCATTTACTTACGCGCTCTTTGGCGTGTGATTCGTCGCCCTTGACGCCTTCGTTGTGAAAAAAGGCCACCGCAGCCTCCATGCGCTCTTCCTCTGTTGAAAGTACAGCGATATCCATACGTGACAACTTGCGGAAGAATTGGTTGAAATCCAACTCCAGCTCTTCCATGGCGTCCAAGAGTTCTGAGAAGAGGATTTGGAAGTCGGACTCCTTCTGAGTCTTCAATCCCAGACGCGCAGTCATGAGGCGCTTATACTCCTCTAAAAAGACAGCCTTGTATTCATCGGCTGTCCTTGTAATCAGTGCTTCAGCGCGAGCGATCAAGACGTCTGCGTCAGCTTGTCTCACCCCTTCGGCGACAAACTCAGCCTCATCCACATTAGGGCCCGCACCCATCAGCTCGCCTAATGACTCGCCAAGGCGGACGAGATTCCACCATATGATAGTAGGTTGATTACGGTAACTGTACCTCAGCATCGCATCGTCGTGATTAGGTGTGTAATTTGGGTCGAAATTGTCGAGGAAGGCGAAAGGACCGAAATCGATGGAAAGCCCGAAAATAGACGTATTATCCGTATTCAGCACCCCGTTCATAAAACCGTATGCTTGCCATGCGGCTACGGTCTTGGCGTTGCGGCGGACAATCTCTCGGTAGAGGCGTGTGTACCTGTTCTCTTCCAACCCTTCTGGACCTTCTAAGGTCTCTTTCTCAACAGGTGTCTGCGGTGCGGCGGCGGCGTCTTTCTGCTCATCTGGCAGCCTGGAAGGGAGGGAGCACCACCCGCCGAATATGTCTTCAGCGATGTAGTCTGACAACTTCCTAATGTTGTCGCGGTCACCGCGAGCACGCAAGATATCAAACGTTCCAATCCTTAGCCACGACTGCGCAAACCGTGCCACAATAGCACCAGGCTCAAAGCGTTCCCTCCTTACTTCGTCATGCGGGAGGAGCGTAAGAGATAGGGCGCGGGTGGATGGGATCCCAATAGCATTCAAAAACTCCGAGCATATAAACTCCCTGATACTGCTCCTCAGCACCGCCTTCCCATCCGCAAATCGCGAATACGGCGTCAGACCAGCACCTTTGAGTTGCAACTCGTAGCGGATCTTGGTTTCAGGATTCGTCGTCTCGAATAATGAGATTGCGCGCCCGTCACCCAGTTGACCGGCCCAGGAGCCGAATTGCCAACCCCCGTAGCATTGTGCCCATGGGTAGCCGCCTTCTGATTTCTCGGCGTCCCAGCCGAGCAATTTGTTGCCAGCTACCAGTTGGCGGAAATCCTCCGTCTTGGACTCTGCGGGATCGATACCTAGATCACGAAGTGCCGCGGCAGAGACAGCGAGGAGTTGCGGATCTTTGGACTCTTCGGGGCGCACCCACGTGAAGAGGGCATTCTTCACCATGCGCGGGCCGATATTCTCTCGAGGCGTCTTGTGGCTTATTGCTGGGGTTGGGAAGGCCTCATCAGCGGGGAGTTTAGAGGTGAAGTTCCATGATAGAGGGAGATCATTCAGGGTTACGCCATTGGAGGCTGAGATGGAGGTGCTGATGTGCGATGCCATTTTTGCGAGTCGGAGTTGGGCTTGCATAGGGCGTTTTAGTGATCGGAGACGGAGCATGCCATCAGTTTAAGGATTAAAGATTTAGAGTCTAGATGGAATGAGGCGGTCTCATTTAAAGCTGATTTATAAGTGATGTAGGGTGGTGGTCAATTTAACAGTTTAGGATGACGTTATCAGCGCGATCTGGATTGAGGAATAGGGCGCGGAAGTGATGTCCGTATGCTATGGCGCCACCATGAGAACTTTGAATCGAGATCGAAACCTAAGTTGCAGGAGATTCTTCACGGAATTTGTATAGCGAATTTTTAACTATTCCCGATGGGGGTAACTGACTTGATTACGCGGTCGTCGCCACTAGCGCTTCATGATGGATAATCAGATGTGCCGAATCAACCCCTCTTCCATCATAGGTCTTGGCAGGAACTGGTTGGTGGGGTAGATTGATCTGTCAATGTCGAGCTCGATTGCTTGACTTCGCACTTCTCTACAACCTTCAACGTCTTGGAATATAGACAGCTCAGCTATAGGCACAGAACAGACAATTATATAAACCACCAATTGTATATATAAGGATCGCCAAAATGAACTCCATGCTCAAAACCTTCGACGCCTCCCATGAGGGCAACACCCCAACTACAGGTCCAAAAGAGACAGGCACTACTCCAGTTTTGACCTTGAACGACGGCAACAATGTTCCAATGGTACAGCCCTAGGCTCTTTCATATCCTCTTCGATTTTACGCAATTACTAAACAGTTAAACAGCTCGCATACGGCACCGGCACCGCCCGCGGCCGCTGGAACCGCGTCGAAGGCGACACCAAGCTCGATCAAGACCTAGTCGACACAATCATCATGGCCGTCAAGTGCGGCTACCGTCACATCGACTGCGCGCAAGTCTACGACAACGAAGCCGAGGTCGGCGAGGCGATTAAGAAGTCTGGCGTCCCGCGCGAAGACTTTTACATCACCACCAAGATCTTGGGCACCAAGCCAACAAACACAGAAGAATGCTTCGCCGAGTCGCTGAAGAAGCTTCAAACCGATTATGTGGATCAGTACTTGATCCATGCGCCGTTCTTTGCAAACTCGGATGAAGAGCTGCAGCAGAAGTGGGCAGAGTTGGAGGCGATCAAGGAGTCCGGCCGCGCAAGGAGCATCGGAGTCTCCAACTTCCTGCAACCACACCTCGAAGCCATCCTCAAAACCGCCAAGACCATCCCTGCCGTAAACCAAATCGAATACCACCCCTACCTGCAACACAAGGGCCTCCTCGACTTCCACCAATCGCACGGCATCGCCACAACCGCTTACGGCCCGCTGACTGCTGCTGTCTTTGCCAGGCCTGGACCGCTGGATATGTACTACATGAATTTGGCGAGGAAATATGGAGTGAGTGAGGCGGATGTTGCGTTGAGGTGGACGGTGGATCAGGGCATTATTTGCGTCACTACAAGTTCCAATGAGGATAGGCTCAGGGCGTATTTGTTGAATATTAAAAAGTGGAGTTTGACGCCGAGGGAGGTGGAGAATATCAAGGAGATTGGGAGTGAGAAGCATGTGAGGCGATTCTGGAATGACAAGTTTGCGCCAGAGGACAGATCCTAAAAGAGCAGATGATAAAACTAGATGAACATGAATAGATGTAGATGGTAGGTGCTGTTAAATGAGCACATTGCATGGCCAACTGATTGCTCACGTCGCTCCACAGGTTGCATGTCTTCCGACGACATCTCCCATATGGGCGTCTTTCGATGTTAGAGCAAGTAAGCCTGTTGATATCTTAAGTATCGATCCCTGTCTCGGATTAGAGGCAGAATCAAATGTTTGCAGGTTTGCTGCAATTATGCAGTTGTCTTTGATTTGTACCGGTTTTGGAACGATAAAAAATGCGTACCATCCAGGACACGCGCATAATGAGCACTTCCTTTCGTTATACATCGCCATGGGGAACCTGACGATACGATTCGCCCATTGGTCAGCAAATGCTTTCATCTACCTCTTTCGCTGATGCTCCATCTTGTCCCAATAAACTGGTCTCGCAAGAACATAATGTTTTTTATATAATTTTGACTAAGAGCTTCCAATCATCAAAGGGGATATGGTTTAGTGGTATAACGCTTCTTTAGCATAGAAGAGGTCCGGCGTTCGATTCGCCGTTTCTCCAGAACTAACAGCTTCGAACAGAAGCTTAATTTTATCCTTTTTCCCATAGGGATATGACATGGTTTCCTAATGAATAAACAAATAAATAGTAGCGTTTTCCATTGATTATGAGCGCCGCTTTTTGGGGGTGAGCAAGATTAGCGACCAATGGTGGTTGGCTTTGGTGACTCGCAGGTACATCGTGAAGATGTAGAGTGATAAGCCACACTCTGAGACTCCAGCAGTTGGAGCGACGAGTGTGGCTGACACTCTGGCAGCTGTGCCAACGCTGAGCAACCCAGCATAGCCGTTCTGGAACCAAGTATGACCAAATCAATCGATCAACGTACGTGGAAGCATTCAAGAGAGAAACCCGCCAACATATCTATCATTATAACGACTACCGTGAAGAGGGCAACCATCGCCAGCCATTGCTGATTGGCAATTCAGTCTACGGAGTAGTATTGTTGGTCCCAGGCTGCGTCGATGACCACTAACGGAAAGTGCCTTGAAAGGCGCTTGGTAGAATAGGCGCCCTGCGTGGGTCGGAAAACCCTCGCGGCATGCAGGGAAACCCCAACGCTGACCTCGAGCTTTCGAGTTTTCGGTATCGCATTCACATCACGACAGCCTGAATTATACTTAGTCAAACAAATATTAACGCGCGAATAAACAATATATAAGTATGGAGCCCGTACGTACACCTGTCAACTTTTTCGATCACCCACAGTGGAGATGGCCGGCTTGGAAGTTTGGATTAGAATGCGGAGACCTACCTGTTGCCGTACGCTGCTGCAGCCGGATCCAACTCTCTGAATAAAGAACACGAATCCTCATGCCTTCAAGGTACTTGGGTGACGTTTTCAAAGAGATTAATATATGGGCTGCAGATGAAAGCGACAAGAGATGTGTCTTCTGGCAGAGCGGTATGGTTGGGACGGGAAAGTCAACCGTTGCTCTAACAGTAGCTCGTGAGCACTATGCATAAAATCAACTAGGCGCGAGCTTCTTCTTCTCTAGAGGTGGTGGTAACGTTGGTAATGCCCGCAAATTCTTCACAGCCATTGCTACTCAGCCGACACGGCAACCGTCTGCTCTGAAGCGCTACGTACTTGAGGCTGTGAACGAGAATAGGGACACCGGCACTCGGACTCTGAAAGAACATCGGGAGCTGCTCATTCTTCGACCTCTGGCTATGACAAAGCCAGAATCGCCTCAACCGTCATTGCTTCTTGTTATCGATGCCTTGGACGAGTGCGAGAATGAGAGTTGTTCGGCTTTTTCTTCAACTTCTTTCATCTGCGAGCACACTTAACACCATCCAATTGCAGGTTTTGGTGACTAGCAGACCGGATACTCCGATTCGCCTCGGGCTTCCGTGAAAATCCTGGAATTTGGCATCGAGACCTAGTGCTAAACGAAGCCCCCCGTGAAATTGTCGATCACGACATTACTATCTAATTTTTGGAATAATTGAAAGACATTCACCAGCTAGATGCACATATCATCAGGCGCCTGATTAAGAAAGCTTGCGGGCTTTTCATTTGGGCAGCAACAGCCTGCCGATATATTAAAGGACGCAAGCGTTTTGCTAAGAGGCGACTATATCTCATCCTTGAAGGAGGATTAACTGTACAGCACATTCGCGCTCTTTCCATAATTCAACAGTTATCACATATAAAAGCAGTGTAGATAGCCACAAGAATAGGAAGTACATTTAATATTACTATTGCATTCGCTATCTGCTCTGCCAAATTGCCTATTTAACATTAACCCTAGTCGCCACGAAATTGACCTCGTCCCAGCTTTCGCATCGACGACACTATCAATGCTTGTCAGACCCCCCCTTGCCGACCAATATCGCTAGCTCTTTCCTAGCTTTACCAATCTCTAGTGAAGGCTCCTTGCTGCTTTTTCTATGCTGACACTCAGCTTCTTCGTGACGCCGGCCAAAATTCCGTTTCTAATTTGGAGATAGAGTTCCAGGAAACGCTCGTGAACGTATGAACTCGGCTCGTTCAAAGTCAATCTACGTTACCCCTGGTCGATCTGGGTGAATAAGAACGTTGCGCGCTGCTGGGATCCCCTGCAATACTCCCAGCTAGTGTATGGCACGCAGACCGCAGATGGCCTCATAGGCAAGTGTTCGTGGAATTGGCGATCGTAATTGAAATCCTCCAAAGCTCAAAAGCATCATGTACACAATACGAACAGCTCCTGCGTGATATAATATGTTGTCCAGTTTCGTGTCTCCTACATACACAGGCACGCATTTCCCCTGAACGGGAAGAAGACGGCGGTAAATTGTCGACTCATGCATCAGATCTCTAACACACTCAATTCCTGTACCTTTCGCTGCAACGGTGTAGCCAAATCCTGGCAACTTGACTTTAAAAAAAGCTCCTCTAGCTCTATGAATGTTCATTTCCACACAATAGTCAAGCTGGTTGCGCAACAACTTGCGGATATGTTGCATAAACGTGTTACGGTCGGGTTGATTGCAACTATTCCCATGTTCCCTGACATTCGGACACAGCCAATCGAGTTCTTTCCCATCCACCATACCCATTAGGCACTCTGGCGTGCAAAATTGACCTAAATTCTTCTGGCGATAAGCCTCGCTGTAAGCTCCCTGTTGCCCGCCACTTTCAGTAGCCTGTGGTGGCGTGTTGAAGTATGTATTCAGGTTTCACTGTTTCGAGGCGGTCCTGTACGTCTCGGTGTGTCGGGATGATGATTGTCATCATTGTTTCTGAAAGAAAGCAGCGCCGGGGCGCAAGCACCTACGTGCTTCTTCTCCTTGCGAAGTCGGAATTGGATCGGTGACCGTATAATATGTTGAGTGACCCTTGGTGAAGGGCGATATTCTGAAGACGGCATTTCGTCATTGGTGATGGCATCCTCGACATCCCTCACGACCACATTCCAAGTCTTGAGCTGACGCAGTGCGTTCATTGTCCAGTTCGCATCGCGTGGAGGCGTTCGAAGCGCGTGGAGAGTGAAAGCTACAGCCTGACCAACCGCCGTCATATGCAATTGATTAGGCTGTTTTCCACACTCGTCCCAGCCAGTCGAGGCGTCGACATCGCCCTTTGGAACAGATAGAGAGTAGTATACGGTCGAAGGGTCGTCAGGAATGCTCAAGAATATCGTTGCTTCACCGGTGTAGGTCTCGCCATATTCCACCCCAGCCTTCACCATATATGAGAAACCTTGCGTGATCACAGCGACAACTAAACGACGGCAGCGAATTGCCACACTTTCGTTTTCACCTTCCTCCACAACATCGTCCAGATTCATCGCGGCAAGACCTTCACAAATATGTCCCAATGTCAACTTATGAGGGGGTTTGTATTCGATTGTCAGCGCGGTCACCCGACACTCATTCTCTCCCTCGCCACCGATAATGTAAACGCAGAACTAATGTGCGCGAGGACGGGAGGGCTTCTTTACGGACTCCAATGACTTGGAAGATTCCATCCGTCCCGGTTGGGTTGCATGGGCACGTAGGCGTTCTGGCCGTCGCGGGTGATCAGAGGTGTTAAGTGATTGCATTTGTTCCGCTGCTCGATCAGAACTGAGTGTGTTGCTGTGGTTTTCAAACTTGACCAAGCCTTTGAGACCAAAACGATGGCTTAATTTGCTATCTCTAGATAACTGCTCGATGATTTGTGATACCGGATCCTCCAAGGTGAATCGAGCGAAGTTATGAAGGTCTGGCTCCGACCCCATATGGCGCCGACGAACGGCTTCTCCATATTCTTCCAGGGTATGCAAAGAGGTAAAATGCCGTTCAAGGGCGAATTCTGACTCCATCAAATCTTCCCATGTGCGTGTCTGCTCCGCATCAAACTCTGGCCATGGTAAGATCCGATCAGAGCGCGGTTTTTTATCTGCGTTTACGGCATTGCTTTGTGTTGACTGTGTGATATCTGGTTGGATGGTAAGAATTAGCCAAAGGTGAGTGCGACATGCATCGAGGAACTCGGGCAGCGTTGTCTTTCAGGTCCTCCGTTCGTATCGCTGTCGGTCTTGTTCGCGGAATCACCCTATATCTTGTTCCTGTTGTTCTGCTTCTTTGCGGAGTCGTTCTGCATCTTGCTCACGTCGCTGCGCCGCCCGAAGCTGTTTCCGTAGTTCTTCAAGCTCTGATGACATCGTGGAAGACTGAATAACACAACTAGCTGTGAACTGTTGTTTTCAGTAAAGCCATGGTGCTCGTGAAACATCTGCAAAGTCTGATTCGCAATTCAATTCTCATTGTCGTGAATCCGTGGCCCTTCTGTGAGTTGACGCATAGGGTTCAACTGTGACAATTTCGCAATTGCTCCATGGTTGCCCATACGACGGACGACTGACACCAAGGGACGAACCAACAATCATCATCACCACCTGCACAATAAACAGCGGCACTCTGCTATGGAACCAGTCTATACCAACCAATCTATACTGGCAAAACCGCTTGCAGTATAATGCATGTTTATGCTATAATATCTGAATACAACAATTATTTTAGTACCCATATTTTGCCAAGCTTTACTGGCGGCAACACCAATGCTTTATCATAGCCCCAGAGCCGCCTCCGTAGCGATGTCACCTCGCTAATTTTTTGACAGGCCATAATGTAGACGTTAATAAAGCTGGACAGCTGGCTACGACCAGGTTGGTTTCAAACCTCATCGCACGGTCCAGTCTAGGTGCGAACTGGGTGGTAACACAGAGGGCTGGCAATTGGGGACAGGCCGACCAGCCTTTAAGAGATGGACAGTGTTTTGATATTGGAAATGACAACTCTTAAACCACATAGATCACTCGTGCCTTTCCTTGCTCGAGTCTGGTTATTATGGGAAGTGCCGTACCTGTTCGTGCGTGCTGAACGCTAGCACCGACCTCGAATCGTGCGTGTCTGTCGTGCGCTGGACCAGTTCAAAATATTGAACGACAACAGCGTGTCTGAGATCCTGTTTTAGTCCTAATTCCCCATCTCTTACCATCCATCCGGCCGCCGCCGAAGCCTCATTTCCATGTTCCTGATCCGCAACCTAGCAAATTTTCCCCATCCTTGAGTTCTGGTATATAATCGGACTATTAAAATGATTCCCCGCTCACACCCAAATATACAAATATCCAATCTCTTTGTTTCCTCACTCCGACACTGGTCTGATAGTCAACCCATATGGCGGGAGTGCTGTATAAGTGTGAGAGGGAAGGTCGCTTAGGACGTTTGCGTGTATCTTGTCGAAGGTTAGAGCTGAAAGGTTTGATCGTACGATACCCAGAGCGAGGTGTTTGCTTTCACGCCCATAAGCAATCATTATGGCAATCATTCCGCTCGCCCGATGCATCCAACACGAATGTATATAGATCACTCAGTACGTAGCAAAGAGGAGAATGAGGGGAGATATATCTAAAAACAACGAACATTATCCTGGGGAGATCTTCTCTCTAAGATCGTCACAATAAAAAATTACGCTGATGAGGACTCCGACGTCGTCGAACACGATGCCCTATATGCGGTTGCGTATACTGAGGACAAGGCGTTTGAAGTTCAAGGATAAGTGGTCGAGAGTTGAGTGTAGCCAGCTGGACACCACGGCGACGGCGACATCGGAATTTTATCCATTTTTTGTCTACGTGTTGAGCGAGATGGTTTACAGTGTTGGGATCGGAGTGCAGTAACTCATCTTTTTCTATCGGTAAGTAACTTAGTTTATCGTGCAAGAAGACGACGAAGTTGACGCAGATAACGATCATCAACTGAAGAAAAAACGAAGCTGAAATGTAACAATATCAAAAGGCGTATCGGAGGAAAAAGACCACGAAGTGCATGAATGAGGCCGAGACATTGCCGCTAGTGTAGGGGTATTGTTCATCCTATGATGAAGAATTGTTAAAAGGCCTTGACGGACGGAATATGTCCAGGTTATGACGAAAGAGATGGAGGAATTTCATCTCGCCGTAGCTTTTCATTCTGCCATCTTCCGCTTGAGTTAGTGCTACTGTCGTGGTAGATTTCTTGGTATCTATAGTGATTACACTTAATTGAAGGAAAGTGGTTCGGTTTGCGTCTTAAAATTTTGCGACAAGCTGCGGCAAAAATACTAGTAGGATACAGAAATTGGCTGAAGAAAAGCGTTCTATACATATTGTTGAATAATGGGGAACCGATATATACCAAACGGGTTTGTTTCAGACATGGTTTTTGGCCTGACAGTCGATGCGAGCTTGCTCCAACCTTTTCGCTCACCTTGCTTCAGCGTTTAATTTGGGAGGCATTTTGAGATGGCGAGAAAGTCGAAATGAAATAATTCCTAGATGAAATTTTAAGATCACCGTCCTCACTTCGTAGCACCCTGCTCACCCAAATGGAAGGGTTGCCGCCAAGGCCGTTGGCCATGGGTACAAAGAGTGACTTATTGTTAAAATAGGCAATTGGGCAGAGCAGATAGCGAGTATGAAATGTACTTCTTATTCTTGTGGCTATCTACATTGCTTTTATATGTGATAACTATGGAAATGCAGCTCCTGTTTTTGGAGTTGTGCCGGATGCGGCAGATCTCAGGATTGTAGATACGGAACCGGCCACGGATCAGACGATTCTCGGAATAGTGCTGTTTTCAACACTTATTGACGTCCCTGCACTTTGGAAAAAGGATCATGAGTGCGTCGCTGATGGTATTTAGTAAAGCGGCCATGGGTTGAGTCGCACCAATTGTCTCGTATGAACGTACCGGGGATATTATTTAATAGTTGTAACACTTCTTTAGCATAGAAGAGGTTCGGCGTTTGATTCACCGTTTCTCCAAGCATTAGCTTCTGCAGCTTAATTTTTAGTGGCTGTGGTTGAGGGATATATATAGTGTTGTGGTAGAGATGTTGAAGTTCTGGCCCCGTTCGGACAGGCCCGTGTGCCGCGGCAACCATCAAAACTCTCCTGGAAATGACCTGCGGTATTTGATAAGCAGTATAGCACAATAATCCGGTTCTTCACTCCTCAAACCTTTATGTTCCTTTGCTGCGGCGTCTTGAACGTTTTGGCGCTCGGCATCCAACTTCCTCCTAAGGCCCCGCTCAGGTCCACCGCCCGCCACGCCCGGCCAGCCGCCCCGGCCAGCCGCCTCAGCCCCAATCGCCGGAAATTTCGCCTTCGAACCTAACCTTTTTTTTTTTGCGAAAATAAGGGTTGCAGTAACGGGGAGCCAACAAGACAAAGGCAATGTGCCAGAGTGGTTAATGGGTATGACTAGAAATCATATGGTTTCGGCCGCGTAGGTTCAAATCCTGCCATTGTCGTCTTACTTTTTGAAGTTTTGAGGTGTTGGTGGACGTTGAGAGTCGTTGGATGAGGAAGCTGATGAACAATTTGCTCCTCTGAGACAGAACCAGCGAGTCCGGCTTCCCTTCCCGTGGTCGAGTTCATGTCGTTCCTTTTCGTCGTGTTATTAGTCGGGAATGCTTGCTCAAATGCTGAGAATAATGGGAGGTGCGCCGGACAAGTTAGTCTGACCGGAGTAACCAGGAGACTATTGCTTTTGTGTTGAAGTGCTGAGCCCATTATTCACAATCGGCCGCCCATGTCTGGATAACATGGCATGTAGACATGTAGGAGTGGCGGTACCATCGGAGGCTAATAGAATGAGAATCTCATTTCATCATCTGCTAATAAAGTTCCACTCATGAAGAGAAAACCGGCACATCAATCGTCACCCCAAATCGATCCATCTTCTCGCTCAGTAAATCGTTCTTCCGAGCCACTCCTTCATCCTTCCCCCTTTCTGAATCGTCGTCCGGTTCCCAAGTAATCCACACCATCCCATGGCCCCTCCTCTCACCATCACCTCTCGACCCAAAGACCCTCATCAAATCCCACCTCAGTCCAGAAGGAAATTCATAAATACCCCAGCCCTGTCCGCCGCCAGCCCAGGCACTCACCACCTCATCCACGAAGGCCACTCTCTCAGCTCTACAAGTGCATGGCTCGCGGAAGTACAGGATCTGTTCAGGCGTCATGCGTATCAGATGGGCAACTTCATAAGCTACCGTCGTATTATCGCCCCATGACTCAGAGACGAGGATGTCTCCTATGCTTCTTGCTCGTGCAGGTGCCCATGTTCGCCCGCGGACTGACTGGGCTTGGTTGAGATTGGAGAAGTCGAGCATATCCCTAGTAGGACTGAGGCTGGAGTGATGACGCTGGATCGTAGAATCCGAGGGACAGCAGTCGAGCTTTAGCATCTCTTCGAGCGTACTCAGGACCTCTTCAAGTTCACGTAAGTCGCGAGTTGCGAACTGGTTAAACCAGCTACGCCGAGCAGTCCAGTTTTCGTACTCAAAGTGCAGAGAACACATCTCGTTGTATGTCCAGAATCTGTACAGTGCTCGACGGACTTTGTATGCTTCCAGTGACGTAAGAAAGCGTCGATCATGGGCATCCAAACGCCACAGGAGAAGAGGCCAGAGTTCGACCCAGCGATTCACAACTCTCCCTTTATCAAGTATCTGCTTGGCCAAAGCCAATGAAAACGCAGGATTGCGTATGATGTGAGCTGACTGCCCCGCATTGAGAGTGACGAGTTGTGTGACGTCGTGAAGAGGTCCGAACTGAGTCTCGAGGACCTTCTCGACGATGATAAGCTTTTGGGAGCCGGCGAAGGCACGGTTATAGCGGTGTGAGGTAAAAGCGAGTGAACGGATGGACTCTACATCGTTGAGCTCCGTATAGATGTGCTGTATCAGTTCGATGGGAAGGTCATATAGCCCTGCTGGACGGAAGGGGTCGTGTAGTGGTTGGACGGTGAGTTTGGAGCTGAGGGGAAGACGGTGTTCTATAATCGGCGCCATGATGAAATCTAGTCTATATCTCTGCTATTGTTAGTGTTTAACCATCAAGTCTTCGAACTGAATACTAACAGGTTTGCTGAGTTCTGTGTCTTAGTCGTCGTCTGTTCAGGTATGGCGGGCATGCAAGGTCTCGAAAGGTCAAAGTAGACGAGGAGAATGCCCTCAAGTGAAATATAGTATGATTTTGTAGGGCAGAATCGATATTCCGAAGGAAATCAACTAGCAGTGAACAGCGCGTTTGACGCGTTCACAGAGAATCCTATGGGCTTAACGCTTAACCACCCCATCTTTGGGGTTATATGGGAGGACTGAGGCATCAGTTGATGGATTCGAACATGTCGATGCCAGCAAAAGGTGACTGGTTGCCTGGAAGGCTGCCATGATGGACGATGCTAGAAGAATAGGAGGTTGAGGAGACCTTGGAGGTTCGTATGGCACGCATCTTACAGGGGCTGGTGCCAAGAAGCTGGGATTGGCACCGTGTCGCTGACTATCGAAGATGGGGTAGCACAGAAAGTGAGAATTCAACGCCAAAGTTACTCTTCCTCTAACTTCCAAAAATAGTGCTCAGTTCACAGCTGGAAGCTTTTACTAGTGTAAACCACTATGCTATCCAGTCGATTGACAATTGAGGCCCTTTTTTTCTCACAATGCCTCCAACCGCCCACTCCCACTCTACATTCCATCCCTTCCCTCATCTCCCAACAGAAATCAGGGATATGGTATGGAAGCAAGCCTTCCATTCCACGGAAGGCGTCGCGAGGTTAATCACAACATTGGATGAGGAGTGTTACCTCCTGGTAAATAAACGCCGAATACACCCCTTCCGGCGAAGCATCCGACTGTCTCCTCGGTATTTATTAAGAAGAACCACAGGATGAGGGTCTTGAACCACGATTGGATCATGATCGATGCGACTTGTGGGATGAGAGAAGTGCTGCAGATCGGCCACAGGGCTAGAATAGTGGCGTTACAGGAGCCATGGGTTTGTCGGGGATGATGAGTCGGGGCAGGTGATTTGGGAGGAGGCGATGGAGGTTTTTAGGGTTCTGGCTTCGCATTCGCAGTTTTTGAACTGCGCCGTGAAAGTGGCGGAGACCTAGCTAACTGACTGATCAATACCAGAAGTGAGAATCTTCTCAAAGTGGTTCATATTCTTGTGTATATTCGTTCAGCACAACTATGACTTCGACGAACCGCTACCATCTTTGTCTTGGCTTTGCATCCTCTTTATCCTGTCCTCAGCGGCTTTCGCCAAAATTTCTCTCCTGGAAAGCCCTCCTTGGCCTGGACCAGGCCCTTCAGTACCAGGCCCCTCATTCCCAGTCGCGGCTCCTAACACAAACTCTCCTCCTGTCCACCCACCATTATCGTCAAACTCCTCCTCACCCTCATCTATGCCGAACGCACCCTTGGTCGTAATGCCTTGATATAACTCTTCATTTGAAACTCTGTGTCCACCGTGCTTCCAATCCGCAGCCTCGACCTCTTTTTCTATTTCATGGCACAAGTTCCAGAAGTTCCTATCGTGGTCTCCCCATACATTGTGCGCCATTTCATGGCATAGTGTCTTTCGTATAGTCTTGTAATCTCTGTAGCCGTCGTACGCATCCGTTCTCAGTCGCAGCTCGATAACCTCTCCTCTATTGCGATTCAATCCCAACGTACGACTGACGCCCGACATGTCTGCCTGCGTATGCTCAACAGGGTTCATCTCCGTCAATAACGGCACCGTCCATCTATGCTTCCTCATACTTGCTTTGATTCCTGGGTCGTCTCTGAGCCTTTTCAAGAATTCCAAAGACTTTTCAGGTTTAGGCAAGTATGGCAGCGGCCGTAAAGTAACGAAAGTATATTGTGACTCTTCCTGCTCTTTCTTCCAGTCGTGGGTTTTATACGCTTGGACCGTATTCTTCTTCCTCGGCCTCGGCATTGTCCTAGCTGCTATTGCCTTCGCATCGTCTAGGTCTTTGAGCTCGGAAGAAGTTGCGCCCATGAGGTTTATCTTTGCGGATTTGAAGATGTCAACTTTGAGACTTGGGTCTTTGAAAGGCTGCTTCAGCAAACCGACCTTGGGTATCATAAACTTTTGGTTTTTGAGTGGTATGGATAGTTGCGCTGCGACCGCTTCTGCCAGATCGGTAATTGTCGCATCCAGAGGTACCTTTATGGTTTGCGGCGCATTGTGGTAGTGGACTATAACATCCATGATGTCCTCTTCGGCCTCGTCTTCTCTGTGCGCGTCATTCGTTAAATCGACGACATCTGGGTCCGTCATCTTTACGATTTCAATCTATAGCCGGAGACCTTGGAGGGGAAGAATACAGTGTAGGTCGACGCATTGTAAATAGATCGGCGTTGAGCTTAGAAATGAGTGGAACTTTCTGTCAGACGGATCCGTCAGCTAACTGATTCGTAAACAGACACAGCCTTACAGACGGGATGACGCCACAGTTGATTTGCCCCTCGCTGGTTGATTGCTGGCAATTCAAAGCGTATCACGTGCTGAACCTACTCAAAGCTGGCACTGTACTACACAGAACAAAGTAGCTTGTGATGAATAGGACACCAAACAGTGCCTAATTAATTCTCTGGCTTGTACACAATTTACATTTAACGTCCTGTGGCCGCAAATAGCTCATCACAAAAGCGATCCATTTCCCCAGACTTCATCTCCAGATGCACCCCGGACTATCAAACCCCTGGGCCTCGGCCCGCGTTGACACTTCGCGTCTTCCGGACCATCGCGATCACAAGCAGATTACTATGTTTTGCGTCTCAAGGTCTTTGATTCCTTTCCAATCCTCCTTAATATCTAATTCTGCACTATTTCAGCTCTAAATCCGCTCCTTTGAAACACGACCGGTTGCTTCATCTGCATTGCTACCCTACCTCGGTGGCTTAGCCCACATTAAAGCGCCTTTATCACGGCTGCGTTCTCTTCCATACTCGTAGCTTCTTATACGGAATAGAAGGATGGCCAATTCTGGTGTAGGTATGTAATAACATGCTTGCGCCTTCATCACAATTCATCTTCGGTGAAGGTCCTGCTACCTTCCTCTTCCCCCCTCTTTCGCTACCCAACACCTACTAACTGGTTGCCATTAGACCGCGTATTCGTCCACGCCATAAATACAGTCCAAAAGATCCCCCGCACCGGCAGCGCACGTCCACCCACCGCCGACCGCTTACGACTTTATGGCCTCTACAAACAAGCTACGGAAGGTGAGGTGGACGGTGTGATGGAACGCCCGGGAGGATATAATGGCAACTCGGCAGATGAAGATGTGTATAGGGAGCAGCAGAAATGGGATGCTTGGGATGCGCAGAAGGGATTGAGTATGACGGAGGCGAAGAGGAGGTATATTGAGGCGTTGATTGAGACTATGCATCGTTATGCTAGTACGACTTCGTGAGTGACACCTTGGTGGTTAGCGAGTACGAAGAAGGCGAGCTAACTAGTTGATATAGGGACTCGAGGGAACTATTGTCAGAACTGGAGTTTGTCTGGCGAAACGTAAAGCAAAACGAAAAAAACCATTCATCGACATCCTCCGGTAATTCGCCAACTAGTCCTCGAGCTTCAAGCTCACGACGTTTCGCACAACCACGATCTGGCACAGAAGGACCACTTAAAATGCTATATCCAATGTCTGAGGAATCAGAAGGCCAACCAGGAAGTGTGGCATCAGAAGAGGATGATGATGAAGAAGAAAAGCCTGCGAACTGGAAAGGAAAAGTGGAAAGCACATTAGTGAAGATGACAGCAGAAATGGCAGCATTGCGAGAACAAATATCGACGGGGAGAGAGTGGAGAAACCAAAAGAGACGGACCATAGGTGCTTGGCTCAGTTGGTTGGTATGGGCAGCAGTGAAGCAGGCAGCAGTTGACGTTTTCTTGTTGCTGCTGCTGCTGCTGTACTTCAGGAAGAAGAAGGATAGAAGATTGGAAGATATTTTCAGAGAGTATCTGAGATTAGCGAGGACATACATAAGGCAATATCTGCCAGCTCGACCACCGCTGCGGTAATAACAGAGGATGAGAGCGAGAAAGGAAAGGTGACGATGAGTTAGACAGGATTGAGTGATATACCCAGGGGAGCAAAAAGTTGTATTATATACCCATAAGAACTATATAAAACCGGCATGTTGTCGATAAAAATGTTAAAGAGCTTACTTGTTTGGTGCTCTTTGGATACGCCCATGCGAAGAAAGTTTTGTGACTCTGTCGAGGTTGTTTTGAATGGTCTTCCTCTTCTCTATGCCAGTGGTGGTTCGGCCACTCGTGATCAAAACCTTGCGACCTTCCTAGGCTAGTCCGCCGACGCGTAACCGCCGCTTTGTGCGCATTAATGAGCGATTGCGATGCCCCCATCATCTTCGCCGTGGCAAACAGCTACCAGGCTTGAAGACGCCGCCGAGTAACTTTACTACATGGCCTTAGAAATCCTGTGGCACAAGATGCAGGTACTCATGGAATCTGCGGATTACTGGCTTTAGCTCTGTGCATCTAAGCATCACATGTTCAAGATTTGCAAGTTCGTCGCAGAACTTTGCTTCGTGAGTTGCCACGGCACAATCACACCTCTATCTCACAAAAACTAGAACCGGCCCCGTCAAGATCATCGTCGCAGTTGCAACAGAAAATTTATTGGTGTCATTATACAGGTCACCGATTGATCGCTGGTATTCTAGTCCCAACGCCGCAAACGCCCCTACAACCCAGGTCCTCGCTTTTCGACTCGGTCTCAGACACCTAAGCAAATAACGCAGCGGTATCCAGCTCATCCTTTGGCTTCTGGAACCCGTCTGTCCTGAGGCCAAGCTCATCATGTCTCGCCAACCTCTCAATACCTTGCTCCGCGCGCTGGTTATATCTGCTCGCCTTCGTCCTCTTAAGGTCAGATCTGACCTGGTTGGGCGAAACGAACTCCTTGTTCTCGTAAATAACTGGTCCACCGAACGATCCCTCGAGGATGACAATTGGAGTCAAGACGAATCTTGGACCAATCTCAACCAGCGATAACTCCGTCTCTTGTCCGCGGACCTTCTTCGCCTCCTTCTTCGCCTTCTTCACGGCCTCCTCGTCCTCCTCGTCGCCCGGTGCGAGCTTGCTCTGAACGCTTTCGTTGATCTGATAGTTGCGGATCCAGACCTTGCCGTCTGCAATGGTGAAGCCCATAACGTGGTCGACGAATGGCTTGACCTTGCGTGCGCCCTTTGGCACGCCGAAAATGTGAAGAAACATCTCCTTGAGGAGACGGAGATGTGGTGCACCGTCAAAGTTGGCATCGAAGGAGAGGATTGGGCGAGAGCCCTTAAGGCAGTTTCCGGTGAAGTGAAGCTCTTCCATGGTGTGCACTGTACATGGTCAGTGTGCTCGGTCTTGATCGCGCCACCTTATTAATTCATTTTTGCGGCGCAACTCACAGTTCTGAACGTGCATCTTGACGGTTGGTCCGTTAGGTGCCTTGCTCATCCACAAATAAAGATCCTTGCCCTTGCGCGCCTCAAAGAAGAAAACATTGTTGCAGTTGTAAAGTTCGGCGAGCTCGTTAAGCTGGTAAAGTTTGGTCTTGGTGTCGAGCTTGACGTCCTTGCGGGAGTGTGGGAGAAGGGAGTGGAGATCGTTCAAGAGATGGCGATGTCTGTTGTGCTGTTAGTATTGCGCTGCCTTCAAGTCGCAGCCTCGGATTGCCTACCTCATAGTAACACCGCGGGAGGACAGAATCAGGACCTTCTGCTTGTTTCTCTTGATAGTGCTGCTGGCACCCTCGGCCGGGTTGTCGACCGACTTGGTCATAGACTTGTATACGGACGCCATTATATATTATTTATGTTGTTTTGGTTGAAGTAGCCCGGGTTCTACTCTTCTGCCTCGCCACTTTCTTCCCAGGGTATCTCGAGAACTTTTTGGCGGAGTTATCTTAGCGCCGCGCTAAGATGCATAGCCACGCTAGGCTAAAAATAGCTAGCTGCTCTTATCGGATGGATTGGGCCCCATCAAGGTAAGCTCCACGCTATGTTTCAAGACGAGAAGAACACGATTACATTGTCAAACAACTTTATGAGATGGGCCACTGCTTTTTGAAGGTTGTATATCAATTTATTATGGTGGTGGCCAAGCCACGAACAATGGGATTGTTACAGTGACGCTTCATCTTACATCCCTTGGGCTAGATCCTTCTTCACACAACACTGGCGATCACAGCATGTGATGGGCAACCGTTGTGAAGTATATGAATTTCCATTGAACATGACCGGTAAAAAGCAGAACTCATCGCCAAAAGAGCATTGCCCGGCGATCTTGAGATGACTCCCTGCCACCCGATATTCCGTCTTACAGACAAGTAAATACGCCTCCGCTGTATCAATCAAAGAAGTACTCATCCTAACCGCCGCGTATGCATCGTAATCATGGGTATATATCCCTTAACAACACTTGCCTCCCTTGGCAGATCCATCATCTGCGGGCTTGCTGAGAGAAATGTTGGTACCAGCGCCGATGTTAGCTTGTGCTGCGTCGCCACTGTCAAGTGCTTTGCTCGAAACGATGCGATAGATTTCTTGGAAATATTAGCACGCCATATGTTTGCGCAATCCTACACGGGAATAACTCACCAGTGAGGATGTTCTGAAAAGCCAGCTCAACGTTGCTGGCATCAAGCGCAGAGGTCTCGATAAACGACAAATTGTTCTCGCCTGTTACTGTGTCAGTGCCGTCTTCTCGGGTCACTTCATAGGTATCTCGTACTCGCAAACTGCTTAGCCTCCTCGGTTGGAACTGCTCTCAGATGTCTCAAATCGCTCTTGTTACCGACCAACATGATAACAATGTTAGAATCAGCATGGTCTCTGAGCTCCTTGAGCCACCTCGTTACGTTCTCGTAGGTCTGGTGCTTGGAAATATCGTAAACCAAGAGCGCTCCAACGGCTCCACGGTAGTAGGCACTCGTAATGGCACGGTAGCGCTCCTGTCCAGCAGTGTCCCAGATCTGAGCCTTGATCGTCTTGGCATCGACTTGGATGCTTCTGGTCGCAAACTCGACACCGATCTAGTTCAGGCGCTGTTAGATCTAGCTCTGTATTATTGGTGAAGGTCAAAACTTACGGTGCTCTTCGAATCGAGATTGAACTCGTTACGGGTGAATCTGCTCAAAAGGTTGGACTTTCCGACGCCTAGAAATGCCGTCAGCGCGAGCTCTATGGAGGACAGCCGTATCTGGGGCTTTGCTCAACAGCTATGGTCTCGTCCTTCAGGTCAGAGGTGGCCGTACCCGAGTCTCCAATGAGAACACTGTGTGCGCATGAGTATTAGCAAACGAGTTGCGATGGCGGTTAAGCATCGAACAAAGGGGTTGGAGACGGAGCTTAGGCGTACACTTTGAAGAGGAACTATAATCGTGCGATTAGGTATAATTCATATTTAATCACAAGAAACGGCCGAGGAATAATATACTGACATCATATTCGTCGTTAGCCATCGTGAATGTCAGGAGTTCGTTATGTTTTTGAAGTTCCGAAAGTTGTAGAGTCGTTAACGTGGTATGGAGGTGAAGCGGACAGGTCAGCCTCTCCCCGCGTCACCGCCTGGCGATTAAATTGGCGAGGTAAGAGTACCTCACGCTTTATCGCCCACCGCCATCAATACCTACGCTAAAACTGACAACCACAAAACAACTTTCTGAACCTCGACTTCCAACTCTCAACTCGACAACTCTAACCTACTAGACAATTGGAGGATATCAAGCATATATTTCTGATTGTCCAAGAAGTATAGAAATAAAGATCTGAGAGCAGTACACGCAGAACCTATAGCGCGTGCAACCTATCCTCGAAACCGCGTTCTCTGTTAAGGCAGAGTGTAACCAAAAATCACGGTCACGTGACCGTAATAAATATAACCACGGAACCCGCAGCACCACGACAGTTTTCACAAATCCTAACCTGAACAAGTGAAAATAGGTACTGGAAGAAAGACACAGGTCTGTGTTCTTCACTTTATCTCTTCCTTATGTTGTGTTGTGTAGTAAGTAAAGCTTTCACAGAGGAAAGAAATGGTCTTAAGTCTAACTGCACACTCTCAGATCTACCAAAACTCCCCCCAAAAAAATTCCAATCCCCAAGCAACACCTCTTTGAGATTTATTGGTAAACTTTTCGACTCTATGTATCCTTAAGACTTTCAACCTCTTAATATAGTCCCGGCACAATGTCTTTGAATACGTGCGGAACCACCCTACCCAAAGAGGTCGAGAGCGAAGTGGAAAAAGAGGGCCAGCGCGGTGGTGAAAGTGAAAACGTCAACGATGGCGAGGATCGGCTAACGGAGCTGGAGGAGAACGAGTATGTCCCAGCTAATATCCTCGCCGAGATGAGAGGAGACGACGGCAGACCCAGATATCTTATCAACTGGGAGGACTATCCACTGGCAGCCGCCACGTGGGAGCCGATTGAGAATCTGCAGAATGTCAGGAGCTGGATTATACCAGAGTGGGAGCAGTTGAAAAGTCGCCAGAGGCTTTATCCAGAACTCAAGCTGAATCTTCGCGAATCACAGCCGAAATTTGACAAGTGGGGTAGAAAGTCCTTGAGTGAACAACTCAATATTGCCGAAGCTCAGAAAAAAAAGAGAGAAGCTGTCGAGAAGCCGTTCAGTCAGCAAGGAGTAAAGGCCGATGAGATTAGAAGAAAGACCCTGCCAATCATTTTTAGACAAAGTGGGGAACCATATCTCGTCCGTCTCGCTCCTCACCTCTACCTCGATGCGCCAGAAAACACATCTGACGATGAGGCCGCTGGAGATGCGGGTATGCTCCCTGATAGCTCATCCGCCACTCTCAAGAGGGAGTATGCGAGGCCAAAGGTCGATAGTAACAGTGACGATGACAGTAAGAGCGATGGAAGAGGTGGTCATCGTGGCAAGAAGGCGAAAACAAACTCGTCAGCCTCAAGAGCCAAGGTCAGTTCCTCCCCCGTTCCTTTGTCGTAGAGGGAAAGGCCACTTTAATAGCCTACTGCTATTTCCAATTACGTGATACAAATACTAATATATGCCTGAGGCTCGCCCTGCCCCAGCAGTTGGCGTTACAGGATACCAAGGCACTGCAAACAGACAGATGCGCCCACCGCCACCAGTCCCAGTATCTCTGAGACGTCCGTCGGCAAGCAGGATGAAACCCAGCAAGTTAACAGCTACGAGGACGAAACCCAGCATGACCCAGAAGCTTTCCAAGGGTGCGCGTGCCAGAAGTACTGGACAGCCATCGAATGCAGCCAACGAGGCTCCAATTTTTGCCAAAAACAAAAGTATGGAGAACAAAATCCAAAAAGCTGGTAGGGGCTTTTCTGATCGCGCACCTGCGATGCCATCGACGCTTAGAAACCTCGGAACTGGGGAGATGTACAGGATTCCTAAGAGGACTAATGCGAAGCCATCAAACAGCAATTCCGTGGCGGCCTCACCAAGCCAAGGCACGCTATCTGTCGAGAATTTCCCAAGCCCATCTCCTCTCCAGGCCAGTTCCCCGTATCCTATTGTCGGAGACGAGTGGAGTGTGCCACTTGCGCAGGCAAACCCTTCACCCTCTGCTGCTGTGGATGCGTGGGATTCAGCTTCTGTTCAAGCAGCCTCGTATACAGGAAATCAGGCACCTGGATGTGGATCGCCACCTGATAGCAGTATCGTGCAAGCATTCGCAAACTGCTCAGTTTTTTCGCCAGCTCAGTCTCACCCACTTATGGGTCCGCCTGCACCAAGAAGGCCATCTTCCGCATCCTTGCATGACAAGGCTAACTTCATCGACTTGAAGAAGCCAGCTAAGCAGCTATCAAAGCAGCCAGCACAGCAGCCCAACAGAAGGTCACCAAGCCCGTTCCTTCAGCAGTCGTCACAGCAGACATTCCGAAGGTCATCAAGCCAGTCTCTCCAGCAGCTAGCGAAGAAATCCAACCTTGTGGATCTGGCCAACCGTCTCAAGAAGAATACCACAGTTACATTTGCTTCAGGTACTGATTTCGAGGCGAAGGCAGCCCTGCAAGACAGAGATGATAAGAGCGGCAATGAACTGAAAAAAGCTTCACAGCGTCCATCTACAGGCCCTTCCTTCAAAGATGAAGATGCTATTGGCGAGGATGAGGATAACTATGGGTACGACAACGATCAGTCTCCGTCAGCCTCCATTTCCAACAACGGCATTGATAGGAGCGGCACCCATGCTAGCAACAACGGACCTCCCCGTCCAAAGGTTCCCTACCAGGAATTTATGAGACAGAAGACACTTGCTAAAGCTTCCATGCCGCCGCCACCACCTCGATCACAGCTTTTGGGAGTGCTTGACATGGACATTTTGGTATTCATGAACAGGACGGGAACCACGAGAAGGGCAGCTGAGCGTTACTTTGAGAACTCTGGGGGACATTTGAGTCTGGCTCTGAGGCTCTTCTTCATCAATTCGCAGGAGGAAAAGCCAATCCCATATAACACCCGAGATGCAAGTCTCGGTAGCATTGGTGGTGCTTCTCTTACGATCTCTCCAGAGTCTGCCACCAACAACGCCTCTACTCCTGAGAGACAGCCACTACAGGGCTCTTCAGCTCAGTCTGTTCAGGTCTCTGTAGCAGATGAAGTTATGATTGATGCTCTACAGCCAGATTCCTTTGAGAACAATGCGCCTTCGGACAATGCCTCCCCAGCTCCAGCTTTGTCTTCTATGGGACCACCATCAACGCCACACATCTCCTTTCCACCATATAACAATAGCTCTACTTCAGTACCACATGTTGATGCACCGTTGACATCTGCACCTGCATCGGTTTCTACTCTAGTCACCCCAAACAATCCTGTTCAGGCGCAGACTACTTCCAATGGCCCAGCTACGGCTCCAACTCCAACTCTGGCCACTGAAGTAATTCCAACACTAGCACCAGCACCAGCTGCCATGAACCCTTTCATCATCTCTGATGATAACTGGGACATTTAAAGGCAGCTGGTAATATGGTACTCATCTAGGCTGGTATTGCCTTGCTGGCGGCATTACCTATACACTTCTCCAAGATCACCAAGTATATACATGGCTTCTGAAGTCGTTGGTAGAACATCACATGTTCCAAAGAGTTGGCTTGGAAGGCATTCTTTTCACTACAGAGGAGTCTTGTGGCTTTGCACATGATTCTGTATACATCCTTATTTCGAAGTATCTACTGCATATAAGGCATCTCAAGAGAGGGAGTTTACATTGAGCACAGGCGTCTTGGCGTCAATTTTTGCTTCTGCTTTTGCTTTGCATAGCACGTCATTATACCCCGGTTCTATCTGGAGAACTTTCACAGTTCATTGGCTCTTGCTCATGCTTGAACATTTCCATCTCTCTGTCAGGTCTTTTGGGCTTTCATGCTTTCATCGAAAATTCTGAGAGAGAGATCGAGACTGCTTTTGCATGGGTATGAGCCACGATGGACAATTTACTTTTCTACAACGTTTTTGCTATCTTTGTCTAGGAGGACAACAACGGAAGACCCTGACTCCTTGGTCTGACTTGCAGCACTCTCTCACAAGTATTTCACAACCTTGAGTAAGAATACCGCAATCTTGAGCTTGAGGTGTGGGCCCTCAGTCAACTCGCTGCAAGCTATAGGAACAAACAATGAAACCTAGGTCAATCTCTTTGTATACCTGGTCTTTGAACATAACCTGGCGTTGCCGACAGCGACATTCTTGCATACCGTCAACGCTCGGGGAATGTTGGCTGTTTAACATGACATACCATGTGGAATCCCAAGAGAAAGTGTGTCTGCTTTTATTGAGTGACTGTTTAAATGCACTAAATATGCTAGCTTACAATTTATGATCGCTTTGAACTATCTTTGGCCACATTCAGAGTTCAATGCCTGTCTAATGCAGCGCTGCATAACCGCTATTTTTCTCATAGTTATGCAACTTTTTGTGATACCCTCAGTGGACAATTAACTAACTGTCGCTTCACACTACTCGTGGTTTGGCAAAGCAGTTGGCTGGTTAATGCTGTCAAAAGTCAAATTCATCAAAGAGTTGGGGTGTCTGACTGCCGCAGATGATGTTATATTGAGTGCTAATCGGTTAGCTATTCAAGTTTCAATAAGCATATCAATTTCAAATTCTTGTGGACTTCAGGTGATATGCTGAGGTACCTAATCAGTTAGTGGTTACGGGAAGTGTGACGCTGGGTCTGGGAAAATAGTCTTGATGCAGATCTGAACCTAATAACCTGTGGCCAATGTACTTGCCTAGCAGCCCTTGCTGAGAGGAGTTGTCGTGGAAAAAACTCAATGAGATGATGCTGAGGATAAATTTAGAGCAGATACCAGCACAAAGATATGCAAGGTGACATGCAAGATCTTGCTGCTGAGCAACATGGTGAAAATCAGGGGATGCAATTGAGCCTGACCCATACCCAAAAAGGAGAAATACCACAGGGAAGTTGTCCAGTCCAACCATGGTAAAGGCTAGAATACTAAATGTTTGTTTTCTGTGGAAGATGAAGAGTTCTTGACTGAAGAACCGCGCAACAATGCCGGAACCCTGTCATTTGACAGATGACAACAAAGTTACCTGGCCCACAAAGGGCGAAATCCGCTGTAGGCTTGATCAATGCGAACATTTAAACAATAGAGCAGATGCTCAACACGGAATGCAGTGCAAGGATGAATTTCTCAGATCTATCTTTATATAGCAGGCTACCGCAGTTAAAATAATTAAGCTACTTCTTATGTACCGAACCTCTCCTTAACCTAACCACAATTTGCTCAAGAGCACTCTTTGTTTGTAAGGTCATTGATAAGCTCAAAACACATCCTCAAGTTATCCTTCGGCTTCCGATCTCCCAATCCACCGCCAACATATACCTTATTCACCGCCGTTGGACCTTTGAGATTAATGTATTCATGAAGCTCACGAAACCTCTCAACATTAGGGTAATCCTCGAGCTTCCGAAGTCCAGCATACAGTGTTTCCGCAGGTCTAACAGAGACATGCTTAGCCGGCCTTCTTTGTCTAGCATACATACGACTGAGAGGTGGTGGACGCTTGTACATAAGCGTTGTTTTGAATTCTAACGGGGCGGTAGGAGGCTCGTATGGCCCGTAACAAGGATCGTAAAGGTACAACTATTAAAGTCAGCACACATCACGCGAAAAGGTTGATATACATACCTTGCTAACCCGCAGGATAGCGACCATAGCCCTACTCTCATATTCCATTCCCCGATCTTCGTATCATCCACCGACCGAGAAGCAGCATTATAACTCCTTCACGCCCCGAACCTTGATACTTCAGCGAATTGTCTCCCGCAGTCTTGACATCGCCCGCCCGCGCATGATGCTCGAGCTCTCACTCTCCATATCTCTCTAAAGCTTCCTTGTTCCTACACATGTGCCGTTTGCAAGTATCATTTTTGAAGGTTGTCGCTTTGACCTCGAGGGACCATGAGTCATGCGGAGTGCAGGAATCATTGCAGTTGGCGTGGATAGGCTGTTGAGATGGCGATAGTGATCATATTTTATGTTAGGAAGCCCAGAGTTTGACATGTTCACGGTTGAGTGTTGTACTGTCTTAGCAAATTGCAACCCTCTCATGGAAAAACAATAACGACTCTGGGCATGTGGACATTAGCAGGAAGGACCTCACATGTGATGTCAATCGATGACAAGACCTGGGCTGGACTATCAACTCCCCCCAAGCTGCCAGTCGTTCAAGTGACAGGTGCTAGTCACAGATTTTTAATGCCACAGATCCAGCTCTTTCAATAAGGACATCTATTGGTGTTTTTTGAATTTCTCTTATTGTTCATTCTTCTACGACGGACCCATATTTACAGAGGCTTGCAGTAACACCGAGAAAAAAAGCAATGCATTATACACCTTTCATCAACTCGTCCCTCACTCGTTTTACGCGGAGGCGGACTTCAAATATGGTGGCTGCTCACCCGCCGCCATGAAGTTTGTGTTTGGGGTTCCAGTCTCCTTTGCTGCCGAGCAGCGAGCCATCGTCGGCGAGCTGTAGTTGAAGTTAGCATCCACTTCTTGAGTTCTATTTTAGGTGATTCAACATACCTTCTCGAAATAACATCTGTGAGATAAAAGTTATCGATAACCTTCTTCAGTGGCTCACCACTGCTCTTAGCACCCTTGTTCTGATCCACTAACTGCACCTTGCTCAACTTCGCCACACTGGTTAGCTCGACGACATCGTAACTAGCCAATGCTGGGGAAATCTCAACCATTCTGTCTCGAAGCATAGCAACATCATCATATGGTAATGGTGCACCCATGAACTCAGAAGCAGCACGGATGATTTTCCAGTCTGTGCGGGAAGCACCTGGAAGGGAGGTAGCGGCACGAGTCATCTGGACACGTCCCTCAGTGTTCACGTAGGTTCCGGCCTTCTCAGTGTAAGCAGCACCTGGGAGAACGACATCGGCAAGAGCGGCACCCTTGTCACCGTGGTGTCCTTGGTAAACGACGAAGGCGTTCTTTGGGATATCGGCGGCAGTGATCTCGTCAGCGGCAAGGAGCCAGACGAATTTCGGAGTGGCCTCGGCGACCTCTGGAGATGGGACGGTGAAGCCGACCTCGTAAGCACCAGCACGGGAAGCGGCGCGTTGGAGGACGTTGTAACCGTTCCACTCCTCAGTATGGAAGTTGGCGTTCTTGTCGACGAAGGATCCAATAGTCTCGTAGATGGCCTTAGCATCAGCGTGATCGGTAACACCGGATCCGACAATGATCATTGGTCTCTTGGCAGATGCGAGCTTCTTCCCGAACTCGCTAGAGAGAGCAGTCTTAACGGCGGTAGCGTCGGTACCGAGGTGTTCGAACTCGAAGGTGGAGTCGAATGGCTGGCCTACAAGGGCAACCTCGAGATCGGAGCGGAGCCACTGCTTGCGGATACGAGCGTTCAAGACGGCGGCCTCGTGGCGTGGGTTGGAGCCAACGATAAGGATGGCGTCAGCCTCCTCGACACCCCAGATCTTGGAGTTAAAGAGGTAGTTGGAGCGAACATCAACACCGTGAGCGATTGGCTTATCACCGTTTGGCTGATCAAGAGCCAAGTTCTCGGAGCCGAGCTTGTTGGCAAGGTCCTTGAGAGCAACCATGGACTCAACCTCAACGAGCTCACCGGCAATAGCCTTGAACTCGTTACCCTTCGGCGCAAAGTCGCGGTATGCGGCACCGATCTCAGTTAAAGCCTGCTCCCAGGTGGCTGGGTAGAACTTGTCGTCCTTGCGGATGAGTGGTGTAGTAAGGCGCTGGGTGCGGAGACCGTCGCAGGCGAATCTGGTCTTGTCGTCGATCCACTCCTCGTTGACATCATCGTTAAGTCTTGGGAGGATTCTCATAACCTCCAAACCGCGAGAATCGACGCGGATGTTAGATCCGAGGCCGTTCATAACATCAATGGACTCGGTGTGCTTCAACTCCCATGGTCTGGCGCGGAAAGCGTACGGTTTGGATGTGAGAGCTCCAACTGGGCAAAGGTCGATAACGTTTCCGGACATCTCACTGTCCAAGGTCTTCTCGAGGTATGTTCCGATCTGCATGTCGTTTCCACGTCCAGTAGTTCCGAACTCTGGTGCACCCGCAACGTCGTTGGAGAAGCGGACACATCTTGTGCAGTGAATACAACGGTTCATCGAGGTCTTGATCAATGGACCAATGTTCTTATCCTCCGTAGCGCGCTTGCCACCGATCTCGTGGAAGCGTCCGCGGTCGGCTCCGTATCTCATCGACTGATCCTGGAGATCGCACTCTCCTCCCTGGTCGCAAACTGGGCAGTCCAACGGGTGGTTGGCGAGTAAAAACTCCATGACGCCCTCGCGGGCCTTGTGTGTAAGTGGCGAGTTGGTCTTAACGACCATGCCGGGTTGTACTGGCCATGCGCAAGATGCGACTGGCTTTGGTGCCTTCTCGACTTCGACTAAACACATACGACAATTACCGGCGATCGCGAGCTTCCTAGAGCATATATTAGGTCGGGCATTGGGGCTCGTTATTTCGTGCCGACTTACTCGTGGTAACAGTATCTATGACGATGTCAGCAATTGTCTCTTCCTGCGCGATTGAGAATGTACATACCTTGGGACAACACTTCCTGCCTTCTCGCAGGCTTGGATGAGTGCTGAGCCAGCTGTGGCAATCGTCAGTATATATCCCGATTCCCTTAGGTAACCCACATACCCTCAATCGAGACCTTCTTTCCATCTAGAAACCGCATGTTAGCCCATATTCTCAGAATTTGATCGCAGATTCGATTGTCACATACCTATGGTAAGTTCGACCTCAGCTTGTCTGCGTCCGCTAGTCGCGAACGACCTCGCAGTGTTGATACCCTGCGCGCTCCTTCGCAGCGCCGAGCTTCTAATTGTTTGCCGCAGCATGATGCCTTTCATCAACTAACAAGAAAAAGAAAAGGAGGCGTATGCTGTGCAGCGGCGTGAATCGTGGTATATCACCCCTACAAATCGTTCGTCTTGACGTCTATAAGCTGGATGCCGAACACTTCGATGTGTGCTTTAGCGCGACCCATTACTAACATTGCTTGTGGCAACTTTGATTGGGTGTGGCGCTTGCTCGCGGAACCGCGCTAAAGATGATCCGCAGCCATCATATCTTGCGAAATTATCGCATCATCTCTCCTCTTTCTTCTTCACTCATAAGAACCTATTATTGTCGAGTGATTGGTTTGCAGTAACACCCACGCAAGTGAAGATGCTTCGAATAGTCTGATCTCTCGCTAGCAAGGATTCGAGAGTACGGTTTCGACGGCGAACTAATGGTATCAGATTGAGGGCCGCTGTTTACATGCTCCCTGATTTTTGAGCCATAAGGGCGCTACATCATATCTCGGGTGCTAAATATCTTCACACAATAAATATGGTTACCCTAATTTCTCAAACCTTGTGCTCTACATCTTCTGATGTGACCTCCCAATGTTTCGTGAAACCTCTCGATCCCAACCCTTGATGGCTCCTTCGACCTGACATATGGCGATGTTCTGTCTGGTTTGGTGAAGTACCCGCTGAAGATCCACTTTAGCTATCCAGGACCCAATGGCCGAAGTCCTATATCATGAGGAAGCGCAATCTCGCGCAGATGAAAGTGCCAACTTCCCCGTACGTCCGAAATAAGGAAACTCCACAATAATCCATTCTCCGTCCAGCGACCGCGTACGTCGAGTCAACCAGTTTTCTAAAGTTTACTTCATAAGGTTACGGTCGTCGCAGTGTAGTGAACAGCTTAGAGGTAGACAAGGTAGCCTTATGGCGAGCTCAATCGTGTCGCTTTGTTGCCCCAAGAAATGGAAGGAGAGACGTAAAATGTTAATAATACGTAAGCGATTGACAACCATGAAAGAGGTAGCTTGGGCTGGCTTCTTCGCCTCGGCTATTCTGGTTGCGCTGAGAGTGCATCCGTGGATATGGAGCCTGCAGGCCTGCCTCATGTTACACCACCACCTACAAGGACCTTGAATCAAGGTCCTTGATTGCAGAGAGATCAGATCACGAGATTACAGTATATCAAAACGCAACAAATCCGGATTGTTGTGGGTATCTTCCATGTCCATTCAAGCCAAGGTATCCTACACATCTCTACTCCTGGTTGGCCCCATTCGCTTTAGCAAAAGCGGCTAACTTGGCCGCCTTCTTCTCAGCCTTCTTAGCTGCAATATGGGCCTCCCTCTCCGGTTTACTCAACTCCCTCGCCGTTCCTTCCGCAATCTTCTTCTGAAGATTAATCTCATCAAATATCCTCTTCTTCTCCTTATACTCATATAAATCCTCCTGCAGCGCTTTCTCCGCAGCCTTAGCCCCCGCCTCCTTCTTCCCCAACGCCGTGCCCTTAGCCAACAACTTATTCTTCTCGCCCCAGCCCTGCAAGTACACGCCTATGGTGTACAATGGGAAACCTGTAGCGGCATCCTTGGTAGGCTCTCCAATGTCTTTGTAGTCCAACCTAATACCGCGGCTCATGATTTGGCGTGCAAGCTCTTGTTTTGAGTTCGCAAGGGTGATGATTGGGCCGGATGCAGCTAACTTGTTGTTGAGCTTATCCTGCTCCAAAATCTCTTCTTTCAGGGTACCTGCCCATAAAGTCTTCAGCCACTCGCTGACTCTTTGTACGCCATGCTCTAGATCTGAGTGGATTATTGCTGCGACGTAGGCTTCGAAGACGTCGCCGAGGATCTTAGTCACTGGTGGTTGGTCTGCAAACTCTTTTGGGACGCGGTAACGTTGGTGGAAGTCGTATTTTTTGGCGTATGAAGCTAAGGTCTCGTTTTTGAGGCAGCGCTCACGCAGTTGTGCGGACTTTCCTGGTGGGAGGGTGGGAAAGGTTTTGGAGATGAGGAGGGTGGTAAGGAGGTAGATGTAGGCGTCACCAATCCATTCGAGGCGTTCATAAGACTCTTCGGTAGAATTGGTGCCCGTAACACCACTGTGCGTAAACGCGGCTCTCTCTAGCCTCTCATCCTTAATCTTTGGGAGTTTAGGCAGGTTTGCTGGGATATTGGCGGCAGTCCAAGGGGTGATGTTATCAGGAGGAAAGATCTCGGCATTTTGCTTGACTGCCAGTGCTACCTCGTTCTTCGTCTTTGGTGGCTTCGCCTTCTTAGGAGCCGGAAGCTCAGGTTGAAGAGCTCTGGCACGAGCCAAGGCAATACGGTGCATAGCTCCATTGTTGAGGAGAAAGTCCTCATTTGCTAAAAGTTCACCGAGGGCATTTGAGACATTCTGAATGAGCTCTGCAGCGTTTGGGACAGAGGGTATGGCTTCATTTTCAATGGTTGGCTCTGGTGAATGCTCAAGCTTAACTCTCTGCGTTGGTCTCTCTTCCTCCTATGGTGAAGTTAGTCTCACGCCTCCCCAAGTCCTCTTGATCATCACTTTACCGCTTGTTCCACCTTTATGTCGCTCTCTACCGCCTCAGTATGGCTTCTCTTTCCCATTATGAAGGATAAGTAATTTTGATGTAATGAAGATGCCAGCAAAGTTTATGTTATGAAGTTTGTGCTTGTCCTCCTTCAGACAGAGTTTAGGATCACGTGAAGGTACTTTTTGAGCAGGAACCAGAAATCCGGAGCATTTCGGATTAGCAGGCGGCCGCAATCTCAATCGCTTCTCACCGCCAACGGCGACGCTATACCAAATTAGGTGATATATTTTGAGACGTCCGAGACGTCTTATGTATAGTCGCAGTCGGTCTCATCACACTCCAGAGTCAAGCTAGCAACCATGTCGGTCCCACGCGCGAGAGTTCTTGATCTCATGAAGGTAAGATATAACTCTGTCGATTGAGATAGGTTTAGGCTAATGCACTTGCGCCCAGGTCCAATGCAAGGTCTTCTCGACCACTTTCAACCCGGAGGGTCTGAGGACCGGTAACAAGATTCTACGCCAGCGCCTAAAGGGAGCATCTGTCGCCGCATACTACCCACGCAAGGTCGCGACATTCAAGAACTTGATGCAACAGTTCCCTGACATGGAGTCCTGGGACGAGGGTGAGGAGGACCGCCTGGAGCACGTCACAATGTATGGATATCTGGATACAGCTGGAGGACAGATACTGACGAGAATGACAGTCTTAAGGGACGTGGAAAGGGCGCACCAAAGAAGAAGAAGACTGCAGAGCGTACGTCCCTACAAATGCGACGATTGGAGGACCTTGCAAAGGATAACGAACCTTAACTAACTTGCGCACAGTGGATATTTCCAAGAACAGGAAGAAGAAGAAGTGATAGCAAGACGAATAAACAACACTGTATATTATTGTATGATGGCGTGGGTGGCGTTAGGAAATGGGGGTATATTGACTTCATGCATTGTTGCTTGCTTGCGTCTTTCTCAGTATGAAAGTTTGGGTGACGACCATCAGCTGCCACACAAGTTGTTAGTGACACTTGCGCGGCAGCGCTTGGGACTGTTTTACAAAAGGCGCTCCTTCCTCAAGTTGCTTTTCGATTTCCGACATGTACCATAATCTGCTCATGTAGTTGTAGCCCGAGGCTTCCCCTAGCTCTGCTCGTGAATTTGGTATTGCTGCATCTGTTCTTTATATCGCATACCGCTTTGTGAGGCGTTCCCTAAGGCCACTGTCGGCTGCTGTTGGTACAGTGGGAAAAGTGTTGTTCGCGGAAGCCATTGAGAGACATCTGATCCGCTTGGGAACGCCCTCTGTAATGATATGAATTAAGGCTTTCACTAGGTTTAATGCAGCACATAACTTGAAAGCGGGAGTTCCCATTTTGGGTCACACAGAGAGGAGCTGAATGCTAGGAGCACGGGATCCCTCCTGTTTTTGGCTTCTTCCCTCCTTACAATTTGCCAGGAAAACGATCTACACAACGCGTTCTTTACGAGTAGAGCCAACGATACGCCATTTAGTCTGTATTTCGAAAGAAGGTGCGATCTACCAGAGATATTCTCCACGTGGACGGGGCAACAAAGGCGCTTTCATTGCGCTGTGGAAAGTTACCAGGAAGCTTACTCTGAGCAAGTTGCGTCAGCCCACCCTAACGCTCTTTCCTCGGGAGCTCCCTCTGGCAGCCAAAAAGTCATCTCCCCCCCGGCATCGCATTCCCGTTTCAGTAATCAATACTCCGCGTCCTCGTACCTACCGTAACCGCAAAAAAAGTCCAGGCAGGCAAGGCTGAGATAGAGTACTTATTGCTCTTCTTCCCAGTTTCTCATTCTCTTCCTCGACACCTCTCACCACCGTTCGAATACTCTTCTCTGCTGCACGCTCGTAGCAGTTGTATTACCAGGAGCTGTTCTGACCGTAAGAATTCAGCTCATTACACGCCAATCGAAGGCATCGTCAGCAATGGCGTCCACCACCGTTTTCAACGGTTCCCCAACTTCCCGTCGCACCATGGCGGCCAGAAGTCAATCTCAAGAGAATGCAATCCTCGACGACGACAAGAATCCATACCACTCAGTAAGTCTCCGCTTCATATCACCAATACTCTCGATGCTTTACGCACATCTTGGTTGCTTAAGGAAACGGTTTTGCAGCTCTCGGTTGAGACGTAGTGCCTAGCCACGAGCTCTTGCCAAGGTTGAAGGTCTAGCATAAAACTAACACCTACTGCTTAGGATCGCAGCTCCATGTTGAAGAAGTCTGTCAGTGCTCTGTCCAGTTCGAGTCTGGCCAATCAGACTCCAAAGGTCGGTGTTTCCACTACCCCATTCTCATTATAACTTCGTCACTAACTTTAATAGAAGGTGAAGATGAACCATGAGCTGTCTATCACTAGCAATCCAAATCCAATGGACTTACTCCTCGCTAAGCTCTCCGAGCAACAAGCAAATCTGGATAAGCAAAACACTAGCCTTTATCTTGCTGACGAGGCTCCTCTCGGTCAGGCTCTTCAGAACTACGAGTTCTCCTCTAAGTCGACCATCAGCTCCATGTCCATCACTCCAATCGCAAACTCCGAGGGCACCGCCGCTAGCAGTGTTGACATCACCGAATCGTCCGAGGACAGAGAGAGAGATGCGAATAAGGTCAAGATGGACGAGCTTCTTCAGGTCAAGCTTGAGTTGGAGAAAGCTAAGAGCGTCATCGCACGTAAGGAGCAGGAACTCATGCAGGCACGTATCACAAAGCAGGTGGAGCAAGCCATTGGTGGTCATTCTGAATCCGACTACCAGCAAGCCGAAGCCTCCGACCGCAGACTTAACAACGTCCAGAACACCATCACGATGCCAGGTCGCCCTCAGTACCTTGCAGACAGCCAGTGGGCCGGTCAAGACGACAACCAGTCCGACCGTGGCAGTGACACTATGTCTATCAGTAGCTATAGTCGTCCAGGTCCTGCAGGTATCTGGGGCAACAACGGCCGCGCACCATATCCAAACTACCCACCAGGAGGCATGCAAGGCTACCCGGCTGGTAATGGATTCCCAGGTAATGCTTGGATAGGACGTGGAATGAGTGCCCCATATCACGATGAGGGTGTCATGTCTTACAACCAAGGTATGCCACACATGCGCCATGACCGTCTCACCCCAGATGATAGCATGGCAGGTAACCCAGGTATCCGTGGCGGTTATCGCGGTGGCCGCTTCATGAATCGCAACGCTGGTTCGTTTCCCTACGCAGGCAGCAATAACTCTTATGACGGCGCTGGACCAACTACCTCATATGGTTCTGTTGCTGGCATGGGAGGTGGAGTCGGGAACAACATGAACGGATCAGTGGGTATGGGCATGAACTACGGGGGTCATCCAATCGGCACACCGCTCTCGCCATTCGCTCAGGAGTTCACCTCAATCGGTGGTCAGTACAGGAATGATGTGAGTCCGCGCGTTCCTCTCCGTGGGCCTATACCTCCCCCAAACGCAAAGTCTCTGACTGCTCAAAAGCCCATTGCTGCCGAGGGACAGACGTTCTTGCCAACCACTGAGCCACTGAACTACCGCCGCCTGCTTGACCGCACCGTGAACTGCAACTGGAAGTACATTGTCGACAAGATAGTTTGCAACAACGATCAGCAGGCATCAATCTTCTTGCAGCAGAAGCTGAAGGTAGGCACCACCGAGCAAAAGTACGACATCGTGGAGGCAATTGTTGCTCAGGCATATCCATTGATGGTCAATCGCTTCGGCAACTTCCTTGTTCAACGCTGTTTCGAGCATGGCACACCAGAGCAGGTCATCAAAATTGCCGAGGCTATTCGTGGTAACACCCTCAACCTCTCCATGGACGCTTTCGGTTGCCACGTGGTTCAGAAGGCTTTCGATTCCGTCCCAGAGGACTACAAGGCTATCATGGTGCATGAGTTGCTTCGTCGCATTCCAGAGACCGTCATCCACCGCTATGCCTGCCACGTCTGGCAGAAGCTTTTCGAGCTTCGCTGGACTGAGTCGCCACCTCAGATCATGAAGTATGTCAATGAAGCTCTTCGCGGCATGTGGCACGAGGTTGCGCTTGGCGAGACCGGAAGTCTGGTTGTTCAGAACATTTTCGAGAACTGCTTGGAGGAGGACAAGGTAAGCATTAATATTGCCACCCGTTTCCATAATTTCCACTGACGGTGTCACAGCGTCCATGTATTGAGGAAGTCCTTGGAAGCATCGATATTGTCGCTCACGGCCAGTTTGGCAACTGGTGCATTCAGCACATCTGCGAGCACGGCGCCCCAGCTGATCGCAGCCGTGCCATTGACCACGTCATCAGGTACGCCTCCGAGTACAGCATGGACCAGTTCGCATCCAAGGTTGTCGAGAAGTGTCTGAAAATTGGAGGTGTCGAGTTTCTCAGTCGCTACCTTGACCGTGTTTGCGAGGGTCGCAGCGACCGTCCACGCATTCCACTCATCGACATCGCAAGCGACCAGTACGGAAACTACTTGATCCAGTACATCTTGACTCATTCCAACCCACAACCTCGCGAGATCGTTGCCTGCCACATTCGCAAGCACATGGTTTCTCTCCGCGGATCGAAGTTTGGCTCTCGTGTCGGCATGCTTTGCACCAACCCAGCGCTCGCCACTCGCCCAGGACCAGGAGTCGGACCTGCCATTGGTACTAACCGCATGCCACCAGGAAATCCACGTTTCGGTGGCGCCTATCGCTAAGCATATATGTCGCCGTAAAGTCTCCTACCTAAAGCGACTTTGCGAGCACGATCTTACGTCTTGGTTTGGCACTCTTCGATCTCTACTACCTCGGCATACAACACGTCATATTCTCCAGCATAGAACATATTCGTTCAGGCTCCGTTTATTGGTTTTGGTAATACGGGACGATTCACGTTTCTTCAGATCGGCACACCCTATCTTAATGCGTTTTCGTGGAGCATTCAAACAAAATTTTCTCTTGTTCTTTGTTTTCGACATGTTCTCGGCCACATCATTCTACCATCACACGTCATCCTACGCTATGGCGATTAACCATGAGCGAATTGGACAGCGCATGCTTAGTGGATTTCCTTCGGTGTGTCTCGTACAAGAGACATGCCTTGTTTTGCAAATAACTATTATTTATCCTGGTTGGGAGCCGGTTGCCTACACTCCAGAAATTGCCTGATAGTCGGATGTTTAGGGGTAGGATAGAGTCAAATGGCATAGGTCAACCTGCTAAAAGGAAAGAAGAGGCTTATATTATTGGGATTGCGATTTAGCGGATTGCCAGATCCTACCTCATTCCTTTAGTCGAGCTTTGTATTCAAGTCACTCGTTAGGAAAACAATGAAAAGTTGCTATTAAACACCAATTCGCTCTCGTCCTGTGCTATGAACCATTTGATATGTGAGTGGCAGATATGCGCATCTGATATACGTGATACCTCATCTCATTCTCGGGCCCTGTCTTCACAACCTCGCACGCTTCTCATATCTTAGCCTTCTCCTTATTCTCTGTCGTCTCATTCTTCATCACCTTGTCCCAGTCCACATCATACTCCTCCTTCAAATGCTCGGGTCTAGTCGGCACTCTCACTTTGTGATGCTCGACTGTGGCATACGTGGTCTTACCATCCAGACTCACCATCTCACCTTGGATGAGTGCCATGGTGCCGCCGACTTGGACGACTTTGGAGTTGATGCGGACGGTGGTGCCGAGGGGGACGGCGCGGAGGTAGGAGATGTTTAGAGAGCGGGTTACGCCTCCGAGGAAACTGTGCGGAGTTGTTAATGTATGTCCACCTGCTCGCATTACAGGTTCCAGACAGAGAAATGTCAGATAATGAGGATGACAAGAGTCAGAGGATGTAGTGAGTGGGGGCCAAGAGACAGGTTCGTGGAAAATTAAGGACATACTCCCAGTACCCCGGTCGACTCAACGGCGCCAACGCAACAGTGGTACACATATCGAAGATGACGCCCGCTGCTCCACCATGCATCACGCCGTTAATGTTTCCGTAGTCGGAGGAGATGACCAAGGTGAATGAGGCACGGCCGAGAGGGGAGCCGTCGATGAGTTTGGCGTGCCGCATTACTTTGTAGTCGAAGAATGGAACCTTTTCGTTGTGCGTGATTTTGTGGTATCTGTGGGTTTGTTTGTTTAGGCACAGGCACTCCAAGGAGAAGTTTGTTTTAGTTGGAAAAGAGTGGCATGATGTGCAAAGAAATGGCAGCGTGATTCCGTGAGAACAAGGGGGGTAAAAATGGCATTCATGGTCGACATAACATTGCTTCCACTACGATTAATCGAATGAAAATGCCATTAAAACAATGATATAGCTTCGAGGAGAACATCAGATGAACAACTATAACTCCGGATTACTTACTTGTCGAAAACTCCTTGAATGGCCATCATGGCCCTCTTCCTGTCAACTTCGGTAGTCGCCATATTGGTCAATTGTCATAGTTTTCTGGATTTGTCGAATTGTAATTGAAACGAAAAATTTGCTCTTTATATCGTGGAGCTATCAATAAATGGTGATAATAGTCTTTTTTTTTCGTGCTCTCATCGATGGTTCATGTTGTTCTGGGTGCTGAGGAGCGGATTCCCGAGACCACTCGTGATGAGCCGAGGTCGAGCTTGGCCAATCCCAAAGAAGTAAGGAGCTGGCCAGCTGACTTGAAAGATGCCTGCAAGCTCAAACATGTATCTTTACACTCATTGCTCGTCCTGTCGTCTCAGAAACTTAGTGATTGATGGTAGGAATCTACAGATTACAGATTGCTTTACGACAACAGCGAGGCATATCAGCCATCCATGGGCGTCAATATATTTCACCCCGATCAGTCTTACTCGTAGCGCTATAATCCAAGTGATGTAAAGGACACCATAACCCTTTTCTATAAACCTATCCGTATACACCGTAAACGCCATGGCATATCTCATGAGCCGCCAGACACAAAAGCTGCTCATAACCTAATCTTGACATCCATGCAGTCCAACATCCACTCTCTGCGACCAAGCAAGCTTCTCAACCATCCAACTCCAATACCAGTCCACTCCTGACTAGCAGAAAACTCCTGTATCTTTTGCAATGCCACACCTCCGAGCGTTTTTGCTGTTTCGTTGGCTGCTAACGCGAACGCCTTCGCCTGCTCAATGGCTTGATCCGAGACTGTCACATTGGCGAACGTTGCGCTCGCCTCTCCTGATGCCATATAAGAAGTCGAAAAAGTTGGCTCAAACCAATTCTTAGAGAAGTCGAAAAGACAATGATCGTTCCAGTTACAAGACGATGCGAAAAGGATAAGCAGGAGAATGCTGCAGTAGATGCAAGGGCGATTGAGGAAGTATGTGCAGACGAAGAAAAGGGCGACGAATATAGGCGATGCGTTTGTCGGAATGAAGAGCAGCGGCAGCCAGCTGTGTATAACCTGTCAGTTTGTGATCATACACAGAGTTTCAACACAACATTGAGGTTTGTGAGAATGAAGGAGAGGGGACCGACCTCCGTAAGCAAAACATAGCGTTAGTCACTGATGCTCAGAACCGTGGCTGTGGATATTGAGAAGTTATGCACGCATCCGTTGCCTTGTTTCACTTCGATTGCCGCGCTGTGTAAGAGGTTTATCGAATCGTGGACGGCCAGCTTGGCGCAGGAGTGAATTCTTTGATTTGTTTCTGAAACGGAGCTTATGATAAGCTTATTGAGTAATACGTGACTACGCGGTGTGTTATATTGTTTTCTGATGCACGCCAGCTCAGTGAACCTCGCTTTCAAAGTATATCCTGGTTGTGGTATATTGGTCGCGGCGGGGCTGAGTCGATGCCAATTGGTGAGCGATTCGTCTTCTGTCTTCTTCAGTGACAATGTGTAACAACAAGCTGGACCTTGACAACCAAAAAGTCTGGTAGTTTACTTTGCTGCGCAAAATTCGGCTAATTTTTAGTGATTATGCTATTCGCGACTTGGAAAATGGCAGGTAGGCCTTCATTGTCGCGGGTCTGTCAGCACAAGGCCACGATGGACGAGGCTGTGAGACATCATCAGCCTTGTATCGCCATTACTGTGTTCTTCTTAAGGCACAAAGGCAGGAATTGACCCCTGTCAGCTTGGTTGGCTGGCAGGCCTGGCGACGTGCACCCTGATTGGCCGACCACACCACTACCGATCATACAGTTCTGTAGCTTGTCAATTGACGGACCTCTCCTTCACTTCCCATCGAACATCGTGACAGCAAAATAACGAACATCCCCAAGACTTACACGACCGCCACGATAGGATTGGCTTCTGGCTCTTGATATTTTCGTTCACTTACACGTAACACGATCACCACTCGTAGACGTCCGCTTCTTTTGTTGAGCAGCCTCAACCACCTACCAAACCTGATACGCCACACCGCAACGTACGCCGGCGCTTCTTGCGCGTTATTACCAAGTCACGTACGCCACGATGACGGGTTACAATCCAAATAATCCTTTTGGTAGCGAGCAGCCAAATCTCTTGCACGCGCTCTTCCCAACCCGCGGTGCTTCCGATCAGCAAATGCCTGTCGGTGGACCTCACGGACCTCGCCGGAACTACTCTCAAGGCTTTGGTCAATCTCAAGGAAACCCGACATATGGTCAATTTCGCTCCCACGACTACCAGCAAACGAGTGATCCACGCTCGGTCTCGACATCTGGTGTTGCAAGCCCAGCTATCAACCATCCTCCAGTCTACAGATCCATATCTGGCAGTCCTGGACAGATCACAACCATGGGTGCCCAAAACAGTGCTGCTGCGAATGCGAACCACAAGACCAACCTCTTGTTCCTTCTTAATCAGAAGTCCAAGTCGGATCTGGCTTCTCCAAACATCGGCCCCTCGGCAGTCAACAATGGCCAGAACGATGTTCAGAGCCCACCAGCATGTGGCAGTGAGAACCAAAAAAGTTCCACACCACCGGTCGCTGCTCCACGCGCTGCCTCCAGACATGTTACTGCGGACTCTCTTCTTGCGCTTTTGAACACACCAAAGGCGGCTGTCCAGACCATGACGGATACCGGAAACGGAGCCGACAATGATTTTGCCGCTGACCAGAGGGATGTGTCCGCCAGCAAGGCTGGGTCGAATGCCAATGGCTCTGCTGCCATTCAGGCACTTTTGGGTATCATGTCTAGAGATACGCCAAACACGATCAACCAGTCTGCTAAGGACTCGCCAAAGTCAGCTGCTGAGGAGGCCGTCGAGGCTTTCGATGCTACGACAGAGAAAGTTGGCAAAGTTGCAGTCGATGTTGCTGAGAAATCTTCCGACACCGCCGATGATCGCGAGGCTGAGAAGTCTGACCTCCGTCGCAACGCTGATGCTGGTGAGGCGGGCCAGCCATCCAGCACTGGCATTGCTTCCGAGCCATCACCATCGACGAGCGCCCCAGTTGCCACCAAAGTGAAGGCGCCTGTGGCCGCAAACGACGCCGTTGAGGACATTGCCGATAGCTGGGAAAACATTGCAGACGAGGCCGCTGACGGTAATGAGGGTGAGGATAACACCTCGACCCTTGTCGATGTCTATGACTTCGAGAAATTGAAGCCTTTCATCTCGATCACTATCAACAAAGAGTTCGAGACGGAACTCGCCGCATTCTCCACAGATGAGGATTCGACCTTGGCTATCGCCAGGCTCAAGAAAGCATTCGACCAGAACGATAGAACCCTGGTCACCGCTACCCAAAACTATATTATCTTCGCCATGTCTAAAAACGGAGGTGTTCGCATTGTCAACCAGTCTGACGGCAGAAACAAGTCAATCTTCGAGGAGACTCAGGACCAGATTTTCAATGTCGCTTCCTGTATTTCCAAGGACAACGACACCGAGACTGTCGTCGCCAGCGGTTGCAGTGGAACAGTTTACTGGTTCATGAACAGAGATGCTGGCGGCGAGGGCATTGATGAGTTCACTCCACATCATAGCTTTGCCTTGCCACCAATCCAGTCCCCAGGAGACGAGAATCCTGGCGGGGTTCTGAAGACGAGGGCTAGAAAGAGCTCGAATCACACTGAGTTCTTTGGCGTTGGACGTGGAAAGTCGATTCACATCATCTTCCCAAGCATCATTACCGGAGGCAAGTTCTACAAGCCTGGAACGGTGAGGACTGTCGACGTGGAGAAGTATCTAGCGTACAAGACCCTCAAGATCGATACCGGAAAGGCCGCCAAGGATTTCACCTTCAGTCAGGATGATACCACTGTAGTTTCATTGGACAAGGCCGGGCGCATCAAGTTCTGGGACATCCGCGGATTGACATCTGATGATGCCAAGTCTGTCGAGCTCAGAGATCCGCTGTTGACATTGATTACCACACCAGCGAACGAGAAATCGTGGCCAACCTCGGTGATCTTTGTTGACAAGAAGCGTCGCTTTGAGAAGAACGGATCGATGAGATACCTTCTTGTTGGAATGAAGCAGAACCATACTCTTCAGCTGTGGGACCTTGCTCTCCGCAGAATGGTCCAGGAGCTTTGCCTTCCTCACGACAAAGATTCCGATGCCGCTTGCAGTGTCGTCTTCCATGCAGCCTCTGGCACGGTTGTTGTAGGGCATCCTACCAGAAACTCTGTGTACTTTATTCAACTGTCTCTTCCAAAGGCGAGCCCACAGGGCAGGACGTCTCAGGCAGAGTACGTTCAGCTCATCGCCAGACACGGCGTTGTGCTGCCAACTTCTTCTGCAGCCTTTGCGAACATCTGCGAGTATTCTTTCAGCCAAGGAATGAAGCCCGAAGCTGGTTCCGATAAGCGTGCGCGTGGAGACCTCAGAAGCTTGGACATCTTACAGAAGCCAGCCAATGTCAATGACAAGACTGCTATTTTTGAGCTGTATACGATGCATTCCACTGGTGTCACTTCGATGACCATTCGCCCTGAGACCCTCGGACGCGATGCTGATCACCAATTGATCAAGTCCATCAATGCTTACGGCATCGGTCTTGCCACTGCGATTGATGTACAGAACATCGAGCAACCTGCTCCAGGTGACATCGAGCCGTCCACTCCATCGAACACGAACTCTTCTTCTTCGGCCAACGTTACGCCGCAGGTTAAGGAGATCCTTCGAAAGCCTGCTTCTGTGTCAAGCAATGTTGCGACTGATCCAGCTCCGGTCCAGTCGCCAACTCCTCTCAAAAAGGCTGATAGCGTGAAGATGGTTGTCAACGGTAGCACGGAGTCCTCGCCAAGCAGCGCCGAGAAAAGCGAGAAGAGGAAGAAGAGAAGATCGTCTGCCTTGCGCGCCAGCGAGACTACTTCGGACGCTGCATCTTCTTCTTCGAAGCCTCTTCAGGTTATCTCGGAGACACCAATTGAGCCTTCTGTCAAGCCAGCAGAAACTGTTAATATCAATGCCCTCAAGCAGTCCATTCTCCAGGACATGCAGTCTGAGTTTAAGAAGGCGCGCCAGACTTTCACTGATTACACCGCTGCGGACAAGGAGAAACAGGTTGAGTTGCTTCAGATCGTCTCTAAGTCGATGTCTGAGAATGTCGATGCTCAGCTCAGCAAGATCGTTGAGACCAACAGCAGGAATGTGCTTGTGCCAGCCCTCACGGCCAGCCTTTCCAGCACGATCCAGAAGTGTGTTAATGAGGCCATCAAGGCCCAGCTCGGTAATGCCGTTCAGTCTTCTGTCGCAAAGGAGGTTCAGATAGCTTTGCCAGTTGCCATTACCAAAGCTTTCTCCGGCCCACAATTCTTCAAACAAATGACTTCTTTGATGCAGCAGCTTGGCCTCGCCGGCGAGTCTATGCAGCAAAGTAACAACGAGCTTCTGGGTATCCTGAACAAGGGCTTCGATGAGATGCAGTTGCAGAGAAGGGCTGATATCGACAGAATCGAGTATCTGCTGAAGCAGCGCGATTCTGACAACTTGAAAATTGATGCCATGGTCAAGCAGAGACAGGCTGATGGAGAAAATGTCAGGAAGCTGGAGACTGTGGTTCGTCAGCTTGGTGAACTCATCTCTGGCATGGCTAGTGCTCAGGAGAAGTCCCGTCAGAGCTCCGTGGAGAGAGAGAATAAGCTGGTTGGAATTATCGAGCAATCCAACTCTCTCCATGCTGCCGCCGTTGCTGCTGCACAGGTCCAAGTTAGTGCACCAACAGGCCAGATTTCTCAAGCTGTTGTCGAGGCGCCAGCTCCAGTCCAATCCGTCGAGGGTGATATCGAGGCCGTCGTCGAGGCGATCATCATGGATATGCGCGCCGCCATGGACCACTTCAACAAGAGGCGTGATGCTGATGGCAAGCACCGCTTGGAGGAGGGCCTGAACAAGTGGCTCACCACTGGAGGAGGTCAGCTTGACCAAGTCCTTTGGGAGGCTGCTGTCGTGAAGAGCGCGCCACCGAACATCATGTTTCAGGTGGATGACCCAGTCTACCTCCTCCTCACCATGAAGTCTATTGCTTCCAAGCTTCCATCGATCTCTTTCAGGGAGCGTGTTCTCTGGCTCGATGCCGCCTTAAACCGTGCCTTGACCCTCGACTTCAGGAACATGGATTCAGTAAGTACTACTACTGTAAATCAAGCATTAAATAACTCAAGCTAACATATAAATAGAATGTGAAGAATTCCTTCCCGGACGCCATCCATGAGATCCACCGCAGCGTCGAGTCCGCTTATGCCACTGTCCACCGCAAAGATACTAAGTCGGAGACCTTACCACGTCTTTCCGCTCTGAGGTCTATGCTTGCACAGCTGGCCGAGCGTCTTCAGTAAATTCCTCGTACATTCTGATTCATGTGGTAAACCTATGAGTCAGCGGCGGCGTACATATTTGCTTTTAGATGGGCGTTTTGCTTTACACGGCTTGCTTTGAGAACGATTTGCGAAAGATCTCATATGTAAGACCGTTATGCATGTCTCTGTAGCGTTTGTTTTTAGCTTGCTGAATGTGGGGAGATTTTATGGACACTGCGGTTTTAGCGGCATTAAGATAGCTTGTTTTCACGTATGCATTGATGATGGATGGGAATGATGACTTTACTGGAAAATGGAACAGGCTTTTCTATTAGATAGGCGTTGGGGGATGAATGATTACCTTCTGCTATTGCGTAAACAATCTCCCAATAATCAGAATAGCATGTGATGAAATATCGTAACCTGTGATATTGGACGCGAAGAAGTTCTCTGCTCATTGAATTTTCTCTGTGTTTGCTGAATACCATGCCTGGATTGCAGCTCGGTGCTGCCGCGCCTAATCCAGCTTAGCCTCCAAGCTACCCATGCTCTCGCGCCAAACGCGGCCCATCTCCGACGCAAAAGGCGGAACAACAAGGCTGAGACATTGCGGCCGGTCTGTTTACTTTCGTGGTCGCGGCCTTATCGCTATCAACCACTACGAATAAACACGGCCATCATTAACGCAACCCATCCACCAGGTCTGCAATTTTACTGCTTTTGCTTTGGAAACTTCGAATATTGTGGGAGAAGATAGGGCTACAAGTGAGAATATGGCGCTCGCTCAGAAGCTATACCCAAGAGCGACGCTCAAGAAGATTGTTAAGGCGCATTCGAAGAAGAATCTGAGTCGGAATGTTGATCCTTTGGTGAGTTGCGTGCAAGTTTGATTAGCTGAGGGCCAAAGGCTAATGGGTGATAGATATTTCTGAACTATGCACTTTTTGTTCAATTGTACGTTATACCGAGCCTTTGAAGGTGATAAACGGGAGAAGAGGACATCAATACAATGGCGGATGAGCGGATGAAACTGACAAGAACAGGTTGATGAAGGAGGCCAATCTGAATGCTAGAAAGGCTGGGGAGAAGAGTGTTAGTGCTAAGAATGTTAAAAAGGTTACCGAGGTAAGAACGGAGGATTGGTAGAAAACGTGAAAAGATGCTAACGTAACACAGTTGGCACTTCAGAACTTCAAGGGCTAGGTGTGGGAAGGTAGAATTTTGTTTCGAGGAAAAATTGGACCGTGGCGTAAGGCGTTTGGAGATATGATACCCGACGTTCGATATTGATCCGAGGCTGAATGGCCCATTAAATGGAAACTGTTGCTTGTTTCTTAAACCTGATATTTGTCTCCATTTAAATCACTTTCTTGGTAGATGTTGTACCATTGTACCCGAAATGGTCGTCACACATCAACGCAAAGGGAGCCGATATCAGTAAAGGCGAAGTTAGCTTCGACTTCCTTCTTGAACTAAACTTGTACTCTAGCGCTGTGTCATGCCATAAGGCTGTAACTGACGTACCATCATGCCCATCGTTGGCCCCACGGATTAACCTCATCCGCGCTACTCGTGCTATCATGATCATGACGCGTTTGAGTGCTTGGAAAGGAAAAAGTGATCAATAACAACAAAACGTAGTGGAGTAAACTCTCTGGGTGCCTTTGATCACAGTGGTACAGCTTAACGAAGCATTGAAAGTAATTTTGGCAGACGGCAGTATCCGTTGTCAGTTCCGTTGTGTTCTATTCAGGTCTATTGTGCAAAGGCGGCGTGGAACCAATCAGGACTAGCGCCTCCTACGTCGCCTGGGCCACCCCGGCTCAGTGCAACTCAACCTGGTGAACTTCCAACCAAATTCACAAACTTACAACCTCATCCTCTTCAATTCTACCATTCCGTTCCTAATATCCAGACTGACACCTGCGTACTTGTTTTATATCGTTTGTTCCGTCAACTATCCACAACCGACACCGTAAAGCAACCTTATACCCTCCGTCATCCACTTCATACCGTCTCAGCCTCGTTGTCAAGATGGCCGCTTCCACGATCCAGAACCCAGAGGTCCGCTCCGAGTCCAAGAGCGCAAAGAAGAAGAAGGCCAAGGCAGAGGCCGCTGCCACGTTTGCACCAACTCCAGTTGTTGAGGAGAAGAGTATCCCAGAGAACGCCAATGGCGATGGCGCTTATGAGAGCCCGTACCTGAGGGAGCTCTACAAGTGAGTACCTGTTCGAAATGCATAGCCGGCGCTGGTCGTTCACAATCGCCAATCCCACATGGCACGTCACTGACGCTTTACTTAGGAACATCCGCAACATCAACAAGAAGATCGTAAGTTGTCGAGTGGCAATTTCTCAAGACCAGCCACTAATTCACATCTTTAGACAAACGCATCTAAGGTCGACAACATCCTGGAGCAAAACCCAGACAAGACCCTTGATGAGTTGGTCGCCAACCGCAAGATTAATGCCGACCAGAAGGCACAGATCTTGAAGAAGCCATCTCTTCAGGCTGCACTCGCCCAGTACCAGGAGCAAATCGCCCACTTCAAGAAGTTCGACGAAGAGCACAAGGCACGCGCCGAGGCTGCTGTTGCTCGCACTGAGAAGGAGTTGACCGGCAAGCACAAGAGGGAGATCCAGGAGGCTGTTTGTGCCGCTAAGGCTGAGGCTGCCCAGAAGCAGCAGCAGGAGGCTTTCCTCGTGATCTCTCAGTTCTTAAGATTGGCTGCTGCTCGCAGACAGGAGGATGTCGACCCGTCTTTGGACGAGAACCAGGCCTTGGAGGGTATTTTGGTTGAGGTCTACACTGGCGATAACATTTCCGTGAATGCTATGACCAACCTGATCACTGGATCCGATGAGCAGACCACCAGTATTGAGGGCGACAAGCTCAACACTACCTGTAAGCAACACCATTAGTGCTTTCCTCTTATTTGTGCTAACATTAAAACAGATGCCCAGATCAAGGCGGCCGCCACTGCTTTCGTCCCACCAGGTTACGACGATGAGGTTCCAACTGAGATTGCTCAGGAGGAGTCAGACCACAAGGAGGTCTCTGAGTACCCGGTCGAGAGCGACCCAACCATCGCGAATGCCGGTCTCACTGAGATTGATGCCGTTCCAACCGCTGTCCTCGTCAAGAACTGCGATGCCGAGGAGACCCCATCTGTTGGCTTCCCAAAGAACGCTGGCTTCGGTGACGGTGCTAACGCTGCTGCTGAGGACAACTGGAACCGCACCAACGACCTCTCCGCCTCTCAGGATGAGTGGGTTGATGTTCGCTATCCACGTGACGCCGCCGAAACTGAGACTGGTATTGAGGCCACGCCAGCCGCCCTGACCAACACTCAGAACTGGGCAGATGAGCAGCCAGATGGACCACAGGTTCGGCAGGCTAAGGGCGACGGCTTCAGCGAAGTCCAGCGCAACCACCGTGGCCAGCAGCCACAGCGTGGTGGTCGCGGTGGACGAGGTGGCCGTGGTGGATACCGTGGTCGTGGCAATGGTGAAGGCCACCGCGGTGCACCAAGAGGAGGCGCTAACCGTGGACCACGTCCTCAGGAGGCATGAATCCTTGCCTCTTAAGTTTGTGGTTTTTCTGCAACCTCTTTCATCCTGGTGGTCGTGACAAGTCACAGTCACGCAACCGATAAGATAAGGGGCCCGTACCATGATACCTTTCCCACTAGCACAAAAACACAAAAACTTCATTTTTGAGCGTTTGCGTTTCGACCCTCATTCGGTCACATTTTGCTTGCTCTGTTCGTTCGGCATTCATAGATGGAAGCGTCTGTTATGTCTTTCAAGCGCTTAGCATACTTTGTTCTCCTTCTTGTTGGTTTCTCGGGCGTACGAAGAAACAAGATATCACAACTAAAGGTTAATTCTTGTTTCTGGGGGAATGGACGTGAGGTGTACGATCATAATGGTGGAATGGAGCTACAGGTTCTGTTTTCTCAAAGTTAAATGACGGCGAGGAATGAATGATGATTAGGAATGTGTCTTAGATCCTTTTATGCTTGACTACGTGATCTGAGAATTGAACTTTCGCTGTCGTAGGATGGTGATACTGCCAGAACGGGAAGTGTGATGCTTAGGGGTTGGCTTGGCCACCTCGGGTAGGGTGCAAAGCAGGAGGTGCAAGCTAATCGTCGGCATTCCGTGAAAACACAGCGCATCACGGCCATCAATATCTCAACCCACCGACCACACACTTCTTTATTCTATGGAGCTCAACGTACTGCTATCGCTGGAGGTAGTATACTAACAGTCCATGGTGTTTACAGACATATCTGATGATCATGGGCAAGACAGGTAGGTGCAGGGAGGTGCGACCTTAGATTTTCATGAGGAGGCCCGCTCGGATCTAAGGAGTAGAAAGTCTCAGGCGCTAAGTCCACAAAGGGCAGCAGGGCTGATGGCCCAACAACCGGGTAGGACCCTGCGCAACAGGCGCCCATGCAGGTCCCAATAAGTGCGGGAACGGGAGGATGGGCCCACGACAGACTGACATGGGATTTTGAGATGTGCATCCTGCCGCCGATCACATTTTTGATGGGTTTAGGGTTCTTTTGATGCTTCACTAATGGGCGGCAGCACCAGCCAGCATCTCCCTGCATCCGTAATCCACTGTAACATGTCCAATAAATGATTGTACAGTATCGTAACATGTTGAAGTACTGATATGCACTTCTTCTGGTACTTCATAAACACTGTCTTGTTTTTCCCCATCCATTGTTGATCACCACAGAAGTACAGTAAGCATGGGTCGACTACGCTTCATGTCTAACTAGCAGAGTTTCAACGTTCCTCCGTGATTGACGGCACACATTCACCCACAGAATACTGCATGGCACCCCGGTCTTGCACGACATCGTTCTCTACAAATATCTCCACCTCTGAAGTTCCTGCCCGTGGACTTGCTCATGGTTAATTCACATGTTAGGCAACATGGTTCAATTCAGACCTTGCGCGGAAGCCATTAACCGCAGCGACGTCTCACGAACATAGTAGAAACACCAGGTAAACATGAGATATTGGCGAAAAATGTATCTTGATGAAGCTCATGATGCACAACTTCATCATGATAGCTGAAATGCGATCATATCTGATGACGAAGCACAAGATGTAGAGAGGAACTTTCAGTTCTCCCAAATCGCCCATGCTCAAGCGGGCGTGGCGTTATGAAAAAGGCAGAAGCAAAAGCCAATGCAGAAACATGTATTTCGGCACAAAGAAAACATAAGGGCGACCTATGCAATTGATGTGTACTATATTTTCAAGCATCACATCACACCCAGGAGCTTAGCTCGCTTACCTTAATTTTGACATTTTTTGAGGTTCCGAGCTTTCGTGGAGTGCAACTCCGTTGACTTCGCTTACTAATCCCGATAAAGATTAGCGGCCAACTCCGTGCGCTACCCTGCACTTGATTCTCGAACCATATGTCTGGGGCCAACATGTGCCGCAATTGACAGTCCAGCTGCCTTCGTCAACTCTGACATCGAGCTTGTGATATTCTAAAAGCAAGCGTCAAGACCGACAAGAACTTTTAACTCAGCTTAAATCGACGCTGATCCGGTAGCGGTTAGCCAGCAAGGTCGCAGCAGGGTCAGAACAGTCTTCAAACCGTCATTCCTCGATTGCGATACCTCCAACCACCGAGCCTTCGTCTCAAGTCACCACTAGTCTCAAACACAGCTATCAGCATCAGAGGAGAACTACGATTATATAGATGAAGTCCGCATAGTCATCGCCAATGTCTGTCGACGTTATCGCCGACGTTATGCCAGCCTCAGTGGCGATGCCGCCGTCCATTGACAGCGCAATGCCTCACCTCACTCCAGTTCTCGCCCACGATGATAACAATGATTCGGAACTTAGCGACATTGAGGAGGACGGCGCCCTAGTACCTAAACAACCTACACAATCAGCTGCTGAAGCAGTAGACTTTCATAATGAAGCATCAAAAGATATACCAGAGGAAGAGAACATTGTACCAGATGAATGGCACGACGGAGTCCCAATCTTTAGGCCAACAGACAAGCAATTTGAATCCTTCGAAGATTATGTAAGCTTCTATGCAACCTATCTTAGTAGTAATAATAAATCTAACATAAATGTAATAGATGAGCAAAGTCAACCACTATGGAATGCAAAGCGGTATCGTCAAAGTCATTCCGCCCAAGAAGTGGCTGGCTGAGCAGCCAGCTCTTGGCGATATTGTAAAGGGCATTAAAGCTCCAAATCCGATTATTCAAGACATTATGGCGGACGGAAATCGCGACGGCTACCGCATTCTCAACATGCAGGCACCTAGAATCTACAACCTTCCACAATGGCGCAAGCTCTGTGAACGTCCCGACCACCAACCTCCCGCAAGAAGAGGTGAGAGACGCGCAGCTCCAGAGAAATCCACAAGAGCAAGCGGCAGAGTCAAAAAGGAGGCGGCTTCGGCAGCCACGAAGGCGGGTGGTGCTCCAGCGGCAAAGAAGAGAGGCCGCCCAGCTAAGAGGCAGAAGACTGATAAGGATGATGCGGAGAAGGAAGACAGACCCCCAACCCCGACGTCGCCAAGTCTGAAGCCAATCGAGAAGGAAGATGTCAAGGATGAGGCGGAGGAGGAGGCACCATCAAAACCATCCCGCGGAACTGATTCTCATAGAGGCGGATGTGGTGGAGCACAAACCAGTGTCTCCTCCCGACGCAAGAATGCCGAAAAGGCAGGCGGTGGTAAAATCAATGAGTCGGACTTCGTCGACTTCGACTACAAGATGGATATCTCTGATTACACGCCAGAGCGGTGCGAGGAGCTGGAACGCCTTTACTGGAGGACGCTTACCTACGCCTCGCCGCTCTACGGTGCCGACATGATGGGTTCCCTCTTCGACGATAGAACCAAGAACTGGAATTTGGGCAAACTGCCGTCTCTCCTTGATGTCCTGGGAACTCAGATTCCAGGTGTCAACACTGCCTACTTGTACCTCGGTATGTGGAAGGCCACTTTCGCATGGCATCTTGAGGATGTTGATCTGCACAGTATAAACTACCTCCACTTTGGAGCTCCAAAGCAGTGGTACAGTATCTCTCAGAAGGATGCTCGCAAGTTTGAAGCTGCCATGGCAAGCATCTGGCCAGTGGATGCAAAGGCCTGTGACCAGTTCCTGCGTCATAAAACGTTCTTGATCTCTCCATCGACACTTTTGAATAAGTATGGAGTGAAAGTCAACAGGATCACCCATTATCCTGGAGAGTTCGTTATCACTTTCCCATACGGTTACCACTCTGGCTTTAACATGGGCTATAACTGCGCCGAAGCTGTGAATTTCGCGCTCCCAGACTGGTTGGAGATGGGCCGTATTGCAAAGAAATGCGAGTGCGAGCAAGCTCAGGACAGCGTCTGGATCGATGTCGCACAGATCGAGCGCAAGATGCGTGGTGAGGAGACCGAGTTCGAGGAAACCGACGAAGAAGACGAAGGAGAAGAGGAGGAGGACGACGGCCCAACCGACTTGCCGACCCCACCGGAAAGCAGTGGAGACACCAAAGTCAAGCAGCCCGCTCGCAAGCGCAAGCGCAAGGTCGCAGGCAAGCGTGGTACGGAAGCCGACAAGAAGGTCCGTGGCCGCCTCAAGACCCACAACGAGCCATGTTGTTTGTGTCCCAACGACATCAAGGGCCAAACACTGCTTTCTACCGACGATGGCCGCAAAGCTCATCGCATATGTGCCGAATATACTCCGGAGACAGATATCGAGAATGGTATCGTCTATGGTGTTTCGGAGATTAAGAAGGATCGCCTCGATCTAAAGTGTATCTACTGCCGCAGCAGAAAGGGTGCAAAGATTCAGTGTTCGCAGAAGAAATGCGTTCGCTCGTATCACGCGACTTGTACCGCTGCTGCTGGTATGTTTGTTGAGCAGGGCGAAATTCCGGTGTTCGGCGAGGATGGCACCGAATACAAGACTACGGGATGCGAGTTCAGTTGTCGCTTTCACCGCACTAAGCGCGATAAGAACTTTACCACCAAACTCCTTGAGGCCGACGATAGGGTTCACAGGGCTGCCGGCATGCTCAAGCAGCATGAGATCTGCCAGTTTCAGTTCCTCAAGAAGGATATCTGTGCTGGTATTGTTCTTCAGAACAGGAAGTCTGAAGGCACTTTGTTCCTCGAGATTCTTCCATCTGGAGATAAATTTGAGGTCGAATATAAGTACCTACTGCTGGGCGACCCCAGTGACTATCATCTCGACAAGCCATCTGACAGGGCATTGCCTTTACCTAAATCTCGCAGAGCCAAGGATGCACTCAACACTACAAGTCGCCATGCTGATGATCTTCCAAGAAAAGATGACCCGTTCGTGGAAGGCAAGACATGGGCGGAATTTGTCACATTCGATCTTCCAAAGAATTTCGAGCAAGTCAACGTCGATTTCACGAAGGCAAAGCAAATCTTGTTCTACCTTGGAGAGATATCGAAAGAGTCTACAGCTTATTACACAGCAGATCTCAATAACCGTGTCAATGATCCGACTGTCAACTTCTTGAATACGCTTCCCAAGCCGGCCATGCTTCCAAGACCGCAGTATCCAACCAATTACTCAAGGCCTGCGCCTGCCCAGCAGCCAGTCTATAACCAGCCAAAACCTGCACCAAGGCCGGCAATTCTACCTCCAGGCTACAGTCATTCGACTAGCCAGAAAAGTGATAAACCGTACGAATACAAGCCTAGAATTGAAACCTATCGTGGAACGGGACTTACAGCCTCTAGCATGCTTCCATTCCCAACTACGTATGGTCAGAACTCCAACCAACGCGTTCCATATGCCTTTGGGACAGATCCCAAATGGTCGAATCCGCAGCCAAGGAACTCGTACGGGGTACCGAGCCAACAGTCCAGTTTGCCTTATCCTAGTAGCTATAACTACGAACAAGCTTCTCGCCCACCCTATGAGTCCTTTAACTCTCACTCTCAATCCATGGGCCAGTCTAGCGGACACGCTAATAGACTGTCGGGCAACTACTCGAACCAGTACAGTAGTAGCTCAAAGTCGGACTCTTTCCATTCGACCACGGCTCATTCTCGTGCACAACAATCTGGTTCGGCTTCAAAGCCAACCCACAAAAAGCAGCCTTCTCGTAGCTTCGATTTTAACAGGATCTTCGAGAAGTACCCATACCTCAAAAAGGAGAATAACCGCAATCCTGGCAACTACAAGTCGCCTTACCGCCAAGATGGACTTGGCTTTTGCAACGGCTATGAGGGAGACTTCAAGGCACATATGGCTGCTCAGATGAAAAAAGATCCAAACTACTTGCTAAAAACTCCGCTGACGACTGTCCGTCCTCTGAACCAAATATCACCAACGTATAATCAGACATCGTCGACTCCAGCGCCTGCTCCAGCATATGAGGCTCCGAGCAAGACATATGCACCAATTTTGCCACCACCAAGAAGGCAGTTTGGTTCCGCAGCTCCAAGTCCAGCCAATGTATCGGCTTTCTCAACCCCAGCTTCTATGGCGCAATGCACCCCAGTTACACGGCAAAGCGCCACAAAACCCCCCTCCTCGTGGCAGAAGAAGCCAGCCGGGCTACATCCTGCTATCCGTGCAAATTATGCAAATGGGTTGGCTCAGTACAACTATCATCCTCAAACCCAAACTTCCAATCCGCAGCAGCCAGCACTCATATCAGATTCTCCAAGGAGTTTGCCACCATTAAATTCTCGTCCGACTTCACAGCAAGGGTACCATCAGTCACAACAGTCTCTTCACTCATATTCGTCGCAGCCACACTTGGGTGCTCACAATATGGACTGGAACAGGCAGTACCAGCAGAAGTCTCCAATGACGCCTCAACAAAGTCCTGCGCAGCAACAGCAGCAGTGCTTCTCGCGGCCGTCGTCGTCCCATAATACTACCCCAGCACAGAGCGCGTACATGTCAACTCCTGCTGCGCTTGCGACTCCGACGCCGGCTGAACCAGTCTCGGCTGAGCAGCGCAAGTTCTTGCAGGACTGCACTCCTCCAGCTCGTAGCTTCTACAGCCAGGAGTACAGAGTCGTCGGTGCACCGCTGAGCCAGATATTGGGCGCGCCTGATGAGCAGGAGAAGAAGCGGATTACCCCACCGTATGAGCTGACAGACAATGGCGAGCAGCGGAACGGCTACAAGAACAACCATTCACAGCAGCAGCAGCAGCAGCAGCAGCAGCAGTCCCAGCAAACACAGAGTTATCAGCAACAATTTGCACGGCCAATAACCCAATCTCAGCAGCCCTCTCAACTCCAGCCAATGACAGGTAACGTGACGAGGCCAGCAGAGCAGAAGGTTGTTGATGTGCCTGATTTGGGACCTGATAGTACTGGGATGATGAAGCAGTTGTTTGAGAACATAAGAAATCTTGCTTCTCAAACCTAGGTGGACGGGCATATTGGAGATGATGGCAATGGACAGGCGGCTGACGATACCAGGAGTTTTATGGAAGGATGACAGCACAATTTGCTTTGAGTTTTCCCGCACAATCGTTTGTTAGTTGGGGCAGATTCTGCTTTGTGGCAGAGATCTCTGCTTCCATTTGAATTTTTTTGAAGTTCTTACTGTGAGAGGCGCCTATTGTTGCCATAGCTATGCCCAGGACATAGTTCTTTGCAGGAACTCTGTAATCGTATATATTCAATGCTTTAGTGATAAAGTCACTCAATTTAAATCCCTTTCAAGGTGATACTCGTTCAGGAATAGACTCGCTCTCAATTTAATAACTATGTACCTAAGTAGTAGGATCATTGGGAGGTAACTAAGTCCGCTGTTTGACTAAACCTCAGCAAGGAGCTTTTCAAAGGTCATTCGATTTTGGATCCTTAGTGGTCTGCTGGTTCTGTTTCTTGCAGAGGGCCCAGAACTGGGCGTTGGACCATTAGTAGATGATAGTTGCGGTAGACGTATTTTTGTTTGACTGAAATCTTAGGCCTGTGAAGAGAATGTCGGGTACTGGATGTGAAGTCGGTTTTATATTGTTTCGCAGATTTCGTGTTGTGAATATGAAAAACTGTCTCCTTGGTAGAAAGAGAAAGAGAATACAAAGTGGGAACTGGAGTGTATTCGTGCCTACTGTCAGTGAAGGCACAAGACTAATTAGCGCTAGCAGATACCTTTCGCGATGGCACTTAACTACATTGATAACAATGGGCGGCTGGTTGGCACTAGCGCGGCGTGTAAATGAACGAAGCTTCAGGCCAGCCTGCCAAATAGGGCAGTGAGGTCGTGGTGAAGTCCAGACATGATCCACCCAAGACCAGACCGAGGCACGATGCTCTGCAGAACGGGCAACAGTGGAGAGGAAGGGCGTCAGTATTATAGTTGAGCCCGAGATTGCTGTGCGACAATGGAGCCTACCTGATATGTAATGGAGACATGATATAATTGATATACAAACACAGAACATCAGATATGGGTGTCTCCGCACCATGCTTTATCATATACGGTCTTCCCACTTTTCCGGTCTGGCCCTATCTTGCCAACAACGCCTGCCTTAATCTCCTCGTCCTTCTCTAAAGGCGTATTCCGCTGCTGCATATGGACCTTCTTCACTCTCTCTAGATACCAAACATTATACAACAATAACAGAAAACCACAGACAACTATGGAAGCGCCAGTAACAATTGCTGTCACCTTCGCCGTGGTTGACCAGACCCGATGAACGGATTGGCGCAGGGTGGTAGCCGGTCAGCCTTCAAGGTGGAACTCTTGCCAGAGCCATGGCTCCCAATGAAGCGGACTCGTGCACGAGCACCCAGCTCAGGTTCGCAAAACACCACGCCACAGAAAAAATAAAGAAGTTTCAGCACGATTCGAGAAATGCAAAGGCCGACTTTACTCTCACGGACATAGGAAATGTCTGCAGACCAAGTGCTACAAATAGCCCAGCCGCTGTCGAGGACGAGCTTGCCAGGGCGCGGAAGGAGAATCAATAATTTCGCGAGAAAGCATCTGAAACGATTTCAACTTGGGCAGGGCATTGGTGGCTTCACTTTTATGAATATGAATATTTTTGATTAACTTCCAGCCAGCTACAATATCTACTATTTGACTTATTTCCACAACAGCATTTGCTATTGAGGATCTGCTGACTTGCATGAAAAGCAGCTCCCCATATTAGCATCCAAAGGATAATAAAACTATGCAATGATAGTGAGAAAGGTGTCCAGAAAGGCTATGTTTTGAAACGATCGCTTCCGCAGAGTTTGAGCAATGAATGTTCTTCCAGTATGTAGTGATGAAGTATCATGTCGAATCTCGCGTACTGCTGATGAATGAAGTTGCAGGTATAAACAAGCTGATCATGGCCACTTCACTCATCCTCGTCGTCATCATCAATAAAAGCACCGGTCCGCTTCTGCTTCTTCTTTCTCCTCCTGACCGCCGCCATCGGCCTATCATCAGATTCTTCCTCTAATTCTCCCGGACTTCTGCTCGCGCTCCTCTTCTCGCCAGCTGACGCAGATCTGACCTTTTCAGTCGCTTCCTGGCTGAGCTTCTTATATCTCTCCTTGATGGCTTTGAGATCGTCGTTGAGGATCTGGGCGTAGTCCATGACGATCACAATCTTTTCCTTAACTGTGTCGCCATCCTCAAGCTTCAATAAGGGCTCGATCTCGCCGAGAGACTTCTTCACGCAGTCCAGTTCCCCGAAAAGTCGCCTCTCTACGTTATTGATTTGCTCTTCGAGGTTATGCTCAATCTGGCTCATCGAGGCCCCAACATCGGTGATATTTTGCTTGATAGTACTGTAGTCATTCGCGATCTGAGACATCTCATTCTCCAGCTTCGCAATATCAATTTGAAGACTTCTAAGCTCGTTTGTGGATGGTCCAGAAGGTTTTTGTGGCAAAGATTGAGGCAATGGCGCGCCATTGAGTTGAGCATTCGCAGCTGCATTGTCAAGCTGATCACGCATGTTATGCAGTACGCCTTGGAGCTCCTTCACCTTAGCCACAACCTCGCTCTTCATTTCCTCCATTGCCACACGGGCTATCTTGCCGGCCTGCACCTCCGATCCTTGAACATTGACGACATCACGGATCTTTGTCATTTTAGCATTCAGGTCGCTAAGCCTCTTCTCAATAATAGCACGGCCTTCATTGGCAAGTCTGAGTTGTTCCTCGGCATTTGCGAGATTTGGATAAGCAGACTGAAGCGACCCGAGAATCTGAGCTGCCATAGTGTCGGTGTGGGTATTCTGCATCCTGGTGTCTAGGCCGCGATGTAGGATACCATACTTGGTATCCACATCACTGATCCTTTTCATCAACTCTTGAGCTGAGGCATCTGAGATTCCCGAGTTTTGCTGAAATTGTGGAGTGTTTGCTTTGCTTTCTGCCTTGGCAGCAATATCCTGAGTTTGCTTTTCCAGTTTTTGCTGTTCTTCCCGAATTGTGTTTTGCTTAATATCAACTTCCTGCTGTTTAGCATGTAGCTGTTGGACCATTTGGAGGAGCTCCTGGCGGAGCTTGCCAATTTGTGTCTTCACCTGCATATCCATGTCATCAAGAGCTTGGCCTTGAGCCTCTGCTAAGAACTTTTGCATGCCAACCAGGCCTGATATCTTTGCTGGGATTTCTCCGAGCGCAATATATACGGCTGGTGATATCTTGAGTTCCTTGCGAAGTTCCTCAGCTTTGCCAGTGAATTGAATACTAAATTTGCGCGGCGTCGCTTGCGTGATTGATGATTCAGCCTCGGACATCTCTTTCTCTGACGGTCTAGAGATTGGTGCCGACTCGAGTGTCTCAACTCTCTCGCTGAGCTTGGCAATATCCTCGTCGAATTCAGTGAAATTAGTGTTAAGCTGCCGCAGATCCCCGTCAATACGCTTCTGGACAAGGACAAGGCCCTGAATTCCAGTATCGTTTGTGTCAACTCTGGTATTAATTACTTCAGCGCGAGCAGCCACTTCCTTGAGCCTAGTATCGTTCGACGCGACTCTAGAAGCTATTGCATCATCGCGAGCAGCCAGGTACTTTTGCTCTTGTTGCAATTTCTCCTCTAGTTTATTCACTCTGTTCTCCAGCCCAGTAACATTTATGTTAGGATTGCTCACTTCAATAATGTCAGCGGACGCATTGTTAGCGCCTGCTGTTTGGGCCGCGGTGATTTTAGCAATCTTCGTATCCTGGAACTTGTGGGCCTGGACTACCTGCTTCATTTGGTTTTCCAAGCTAATTAGTTTCTTCTGCAGTGCTTCGAAAGCAGCATTATCCACATTTGTTAGCTTGTCGGCCAGTGCTTTCACCTGAGCGCTCTCGCCCTGATTAAGGGCCTTAGCTGCCAGAGATTGAGACAAATTCTTTAAGTTTCTGGTCGCGTGCGAGGCTTCCCCCTGTGCACCTTTAGCAACTAGTTCAATCCGCTGTACTTCATCGATAGCCTGGCCCAGCTTGGTTTTCGCCTTGTATGCGTCCTCGCGGAGTTCTTGAACCTCCTTCCGAGTCCTCGCAAGCTCATCCTCGAGGGCAGCTGTGCGATTGGTAGCACTTGATCTGACCAGAGTCTCTAGACATTTTTCTATGCCTGTGGCAGTAAATTCGGCCTCCGTGCCCCTCAGATCATTATGAATCTTATCGAGCCTTTCTTTGGCCTGATCTTTTGCGAGCCTGAGCTGGGTCATCGTGCCCGAGTCCGCTTCATTGACAGCCGCGGCGTTGGCAAACTTCTTGGCAACTTCGTCGAAGTCTCTCTTCCTCCTATCGTGCTCTTGTTCGATGAAAAGATTTTGTCCAACCGTGGACATCATTTTCTTGATCTCTTCAGCCAACATGGTCGCCGTAGGTCTTGGTATATGGCCGCCCAGCGACCCTGGACTCGTAGGTCTGGATCTGTCTGATCTCAATCTGGTGTCAATCAGCTCAGACCGCCTATGGTCGCGGTCGTCGATTGGAGAAGTATGGCCGCTCGCTATGAGGCCCATCATTAGCAAAAGTAGCTATGTTTTGGGACGATTCGGTCTTACTGCGATCACGGTGATCTTGATAGGAACCTCTCACGTTGTTTCTGCGCCCGTCCGACCTCTCCGGATAGTTTCTGTTGTGAAATCCGCCATCATTCGACCTTCCCCGATTGTCAAAGGCGTTAAGGGTTTGTCGAAAACCTCCGCGCGATTTATTTGGGTCGAAGTTCTTGCCTATATAACCTCCTCCTCGAGGCTTATGTCCGCCATCGTATCCGCCATCTGAGTGTCCGGACATGGCGACAGCTTCAGTGTAAATTCAGAGGCGAAAGCCCGCGTTGTGCAACTTGAGAGGGGTTGATAGGAGATTGTTGGTGATGATGAAGCGGTTAGGACTTCATTATGCAAGTGGCGCTCAATTGCGCATGTCGTGTACTCGTAGGATAAGAACGAAGATTATGCGGCGCTTAAGCTGTAACTGTATGGTAGAAATCGTTTGGGTCCTGCACGCTGTCTGCGACAATCGCGAACACGGTGAAAAAGGGTTATCTTGGTTGCTTTCAGGCGTAGTCGCAGTGGCGTTTGAGCTGTCTTAAGTAAATATTGCTTGGGGGACGCGTTAATTGAAGTCCCGGCCACGCGCGATAGGCGGCAGTTCCCATTATCTGCGATTGACCACCACGGCCTCACAATTTCTCCTCAGCCTCATCCTTTTCAAAGCTACGTCAGAACATCAACATCACAAAAATGGCTGCTGTAAGTGTATTGTTTCAAATGATCCAGAATAGCTATCTAACATGATGCAGACAATCCAAACCGTGCCACAGAGCAAGGAGCTCAGAGGGATGAACCTCATTGCGGCGCATTCACACATTCGCGGCCTGGGTGTCGACGCCGACACCTTGGAGCCAAGAGCAGCGTCGCAGGGACTGGTTGGACAAGAGAAGGCGCGTAAGGCTGCTGCTATTATTATGGAGATGGTCAAGCAGGGAAAGATTGCAGGAAGAGCTGTTCTGATCGCAGGACCACCAAGGTACATACGAGTCGCGCCTCCTTGTTTCGGCTCAGCTAACGTCTATACAGCACAGGAAAGACCGCCATCGCCATGGGTATGGCACAATCGCTAGGCGCTGACGTCCCATTTACCATGCTCGCCTCCTCCGAAATCTTCTCCCTCGAGATGTCCAAAACCGAAGCCCTCACCCAAGCCTTCCGCAAATCCATCGGCGTCCGCATCAAAGAGGAGTCCGAGATGATCGAAGGCGAGGTTGTCGAGATCCAAATCGACCGCTCCATCACCGGCGCAAACAAGCAAGGAAAACTCACTATCAAGACAACGGATATGGAGACCATCTACGACATGGGCACAAAGATGATTGATGCCATGACTAAGGAGCGCGTACAGGCAGGAGACGTAATTAGCATCGACAAGAGCAGTGGAAAGATCAGCAAGTTGGGAAGGAGTTGGAGCAGAAGCAGAGAGTACGATGCTATGGGTGCGGATACGAAGTTCATTCAGTGTCCAGAGGGCGAGCTGCAGAAGCGTAAGGAGGTTGTTCACACTGTTACTCTGCACGAGATCGATGTTATCAACTCCCGCACGCAAGGGTTTTTGGCTCTCTTCTCGGGTGATACTGGAGAGATCCGCTCCGAGGTTCGTGAGCAGATCGACCAGAAGGTGGCAGAGTGGAAAGAGGAGGGCAAGGCCGAGATCGTGCCAGGTGTGCTCTTCATCGACGAGGTTCACATGCTCGATATTGAATGTTTCTCCTTCGTCAACCGCGCGTTGGAGGACCAGCTGTCCCCAATCGTCATCATGGCTTCCAACCGTGGTAACTCCCGTATTCGCGGCACGACCTATAAGTCTCCACACGGACTCCCACTCGATTTCCTCGACCGTGTAGTTATCGTTTCCACACACTCTTACGGCAAGGAGGAAATTCAGCAGATTATTTCTATCCGTGCTCAAGAGGAGGAGGTTGATATTTCGCCAGATGCATTAGCACTTCTCACCAAGATCGGGCAGGAGGCAGGTCTGCGTTACGCATCAAACCTCATCACCACATCTCAGCTCATCGCCGCAAAGCGTCGCTCAAAGCAGGTCGGTATCGAGGATGTGCAGCGCTCGTTCCAGCTCTTCTTCGACCCCACCCGTTCTGTCAAGTTCGTGCAGGAGTTCGAGAAGAGGTTGATTGGTGAGCAGGGTGATGTTGAGATGTTCGCTACCAACGGACACGGCGAGCCAATGCAGTTGTCTTAGGTTGGTGGTAAAGTGGAGCGTCATGGTAGGTTTAATGAGGCTGGAGTTCGAGGCGATATTGCGTTGTATATTCAGGAGCCACGGTGTCACGGTTGCAAAAGAGCGTGGCTAGAGCAAGTATGTTAGATCTAAGCACGTAGTGTCATCAGAATGAAGATGGTAACAGAGTAACCTCTAGCAGCCCCTTATTTTTTCAAGTGCTAATCCTGAGGCTGCAGCCACTTTTCAATTCTGAGAATATGCCAGTGGTTCAAGTTCCATTTCATTTCTCAGTCACCATGCTAAGCAACCCTCTCAAACGCGTCTTCAGGAGATGTGCCGCAGAATCGCCTAAAAGCAAAAGTTACAGTTTGCCCTATCCATCCACCCATGCCAGCGGCAGTATGGTACAAGATCCTGTATTTTCCTCCCCAAGTTCCCAATCTCAATCCCCACGGTCCTTTTCTTCATTGCGTGTACAGTGTAGCCAGCCGTCATAGTCGTCCATTCATCATTCAGTTCCCAATCATAAGGTTCGTATTCTTTATCCATAGTCCGTGATTCATGACCCATATGACCCGTTGTGATGAGGAAAGTCGTAATGGCTTTGTTATCCAGCCCACCATGTCCGATACTCCGCAATATCCCTAGCAGGCATCTTCAAGAAAGTAATATTCATCCAGCAATCCATCCCTAGGTGTCAAGGTCGAGGCCAGAGTAGATGGGCGAGAACGGCGGGAGAAAGGTGCTCAAGGGCCCAGCTCCCCAACCACATCTCTAATCCCCCACCTCCACTCCTCTCCACCCCCTCTCTCTCTTTCGGTACCAACCCACTTCTCAACCTTCCTCCTCCATCTCTCCTCCTCCTCCCTTTGCCTCCTCACAAACTCCGGCCCAACATCAAACTCCTCCCCCACAAGCCACTCATCCTTCAACCCGCCCTCCGAAGCGCCAAACCCACTCGTCCGACTCTTCACATTACTGAAATCACCCTGAGTAGGCGTCAACGCCGTCGGTCTATCTTCTAGATCCGGTACGTCTTTAAACACATCCTCCTCATCATCTTCGTCGATACCAAAGGCCTCAAAGCCATCGAGTGTGTCTTTGTCATCGCACTTTCCGCCCAGGCTACCGCGGGTGAGTGATTGTCCGCGTTTCGAAGGCACTTTGAGCCAACACATTCTCTGCGGATCGAAGACCATGCCTCCTACGATCTGGACGCCTTGCGACGCATTAATGTTTGTGATAAGTGCCGGGCGGGGAGTGGTATTCTCTTTCTCTCTGAAAACGTGTGGTGGTGGTGCGGCGTTGGCATCTGGGAGTGCGGGCGCGACTTTTTGTGGGGAGGGAAGAGCGTCGAAGGGGTTTAGGGCTGGGTCGTTCTCATTGCCTTCCCATTTGAAGGTTATTGGGTTGTAGGTCATACCCTTGACGGCTGTGTCGCTGTTAATAAGAATGGATGTGACTGGCGGAAGGAACTTACACTTTGGAATCTTAGCCACATCATTCATCGGTTTGATGAGATGAGGTCTCTTCTGCACCGGTTGCCTTGGCTTCTTTGGCCTCAAGGTATTGGTGTTCAGTGGCTGAAGTCCTGTCTTTGCAGTGACTTGTGCCTTCCATTGGTTAGTGAGAGTGCCAAGCGGGTTGCCGGATGATGGGTGGCGTTGAGAAATCACCTGCTCCCTTGCCATGCGAGATGCGTTGGTATCTCTCGCAAAGCGTGGCAAGGTGGGCTCGGTGCGGTTCTCGTTCCTGGCAGGCGAGGATGTGACAGGCGTAGGAATGGTGGAAGAGCCACTATTATAGACCTTGTTCCTCAAAGTCTTTGGCGGGCCACGTGCGACTGGCTGCTTGATGTACTTCTGCTCAATACTCGACGAAGTCGGAAGATCATCAAAGCCATCCAACTCTCTACCATCACCAAAGTGCTGTCTCTTGGTCGGCTTGGTAATCTGTCTCTTCGACGCCGCCTCACGTGCCAGTGCCTCTGGACCTCTCAGCCTCATACTACCAGTCGTGGCATACGATTTCTGTCCAGCCGGACTCGGGCTCCTCAATCCAGCTCTGCTCATAGTTCTTGAAGTCGACCTATAACCCTCACCACTAACATTACTCGACATCGAATCATTCTGGCGGAAATGTCTGCTAGTTTTAACAGTGATGTGGTGAGACTGTGCGGCCGAGCTTCCGCCTGCAAGGAAGGGTGGTGGCTTCCTTCTCAAGGTCCCACCCATGCCACTTTCTGCGCCAGACCGGTCGCTCTGGCTTTCATTAGGTGTCTTGCGCCCCGTCGGGATTGGCCGAGTAGACGCAGGTGTTGCTTCGTTTCGGGAGGTTGGTCTCTCATAGCGCGAGTTTATTGGTTTGGCAGGCGAGTTTGTATTTCTGATTATGGGCATTGACCTCTTGACCTTGAGGAGCTGCGCACTGGTCGTTGTTGGCTCGTTGCGCAAACTGGCAAAGGATGGCTTTGCATCCAGAGCACGTCTGCGAGGAGTGGAGGGAGGTGGCATTTGCGAATTATTGGCAGAGGATGTTGGTGTTCCCTGTGGTGTTGGAATACTGCTGATGGATGTGTTTGGAGTGTGGAAGCCACCGCCAAGTTTAGACTGAGAGCGCTTGATACCTCTTGTTGTGGTAGGCGCTGCTGTCTCGGAGACTGGGTCAAGGCTTGAAGTATGTCTCTCATGTCCTAAAGGACGAGGAAGTCTCGAAGTTACTGGTGCGGCAGCTGTTGGCTTGTCTGTGAACTTGAGAGTTGCGACAGTCTTTGGTCTTTGTGGGCTTGTCTGGCGCACAGTCTTGACCTTGATATTGCGATTGAGAGTGAGCTTCTTGCTGAAGACATCATCGTCACCAATCTCAAGGCCGGAAAGGAAGTCATCTCTCGAGGACAGACGCGGTGGCGCAGCTGGTCTCTTTGGAGTTGGCGGTGCTGGCTTTGGTGGGAATGGTGGCTCCTCAGGAATTTGCATCTCTCGGCGCCTCTTCAGAAGACCGCCAAAGTCCAATGGTCCTGTTGGAATCTCGATACCATCCAAGCCTTCATCCTCGCTCTCGAATGTGACCGAGCTCGATATGCTCGGGCTCATGGTAGCAGAAGAGCTTCTAGCTGATCTGCTGTTTGATCTGCCAATCGACCTGCGAGTGCCTCCGAATCTTGTGCCCAAGCTTCCCTCCCCCCATTCATCAAAGTCATCCTGCGAAATGGTCGGCGTATTTGGCACGTCCTTTCCGGCAGGTATATCCCTTCCGATTGAAAGTCTCAGCGGCTTGTTATGTGGCAGTTGCAAGTCGCTCACAAAATAATCATCTGGCTTCTCCTGGCCTTTCACAGGGGATGGTGGCTGTATCAGAGTCATTGGCTTTGGCATGCGCCTCTTAGTGACCTTCAAAGTCTCGCCTCCACGCCCAAACATATCGTCATCATCGTCGTTGTCTCTGAAACGATCGAGGATGCTTGCTTGGACGCTTCTGGTTGGCTTGATGGTCGCATAGATATCGGTCTCGTCGTCCTTCTCGCCTTCTGGTGTTGGTGGAATACCGATCTTCTTTATCGGGCTCGACGAGTTTGGTCCGCTGACGTGGCGCAAGGCATCGGGATACTCGCTCGGATCATGGCACTTGAGCGTCAAAACACCCTTTCCAAGTGCTGGAAGCTCCAAGTCGTCGTCCCAGTCGTCTTGCTGGACAACCTTCTTGACCTTACGTCCTCCAAGCCGCTTGATAGTTCCGCCAAGTAGTGCCGATGCTGGGATATTTTGAGGTATTGGAATGCCAGCTCTTGTCGCTGCCGCAATAGCATCGTTCTTCGACCTCTCGTCGTCTCCTGGTACCTGGACTTGACTCTCATCATCATCTTCGCAGTCCGAGCGCATTGAAAGACGTGATGTTATTGAGTCTCTGTGGTCTCTTCTGGTCGAAAGGTTGAATCCTCCCGTAGCTGTCGTTGCGACGGACGTAGCTCTGCTTGGAAAGATGAAGTCGCTGTCTCCTCCGATATCAAAATCTTCGTCATCCCAATTCTCTGTGCCCTCCTCCACTGTTTGTCTCTGCCTTAGTTGCAGCATTGCCTTTATGGTTCGCGAATGTCGGTGCGCTGTCGTGTCTCACAGAATTGCTGCGAAGCCCTACTTAGGCTTGAGTAGCAAAGGCGTTTTAAGTCGCGATCAAGAGTCGCAATCCATATTCGGTGGGTGTCTTTTGCTGTAGAATTGCTCGCCGAGTATCTGTGTATTTTCTTGCGTTTGCTGTTCGTGTTCTTCGCGTTCGTTTGTTGTTTCCCCTCGTGCGTTACAGTGTGTTCCCTGGTTGATATTCCGACTTCCGGGGTGTGCTTTGTATATGTTAGGCGTGGGTAATTGTCGCAATTTAGATGGCGGATTGATCGGACATTATGTCCTAGGGAAGTGCGAGGGGAGTTCGTGCGGTTTTGCCGTTATGGATCATCTGAGGAGATGATGTCTTTGTGGGGTTTGTTGTTATTTCCGCTGTTGTTCTGATGTCGAGATGGCTGGGTGCTCTCTCAAGCTCTGCGTTGCAACTCTATTCTTGGAAGTGAGTGAGGCTGGCGTTGCGGGTTAGCCAGGTACAACCACAGAAGCGTGGAGCCCAACGCAAGAGGAACACGAAGAACGGGGCGTGCTAGCTGCCATCCGAGCAACACCAGGACGATCGCCAGAACTACACCATCTTTAATCACATATTGCATCACAAACTTTTCGGATCAAGCATATACTTGTATTTGATGAAACACTCCAAATCTCTTGCTCTCTAGTTCTGGCTATCAAATTCACCTTCATTTCCTACATGTATACGGCAAATCATGCTCAAAGTGAGTGCACCAAGCAGTCGGTAGCCTTTCACTCGGCATGGCATCTCACCATCTGCCAGCCCCGCACTTTAGCACTAGGTGTCCCTGCGCTGATAGGGCACGTCACCCACTCAGGGAGGAATGCTTAACGCGATCCAGCGTCACAACGCGTCGACACCTGTCACCAATGCAGGCTAGTCGATCGAGCTACTAGCGATCTAAGCGAGCTAAAGAGAGGACTAATCGAGATATGTGCGCGATGAGTGTTATTATACAACAACCATTCTTGATATTTCTGAGAGAAGCTCAGGAATTCCCTGTGTGTCAACCTCTTTGTGAGATCGTGTTGAGAGGTGTAGCTCATGGAGCTATCGTGCTGCTGCCTACCAACCGAGGAAACCATCAAAGTCACGACATAACGGCGATCGGGCCAACTTTTGTCTATTTCACCGAAAGCCGTTGAACCTAAAGCACCTCCTTACTAGATACTGCCATTTCTATAAGTTTCTCAGTCAAGTGCCTCGTCCGTGCAAACTTTCCCTTGCTTGAGACACCTTGTCTAACATCGTTCCCAGCCATCAGCAAGTGTCCAAGTAAATCCTAGCCACCGTCGAGATGGGAGTCCTCCGCTTCCCCCTCTCATCCAAACCCACAGAATACGTCCTCGTAAACGTCCGACCCACCAGCCACGACCTAACCGCCAAGCTCCTTGCAACCGAAGGTCTCTCGCCCTACGTCCTGAACCTCACTCCCCGCATAGCAGCCCAAGCGCGTCCCTCAAAGGCACCTCTAAGTCCTGAAGAATGGACCAACTTGTTGAGGTTGGCGCTTTTCGATAACAGAAAGCCTGGGGATATTGAAATCCGAGCTGATATTGAGGAAGAATCCACCCTAACCCTCGTCTTCCGCAAAGAGTACTCCGGCGGCCTAAGACAACGTCTCGGCTCCCTAACCTTTGAGTACAAAGAAGATGAGGAGATTGAACTTTTTGAATGGTGTGGCCAGTTGGCTGGTCAGGCGCGTGAGTTAAATGCGACGGTGGAAGAGGAGAGGAGTAAAGGGAAGAAGTTGGCAAACGAGATTGAGGAGCTGTTGAAGGCTAAGGGGGAGGTGGAGAAGGAGATATTGAAAAAGTGTTTAAGGTTGATTAATAGTAAGAAGGATAGGATAAATGAATTGGAAGAACTGCTGAAGAGGGGAGGTAGGGAGGTGCCGCCTGTGGCTGGACCTCTGGAGATAGATGAGGAGGAAGAGCCACTGCCTGTTAGGAAACGAAGGGTTAAAGCCGCAGCATCGAAGACCATGGGCAAGGGAAAGGCGGTGAAGGAGGAGGTACAGTCACAGAAGAAGACACTTCCCAAGAGAGGCAAGAGATCAGCACCTGACCCGGATTCGGAGGAGGAGACGGACTGCGATGTGCCTGGTGCGGCAGCTGGCCATGGAAGGGAGGATGAGATGGGTGTTGATAGAGATGATGATGAGAATGTGGAGACGGATACCGACGGGGAGAGTGATCATAGTCTTGAGGAGAAGGCGCCGGATATTAGAAAGAGGGCTAGTCCAAGTCAGAGCCAACCGCAAACAAAGTCTAATCCGCCGACTGAGAAGAGGAAGGGGAAGGCGGGTAATGAGGAGGAAGAGGACGAGGGGCCGCATGTGACGACTGGCAGCCATGACAAGGAGCATAATCAGAGCCAGAGTCAGAAAGAGAAGGAATCGGCATCGGCGCCGGCCGATGATGGAAGTGAGACCGAGTCTGATGATGAGCTTTAATATACAACAATCGGTCAAAGAATTGGCTTAACGCTTTAGAATACTTTAAAGGTTGTCCGCTAGCTTTCTGCGATGCCGTCTTCCCATGTAGACCACATACTAAGCACAACTCACCTGTCAACGAGTATATAAGCAAACCCCAAGACTCAAGTGCCTTTTTCAAAGCAAACTTGTGAAAACATTCTACCATATAGACAGGAGGGCGGTATTGTAGTTTCTCTCGCCAACCAGTAATCGCGACAGCAGTCTCCTTTAACTGCCTCTGCCGCGTTTACTCGTCCTGACATCAAAGGGTTTCCTACCATCGCCCTTCTCAGCCGCTACTAGTGTCTTCTGAGACGATTCGTATCTGACGCATAACAAATCAAGAAGCCATTAAGTACAAAACCATGCTCATGAAAGTATGTAAGAAGCCCCTCCTTACATACGCAGCCCTTCCTTTCTCTCCAACACAAATAATTTCACGAACCACAATATAATGCGTGACCCAAGCGAATGCACCACGGAGAAGGCTGCATCTCTCCTGCCCGACGTCAAACTGGTTTGTGGTTACCGCTTACCAGGTGTGCATATTTAAAGTTCATTTACCAGTGAAAGCTGGCAATGAACAGTGTCGAGATCTCGCTGCCATCGCCAATAGCTGTGACCACTTTCAACCGAGTGTTTGGAGTCGAAACCCACAGTCGAGGTTACTATAAATGAGTGTAACTGTCTACCCATCACCTTTATTTTATTCCATACGGCATAATTCGGTCAATTAGTTCGCTTCATGCGTGTTGTGCAGCACAAGCAGTGTTCTTTGTGATGGACGAGTTCATGATTCAAATCTTCAAAACATCGAAGAACATTGACTTTGTAATTGCCATTTTGCTGTTGATCCTGATGTTGATAATCGAAGATACCGAATCTCGATACCTTCCGTATAAAGCGGTCGACTATTTCCAGCAAGCTGAACACTCCAAAAAACAAAGCGACATCGACGAACTTCCCGTGTTCATGCAATGCTTTTCTTCTGTGTGTCGCCAGCTTTTTTCTTCATACTTATCTTGAAGGATGAGCGAAATGCACTGTTTTCTTAGCCATGTTCCCATCTTTCCATTGTCAGCAATTAATGGGGTTGTGTGCCTGCTTCTCTTTGTAGCTCACTGAAAGTTGTCGGATGCCTTGCGCAGCATAGTTTTAAAAAATTACACAATTCTTTGTTGCATTTACTTTGATTGAAAACACAAGCCAAATCTAGGAACATTATAAAACTGCCAGAGTCCTGTAAGATTACTTCTCGGTTTTTTTACTTCAATATACACACTTGACAATTTCCCAGCAAGTATCCATTCATGGACGAGGGCTCTTTCAGGATTTAAACATGGTTTTTCTTGCAGGGCAAATTTTCAGACGTCGACGGCAAGGTGACTTGTTGCGCGGCTGACAGTCTCCTTGGTTCATGTGATTCTATGCTGTCAACCTACGTATCTTGTCCACGGCCTCACTAGCCAGTTGGCGCAGGAGCTTGAATTTTGACCACGTAGGAACCAAGTCTGATAATCTGGCTTCATAGTACCAGCTAAACAGTGCTCTTCGCTAGCGTTCTATGGCATTTCCAAAGTAAAGCGCTCGGATTGTGCCTATTGTGTGACTAGTTTTGGAAACTAACAATGTGCTTGCTTGTTGTGGAATAAAAAGATGCTTCTTGGTTAAATGGTAACGTGAAACTACCTGAGTGCGACTCTTTCAACCCTCGAAAGGCCTGTAGAATATGTTAGCTGGTTGGTCCCAGAAGATCCAGCAAAGATTCAAGGAGGCGTTTCTTGGAGTCAAAATTTAACCGATTGACATCTTGTCCGAAGACTCAGGTCTACTATCTAAGTTGTTCATCATTCTACAATGTTCGAGATTTTTTTTTAATGATGCTCTCGACCTACCGCCTGCCTCGTTATCCTCCGGCGGAGCTCAGGAACATAGTCGATCTTAGTTATAAGAATTCCCCTCGATAGCAGTCCGTCATTATGGAATGTTGCTGGGTCCGGGGCTGCGTTGTAAAACGTAGTTTGCATTGCTGTCTGCTAAAAAAAGATGTCGGTTCCAACCTCAGGGCCATCCGTGGTATATATCGTTTCCTCATTAATCATGTCCCCTCCTATATGCTCTTCATACTTGAGCTTCGGCAGCTTCGTTCTCCGGTATAATACGGTCTCTGTCATTGCCAAATGTGCCTTCTCCCTCTGCAATCTTTGGCTCATCGTCCTTCTCCCATGGCTTCTTTCTCCTGGATGCCGTTGGTTGTGTTGCCTTGTCTGCCAATACAGTTGGCGGTATTTCTTTGATTCCTGGTACCGGCTGTCCACTCTGAATAAGTGCTACTATATCGGCGAACGAGGTAGGGTAAGATGGGTTGGCATCAGCACTCTGATCTACGGATGGAGTTGGAGCCGAGGAGGCTGCGTCTGTCGTGGTTGTCGTATCTGATGAGGGTTTTTGTGGACCTTGAGCATTGGCATGGGCTTTATAGGCGTCGCAATCTATCTTTTGATCCGTCTTGCGAGCATAGTAAAAGCAGCGCGCGCGAGTAGTCAAGTCGCGAACTTGTGATGGGTTTGCGTCTGAGCCGAGGATAGCTGAGAGACCAGCCTTGTTAACCAGTTAGCCATGTTTCGTCAAATTGGTTAGATAGACATACCTGGAACTCCTTGTCATTATCCCAATCGTAGCTCTCCAGCTCCTGGAAGAGCTTTTCTTGATCTGAAAACATAGTGATGTTGTTATATTGTGGTTATGAAGCTCAAGTGAGGGGAGCCATGTCGTCGACCATGACGAGGCTGGCCGAGGCTGGCACAATGATCGGTCTTACGTGCCTCCGTCCGATCCAACATGGGGCGGAGCGCAAAGGCAGCCATTCACAGCACGATCTGCCGGCGTTTGCGGAGTTTTGGACCACAGCTAGCGCAACTATCTTACCACACACAAACTTACTCGGTCACCAAACCGAATGGGCATCTCTCCCCTTCTTTCAGCCTCCACCCTTAACCCACCTCGCAAGGTCATTTCCGCACCCGATCCCCCTACCGTACCTCTTGTCACGAATTAGCCGCGCGCTTCTTCAACTTAGCATTGAAGCATCCCTTTCAGCGATCTTTGACTGTTTCTTCTCTACTTCCGCATACATTGTGCAGCTTCGCGCATTCTATTCAAAATGGCAGACGAGCTTATCGGGTAAGTAGAACTTGACATTGTGACCACCGGTGGTGGCGCTTCGTTCTGAAGGGCGTCAGCTAACACGTACCAGCTCGATCATCCAACTGTTCTCAAATAGCGACATCCGGTATGACAAGAACTGAGTGTCCAACTCAGCGAACTATACTGATGGGAGTGCTTGCAGTTATGTGGGAACACTTGTCGATGTCAACGCGAATGAGCACCAGCTCTCTCTCGAGAATGTGAAAAGCTGGGGCACTGAGGGAAGACTTGGCGGAGGAGAGACTGAGATCCCACCGTCTGATATCAACTACGAGTACATTGTTTTCAACGGCCGTGATGTCAAGAATCTTCAAATCGTCGAGGCACGCCGCAAGGAGAACAAGCCACCAATGCCAAACGACCCAGCTATCGTAAATGTGAGTACAGCAGGTAGTGTGAGCTAAGAATGGCTCAGGTGAAGCAGCAGAAATACTAATAATATCAGGCATCTCGCCCACAGGCAAAGCCAGCGATTAAGCAGCAGCAGCAGCCAGAGAACGACGAGCAGCATGGCCCACCAGGACCATATGGTCAGCATATGCCACCAGGACAGTTCTATCCTCCACCACAAGGATGGGGCCGTGGCGGCCCAATGCCACCGCCAGGCGCGCCAGGTTTCCCACCACCACCAATGGGATATGGCGCTCCACCAGGAGGCTGGTACTACCCACCACCAAACCCAAACTTCCCACCACCACCACCAGGAACTTTCGGATACGGGCCACCAGGACCAGGACAATTCCCACCATCTCCAGCGACGATTCCAGGCGGTCCATCTGGCCAACAGCCACAGCAGCAGATTCATGAGAAGGAAGCACCACCAAATGGTCCAACTGCCATCAGACAGTCTCCTGCAAATCCTGCTGCTGAGCCGAAGACACTGAGCGGTCAAGTTCCTTCTGCACCAAGAGGAGCCTCCGTTGAGCGCGAGCCAGCTCAGGAGGCCGCACCTATCGCAACAAAGGTTGCCGCTGTTCCCGAGCCAAAGGCGGTCGCTCCAATCGCGCCGAAGAACAACGGCAAGATTGTCCCAGCAATTCCTTTAGCCAACGCAGGCCCAAGACAGGCAAACAAGCCTTCAGCCGGTCTCAGCAGAACCAGCGCCGAGGTCGAGGATGCTACCAAAACTGCAGCCGCAGCTGTCGCCGCGGCCATGGCCAAGATGAATGCTATGGCGCCTTCGTCTTCGTCGATCCAGAACAACAAGAGACCTTCCGCCCATCAGCAGAACAACTCTAACAACGGTGTCGACAACCTGGCGAAGAAGGTTGGTGAGATGAGAACAAACGATAACACTGTTCGTGCTCCACGCCAACCATCTGCTGGCCATGGCTTCACTGCACGTGGTGGTGCTCCACGTGGACGTAGTGGACATCGTCAGGAGGTTCGCAAGGTTGAGGTTCCAAAGGATGACTTTGACTTCGAGTCCTCTAACGCCAAGTTCAACAAGCAGGACTTGGTGAAGGAGGCTATCGCTGGCGATATTGTCGACGAAGCCCCACTTGAGCCAGAGGCGCCAAAAAAAGCCGTCCCAGCTTCTTCCTACAACAAGCAGTCTTCTTTCTTCGACGACTTGTCCAGCGAGACGAAGGACCGTGCCGAGGGCGACGCTACTGGCAGAAGACCAGGCGGACGTGAGTGGCGCGGCGAGGAGATCAAGAGAAACCTCGAGACTTTTGGCCAGGGCAGTGTCGATAATGGCTACCGTGGTGGTTACCGTGGACGTGGACGTGGTGGTTACCGTGGACGCGGTTATTACAACAACTCCAACGGACAACCAGGTCGTGGACGCGGAGGTTACCAAAACTCTGCACCACGTGAGGCAACTCAGTGAGGCATTTCGACCAGCCACATCTAATGATTTCACGACTGCGGTGTCTCAACAATCATTTCATGACGGCGGTTTAATGACTTCAAGAATCTGGGAAGGGGAAAAGCAAGCGTGTTTTCAATTTCTGGTTCGCACACAATTGCTCTTTAGCTTGGGTTCTGCTTCTCTTTCAGGTATGGAGTCTCTATGGACGGATACCAGACAAATGGTTTTGTCTAGGCGCTGTGTTTACAGGCTTGTTTATGAGTGCTAGCAAGCGCATGATAGGTTATGATAACGTAGGCTGTTTTTGTTTGATTGGCCATGGTTCGCATTGCATCTTGTAACTGGCTCCTCTGTGGAGGGTTCTAATAGATTGTTACAGGACAGGTTTGCATATGGCCATCGGTTGCTCATGATGATATTTGGGGAGAGGAAAGATAGTTCATAAGTGGATGGTTTGCATGATCCAATGCAATCATTGAAAGGCAATTAAGCATTTCTGTTTTCTAGTGTTCAGTGTTACATCACTGTGAAATTTCGCCGAAAATCTTTACCATGAGCTCACTGCCCCAAGGCTCATCTTTACAGCTCTCTGCCCTTCCAAGCTTGTAAAGAGATGTAGCAGTCAACCCTCTTTGCCAGCTGGTTCCTTGTGGTGGCCCTAGCTATTTATTTCAATTTATGCCTTGAAGTATCATGGTTGAACTGATTAGCTGTGTTAACCGGTTGCATGCAATACTCTGTATCTACTTCTCAATTCATGTTCCTATTTTTGCCTCCAAAACATCATGGCTGACTTGCTCCGGTGTCTTCCTATGTCTCTTCCTCCACATTTCACTTTCTGATTACATCTGGGCCTCGAAACACCATGGGTGACCTGACTGGCTATGCTAACCCATCTCTTGCGATGTTTCTACATTTAATGCATGTTTCAATCTACCTATTTGCGCCTCGACAGAACACGGCTCATCCGCTCGCGCAACGTCTCTATCCAGTAACAACCCAATCCAAGACTGTTGGTTAAAGTCCCATCATCCAAAGAGAGTGAAACGGTGAGATTTTTATCATCTAAGGCAGCCCTTTTGCAATATGCGGAGGTATATACTGCACACAACACGCTCTATGTAGCCTAACCAACCAAATAGCCTCCCTATTCCCCCAACTCATCTCGACTAGAGCTTGGAAAGCGTATCCGGGTGCTTCGCATCCATGGACTTAACTCGATCTCTCATCCTTTGCAACGAAACCTCATGAGTAAAACCACATAAATCCTTCACATCCAAATTCTTCTCCTTCAACGTCTTCGCCTCAATAGTAATAGCCCAGCTCTTCATCGCCTCCGGATTCGAAGTAACAGCAGAGATGAAGGCCGCCCAATCCACATAACACTTCTTGCTCGCACCTGTATTTTCCAAGAGCGCACAGAAGCAATGCGGCATTGTCTCAAACTCCTCAAACTGCACCGTGACGCCTGCCTCCACCATCTTGCTGGCTACAGCACGATCTTCATCGTTGAGCAGTTCCCAACCTGTGCAGAACCAGACCGGTGGGCTACCTTCCCATGCACTCGCTGGTGCAGCAAGCGGCGAGACAAGAGGATGCACAATCATATCGTCTTCAGCGAAGAGGTTCTTGCGCGGCGGGTTTGCTGGCCAAATCTCGTCGGCCTCGTACTCAACGCCGTTCGGATGAGTCTTCTGGCCTGGAAGGTAGTCGAAATCTGCGTACTTGAGGTATGAGGGACAGGAGCCAGTGATATCCATCCACGGACTGTTGAGGGCAACGCCGCCAGGAAGGGGTATCTCTCTCTCCTCGCCGTTGAAGTATATCTTGCGGCTGGCCCGGCGCAAAGTCAGAAGCAATAATAAAAGAGATACTGCCAAGTTACCGCCTGCGCTATCCCCCGAGAGCACGATGTGTTTGGCTTCGACTGGTGTATGGTAGGAGTCTGGTGGTGGATAAAGGAGGTACAGGTATGAGAGCAATGCATCCACCAGCGAGGATGGGAATGGGTTTTGTGGCGCAAGACGATAGCGGACACTGAGCACTCTGCCCTTCGTCAGTTTTGCGAGCTTGGAGCAGAGGGGTCTGTGGCTCGATGGATCCATCAACTGGTTGTGGTTAGCATTGTGGTTAGAATTGCCACGAGAGGGAGGATTGGAGTGTTAGGACCGGGTAGGCAAACATAGTGGGCTCCACCATGAAAATAGAGCACAGTGGCAGGTTCAGTGACCTCCTTCATCATCTCCTTGTACTTTTCTTCCTCCGAAACCTTGAGCTGTGGACTGTTGTTCGATGCGCCAGTCCATTCCGCCGAGGCATCTTCGAGCTTTGGCTTCGTCCAGACGGCGCCGTCGTCCTTGAGGCTATCCACGCCTTCTATGACAGCTGCTAACAGGTCGTCTTCCGATGGCCTTGGTAGGACAACTTTCGAAACCCACATCTTTCCCTTGATCCCAGGATCCTTGAGGGAGAGCCTCTGGGTTTTCGCAACATGAGCCGGGCGAGAGTTCACGACGAACGAGCGAACAACGGTGATGATCAGCTCCGTCCTGAGGTCCCAGTGTTTTGAGGTATCGGACATGCCCAGCGTATGCCACAGCGCCGTCTTGCCAACGAGAGGGATCTTGGGCGTCAACGCCTTGATCAACGGCAAGGGATTCGAAAGGTCCATTGTTAATCGTTCGGACGTGGTAGCAGGTCGAGTTGACAGTACAGATGGCCAACTTATTTGTATAAGGCGAAGAAGTTGAAGAAATTTAAATTTGTTGGCTTGCGAGGTACGCGCGCTAGGACGTCGTTGAAGATCGGACGTAACGGCCTTTAAGGATATGCGGATGGGGCGAATCTTCCAAGAAGAGTACTAGAGAGAGTAAGAGCGACTTATATACTACCAATAGCTGCTCGATCCTCCTTCGCCTTCACATGCATATCGATAGCGCGGTATGTCTCAATGATCTCAATATATTTTCGGCAGTAAGATAGACAAATGATCTAGCGCGTCTCGTGAAATGTCAGAATCCAGTGATAGATGCGAGCCGCCCCGCACTGGCTGGTTTTAAAGACTTTACTGGCCCATGTGGCCCATTTCGACTCACATGCTCGCGACGCTGGCCCAACATCCGACAGAGGTTCCCTGTAGGCCAGCAATCAAAGGGAACAGCGTGGTCAGGATATCTCCTAAGCCGATTCGCTGCGACTACGAACGCGAGTCCTCGGCTGTCAGAGCAACCTTGAGAGTTGCCTTGTCCAGCTTTAGCTTAGCTTACTATAGCGGATCCTTGCATGCTTGTGACGTCGATCCACCTGCACCTGGAGGTTCGACGCGCAGTGCCCTAAGACAACGAAACAACAATTCTACCTTTCCAAAGATAATTTTGAGAGAGACTCAAAAGTAACAAAGGCTACTAATCATTCCCTCGTTAATCGCTACTCCGCGTCACCGTGGCCACATAGCAAACCTTTCGAACAACTAGACCTTCCACCGCCCATTGCTTCCTGCTCTCATCGTCACTCTGAGTTGCGATCACCTACAACTTTCACCCTATACGCTACGTCCTCCAGATGTCATCCTGGGACTACATCGCCAAGTTAGTTTGCATAGGTGACTCTGGAACTGGAAAGTCATCTCTCGTAATCCGCCTTTGCGAAGGCCGTTTCTCTCCCCACCACGACGTTACAATCGGCGTCGAATTTGGCTCACGAATCGTCCCAGTCGGCCCTCCAAACCACTCACCACCAAAGCCAAGCCCATCCATATCCTGCGATCCTTCCGCAAACACTATACAGCCCAACGACGGCTCAGCACCACACTCCGAAAATGATACCCCGAAGAAGTCAACAGGCGGCCTACCAGAACCGCCAATAGCAAAGCCGATGGAGATACCGGTTGAGCAGAAGCATATGAAGTTGTCGTTATGGGATACCGCTGGGCAGGAAACATACAAATCAGTAACACGCTCCTACTTCCGCGGCGCATCAGGCGCACTACTCGTCTTCGATATATCACGCCGACAAACGTTTGCGCATGTCCAAGATTGGCTGTCAGACTTGCGGGCTATCGCAGAACCAGATATCGTAGTCATTCTAGTAGGGAATAAGTCAGACTTAGCAGAGGGGGATGAGAATAAACGAGAAATAACGGTGCAGGAAGCGGAGGAGTGGGCGAAGAAGAACCAGGTCCTGGAGTATGTTGAGACGAGTGCGAAGTCGGGTGAGGGGGTGGAAATGGCATTTTCAAGGGTGGCGGAGAGGATATATGAGAATATTGAGGCGGGAAAATATGATCTTCATGATCGGAGGTCTGGAGTTAAGGGCCCGGGCAATAGGCCGCAGGGTGGTGTTAAGTTGAGTGGAACGGCTGCTAAGGGCTCTGCTGGCGGATGCTGTTGATAATGAGGCAGCAATAAGGCAGCAGTGCTATTCTGCGCGAGCTTTAACGAATGACGTGTGAGAGCAATACCTTGGTGATTGACGCTGTCTACCACTAAGAAGAGTGCCACCCTCGTTCATTCGGTGGTTGCACAATGTTTCAGTGTCGCAGCAGCCACAGCAATGATTGCTAACACGATCAAATGTAGACCGCAAGTGGCGATGTAGTTGAAGGACCAAAGTATGAAGTTCCTACCTAACACCTAGCAATGCTTTAAGATCGATCATGCCTCTTGACCACTTAAATCAGCGCTACGCCGAGTAGCGTTTAAGAGTCAGTTTCGTCTTGGTGTGTAAGTACTATGCAAGTAGTGACGACTCGCTTAGCTTGGTAAAATTAAATTACTCGAATAGTAAGTAGTCGACTTAATCCAAGTTGATAAGGTTTTAGATCAGGCCTTCTAACGGAGACAACAAGAAGTAACCCTGCAATGTTACTAGTAACTCGTCCCAGCCGATTCTCGAAATTCCTAATCGAACTCTACGCCGTCTGATTCCTGCAACATCATGGTATCAACATCACTCTTTCGCGATTCCCAAGCAGAACATCCAAATAACATCTTCCAGTGCGAGGCATCTTGGTTTGTGACTGAAAAACATCCTCTACTGCACTCACAGACCTCTTAGTTCGAGGGCTTTATCCACTTATTAGCTAGCGAGTTAAGACGGTTGAGTGCAACTGGCACAACCATCAGCATCACACTCGCCAGCAGTATAACAGGTGGCAATCATACAGTCGTACTCGATTTCAGTATCGCTCGCTGCCTCAAAAAGGTGCTTGATGTAGCTGGGTTCGTTATTAATTTGTTCGCGATCGTCAGGATCACCAACAGAGAGGTCGACGCAATTGGCTCAAACGTTAAGCAGCGTCGAGGCCAATGAGTCCTTGTAAACACCACCGATAAGGTTGCACAGATCTCTGGCGACGGCCGTCTCGCTCTGATAGCTCTCGATAAACTCGGTGAACTTGTTAAAAGACAAGTTGAAAAGGTTACCCATTGTCCGCCTTAAGGTAAATGTCGAGTCAAGGTAGACTGAAAGACCTGTAAAACGTATGGACTTCTAAACCACACAACATTACTCTTTGCAAGCGACTTTAATCTAACTTTGATGCCCCACGGAGCAATATTTTCGAATTCGGTGAAATTTTTGGCTCAGATTCGAGCATATGAGACTTTTGCAAGAGCTTTGCGACGACGGAAAGACGACATGAGGTCGTAAATTATACGCAATTTTGTTCTCCAATTTTTAAACAGGCGAAATGAACTTAGAGCTTTATTTGTGTGATATTTAACGTCTGAGCTTTTCATGAGTATGGAATCGAGGAGATTTTATGCGGCTTTTAGTTTGTATGGGCAACCCAGTTCGACCATCGTGGCGATGGGTGGTGGCAGCTACCGAGCGCGGTATTTACGCCGCTGCAACGACGCAATCTGGCGATTTCTTAGATGCCACCAGACGTCTGTCTTTCATCCAGATCAAACTCAACCCATATAGCACAATAACAACATAATGTCAGACATCAGAGAAAGACACCACCGCAGACGCTCAAGGTCATCAGAGCGCAATCGCCATACTAGCCGCCGTTCGCGTTCTCGATCCCCACGCGACCATCATCGCCGCCATCACCACCGCTCAAGAAAAGACGGGGCGCCACCAACAGCCAAGCTGCCTTACGATGCGAGACAGTTGAACAAACATGACTATATAGCGTTTAAGCCGATGTTCAGACTGTACCTCGATATTCAGAAACAGAAGGACTTGGATGCGATGGATGACACGGAGGCGATGGGGAGGTGGAAGAGCTATTGTAATAAATGGTATGTTGATCGGGTTACCTGTAGGATGTTACTGATGCAGAGTAGGAACAAAGGAGAGCTGGCGGAGGGCTGGTATGATCCTGAGACGTATCAGAAAGCTGTGGCGAACACAGCGGACGACAGCTTAGCAGAGGCACCACGTGATGCGAGAGCTGGACTGAAGGCAGACGCATTTTTGGACGACTTGGGAAGAGATGTAGAGAGGAGATACCAAAGAAGAGATGGAAGTGATAGTGACAGCGACGACTTGGTAGGCCCGGCCTTGCCAGGACAGGAGAACAGCAGTGGCAGGAGAGCAGGACCCAGCATACCCACTATGGAAGACCTGGCACTGAAGAGGGAGAATGAGACCGAGGAAGCTTACGCACGACGCAAGGCTGAAAGAGAGGACGCAATCTGGGCACGGAAGCAAGAGCGGACGGCACAGAAGGAGAAGATGGACGAGTTGGTGCCTCGAGCGGAGGCTGGGACGAGAGAGAGACAGCTTGAGAAGAAGCGTGAAGTCAACGAGAAGATGAAGAGCTTTAGGGATAAGGGTGATGGGGTGGTGGATATACCGGATAGTGAGCTCATGGGCGGTGGTGAAGACTTGAGTATGGCGAAGAAGAAGCAGAGCGAGTATGAGAGAAAAAAGACGGAGAGAGAGTTGCGGAGGGAGGAGATTGCTAGGGCGCGAAATGCGGAAAGGGAAGAGAGGTTGAGCGAGTATAGGACTAAGGAGCAGAAGACTATTGCTATGCTTCAAGATCTGGCGAGGGCGAGGTTCGGTCCTGGAGCAGGCGGAGACTGAGGATTCGAAAATCGGCGGGATGGCTCCAGACTGGAATTGAACCAGGTATTGAACTGCGGACGCCGAGTCATCGCAAGAAGCCGGTTAGCATAGGTGGTCAGGTCTCATGATGTTCCGAGACCGACATGTACCCAGATAGATGAGGTGTAGATCGAGAGACATCGCAAGAAACCGGTTGACGTAGCTGAGCAGATCAGCCATGATGTCAGCAGACAATAGGAAATTCACCAGAAACATCGCATGAAATTGTCACAATCGTGTCTGTGTTCTGAGACGACGATCTTGGTATGGTGGGCATCAATGCTGATAACTCTCAGTGATAGCAAGACATATTGCAGTTTATCGCGTGACTAAATGACACGCTAACAATGTCCTTGGTTGTCAAGGCCTGTGAACGATGCTTCTAGGGGGCGCACTCGAATGTGCAGCTACCTGAGTTGGCGCTATTGAGATCATTGGCCAGAAAACATATTTAGATTTCTTTAATCGATCGTTAGCTTCCTTTTTTGTGTAAATATTTCCGAGCAATTCATCAAAGATTGCTTTCGTTATAGCCACCCACGGAAGCATGCTTATACACAGTCACATAATGGACAGCGGACTGGCATAACAACTTTCTTGGTTGGCGATTGCTGGTTCGGGATCTCTTCCACTTTGTCACTTCATCATGGAGTGGACACCGCGGCGTGGTGGAATCATGTTGGAAGCAGTGTTCCATTAGCTAGCGCACCTACACCATCGTACATCCTAGTAGATTTCTTGCCTACTCCCCCAACATGAAAACTCGAAGGAAACATTTTGTGCCGTCTACAAATCTCGAACATCCTCTTATTATCCCATGCACCGCCTGCCATCATTCATCCATCAGAAATCAGATGCTTCTACACTTAATCCGTAACTCTCCAGGTGCTGAACCACTTCAAGTACTTAAACTGCTTGTGGCTTCCAACCATACCCCACGAAATCGGCATAAACAGAATGTACAATCCAATGACCACGGCGTAGAGAATACCATAGACAACAATCTGCACAGTCTTGCTGCGATTTCTGAGCATCCAGTCGGCGCAGAAACCGTAAGCAAGGATGGCAAAGTACAATGCTGGGTAATAGTGATGAACATAGGTGACTCTGGCCATGATGACGAAAGGAAGGTAGTGCAAGAACCATCCGATGATTGGGTAGATACCGGCGTAATGAATCTGGTCAATCTCCGACTGCTTGAGCTTTTCGTAGCCACGCTGCCAGCGAAGTAGGTACCAGATGACAATCAAGCCAACGACGCCGAGGGAGGCTGTGGACCCCCAGTAAACAATTGGGTTGCCGAGAAGGAAGTACTTGACAATCTTGTCATCCCAACCGCACATGCGAAGCCCAACGTTCAAAATTGGCCATTGCCAGAACTGGGATGCAAGATCATCCTGCTTGTCTGGATCTGGAACCAAGGCGTTGTTCGATGTGGCCATAGCGACGTTGAGGTGGATGAAGTCCTGAAAAAAAGGAGACTTGTAAGCACCAGCATCTGCGGCAGGAACTATATGCCATTAGTTATTGATACACACTCTCTTCATGGTTATAACTTACGCTTGTCGTTCCAGTGAGCCTCGACGTTCCAGTGAGTATAGGCATCCTTCGGATTATTGTCCTTAGTGCAAGTAACTTCGATCTGCTTGAAACCCCACTGTGGCAAGTTGACGTTGCCAGCACGGAGGTAGCATCCCAGAACAGTGTGCTTCAATCTAAAAGCGGTGGTAAGAGTCCTGATCTTGGAGCGATCCTTGGACGAGACATCTCTGACCACTTCCATGGTCCAGTGATCCTTTTCGTCTCCAACTGTGGTGTTTCCGTAGCAAGAAACCTCCTTATCAGACCTGGTAATTGGTGCTGGAACATCGTGGGAATGAAGGTTGCGGCCGGTCTGAGAGTGAATCAAGCGCAGAACATCGCCATCACCAACAAACTTTGGTGGGGCCTCTGCGTCAAGCGCTGGCTGGGCTCTGTTTGGGTAGAAGAACCACTCGTTGTTGGAATCCTTGTGATGATAGCAGGTAATCTGTTGCTGGCCAGATCCATCTGGATAAGTCTGAACGTGGGAATGGAGTAGTCCACCGCCATAACCCATATTCTTGATGGTAGCGCGAGATCCGTAGGCGATTTCAAGCGGCGAATCCTTTCCAACTTGGGTGCCCCTGAGGTTGGCCTGGAAGAGAGAGCTCATCTGCGCATCGCCTGGTCCGCTGTTCTCGAGAATGGCAAAGTGCGCAACAAAAGATAGCATGTAGATGATGATTGGAATCACAATCAAACCAACGACTCTAGCAGCGATGTGAGCGCCAAAGGCCGCTTTTGGCATCTTGTAGTTGCCGAACTTGTTCCAGAGGTCCTCCACGGTGTAAAGGCCGACAAGAGCGGTAACGAAAAAGCCAACCCACTTGACACTGCATACACACCCGATGCTCAAGCCAGTAAGTCCAAGCCATGTGAACCACTCGAGACTGAAGCTCTGGTTCTGGAGCCTGTGAAATCTCGCCCAGCACAACACAGTCGTAAAAGTGAAGCAGAGGAGCATAGAGTCGAGCAAAATGAATCTGCTAATGGTCGTATAGGAGTTCTCGCACAGAACCATGAGTGTAACGAACCACACGGCCGGGCGTTTAAAGTTGAGCTCCTTCGCAGTAAAGTATGCCAAAGGAATGCAGACAGCGCCAAAGAATGCGTTGAATGCGCGCATAAAGGTATAGTTGAGGTTATCTGGGTATCTCTCGCCAGACTTGAACTCGAAGGATCCATTGTATCCGGCCAAGTATCCGGACAGGCCAACCAGCATCTTTCCCAATGGTGGATGCACGTCGAAATAGAACTCTCTCTTGAGGTAGTGGGATCCGAATTTACCGAAACTAGAAACTATCAGCGCGAGCTCGTCCATTGCTTTGGTAGGCGACATACTGGGCCTCGTCCCAAGTGACGATTGGCGACAGGCCGATCTTGTACAGTCTGGTGAAGAGAGCGAAAGCTGTGAAGATGAGTGGAGCAATGATAAACTCCCACTCGTCAAGAAATTGAAGGAAGCCTCCGGTTGACTATGAGAACCGCTTAGCTAGTTAATTTGACGACACGGTGAAAGGAAGCCTACCTTCTTGGCCTGCGTCTTCTTCTCATCGAGCTCTATTGGAGCTCTGGTATCGGCCACTACCTCTCCGGTAGGGGCAACTCTGCGTCTTGTTGCTTGGCCATCTTGCTGTATGCCCGTAGCATGAATGGCGGTTGGTGGAGCCATAATGGCTGCTGTGGTGTTGAGCTTTTCACAGTGAGCTTGTGGTTGTTTCTAGTCGTGGTGCGAGGCTGCTGTAGGTTATCGACAGGTGTCCACCCACAATCTAAATCGAGCGCGTCCCAATTAAATGAACGAGAGTAAAGAAGGAAATCCTGCTTCTAATATTCAGGTGTCACTATTAAGTAGAGATAATCATCCCCTTCTTCGAATTTATCCGTCAATGGTGTCGAGGAGTTAACTCCTTGAAAGGTGAACAGAGTGGGTTGAGAGCTTGAAGCGAGCAAGGTGTACTCGTACTTTTGCGGCCGCCCGTTCAAGCTTGGCGCGTCTGCCAGGTGTCTTCATCACCACACCCGTCTCCACTCCATAATATCATTAAAGCCCACTTCAAAGTTCACCTGAAAAGCCAACCTGGATTTCTTCTGTGTACAAGTTGCTGCAGTGAAAATAATTTATCGCCGAGAAGAGTAAAGTCCCTTTTTAGTGCGCAACGAGTCACACATCATCAACGAGGCTTCAAGACATCTCAAGTTCCGTCGCCTTCATTTACAACTTGTGGCATTATCAGGGGCGAAACTGGTGAACATGTACGAGAAATAACACGTACAAGAACACCGTTCTCATTTTGTGAATTGCACCAGTTGCTAACCCAACATCAATGAAGCTACTACACGCCCAGCTAAGTGCTTGCTATCCAGTGTCATCTAAGGCCTTTTCAACTTCTTGATCTCGAAAGATATTCGCGATACGACTTGTCTCCACTGACGCAGTGTTGGTATCATCTACGCACTCTATCATCTCGTCATTCGTTCTTCTATGCCGGCAACTCTATCATCCAGCTCCCTTTAACCGTCTTGCTGATCGACCGGTTTATATCTACCATCTCTGCTAGTGCTCACATCATTTCCCCCTTTAGTCCATGCCACCATGCGTGCAAAGAATCCATCCACATTGCCAGACGGCGGATGACGGCGAGAGTATTTTGGCACACCATTCCTGATGTGAACATTAGGCGGGTCTACATCCAGATTGGAGTTGTCTGGAGTGCCTGCGTGATTCGCACCAGATGGAGACGCTCCTCCACGCAAGTCCATGGATGGAACCGGCGAGCCGCTGCGGATCAATGAATTTGTCTCGTCCGCTCCGCTTGTTGGAGTGGGCATGTTGGAAGGAGTATCATTAAACAATCTGTTCATGTCTTCTAAACGCACACCACGAGTTTCAGGATAAATGAAATAAACTAGGCGCGAGATTAGCTTCCATCGGATAATAGCTCGAAGTCTCAACTTACCAACAACGAAACTGACTGCACAGAAGAAAGCGTGAATCAGATAGACTCTCCATTTGATCGTGTCGATCAGAATTGGTGTCATTATTCCCACCAGCCAATTGAATGCCCAGTTTGTTGCAGTGGATAAACTGGCACCCTTCGAGCGAATGCTTAATGGCAAGCTGGAAACAGTTAGCATTAGTTGGATATTCAGGATGTGGCGGGCATACATCTCTGGTGGGTAAAGCCAGGGGATTGGGCCCCACGAGTACCCAAATGCTGCGTTATATATCATCACGAATGCAACTACAAGAGTTGGTGTTGCTGTTATATCCAGATACAGGAAATATGATATCGCAGAGAGTGACAGAGTCATCATCACAGCTCCGCTAAGCAGAATCGGCCGCCTGCCAAGGCGGTCAACAAGATACCATGGAGGTATCGTGGATAAGAAATAAGTTATGCCGTTGATGCCAGTCATAAGAATGGCATCTCGACCTATCCAGCCGGCTTGCTCAAACACAACAGGGGCGTAGTACGAAATGACATTGATGCCGTTAAGCTGAGCGAACGCCTGGGCAGACATGGCAATGAAGACGCGAGCTTTATACCTCCTAAACATCTCGGCGTAGGTGCGCTCACCTTCCTGTCGATGGATGAGGACGCCCATCTTAATTTCACGAAACTCATCGCGGGCCTTAGTGTTATGAATGTCACCACCTCCATATAAGTTGGCAATAACGACGATTCCCTCCTCATCATGGTCGTTATCGAGGAGCCATCTGCGAGAAGTCAGTGTTACTTCTCCGTACGAAATATGGAGTTAATATACCTAGGTGACTCGACAATGATTAGACTGCCGACACCCAACAGAGCTCCCATTAAACACTGCATGGCGAGCGGTGTACGCCATGAATAATCATTCGGGATAAAGCTGCAGCCGTAGTCCACCCAAACTGATGTGGTATACCCAACAATGTTGCCGGTGAACTCTATGCAAGCCAATTTCCCGCGGTTATGAGGTGGCGATATTTCTGATTGGTACACAGGAACAATGGTCGAGAGCATTCCCACACCAACACCAGCAATGATTCTCCCCTGAAAGTTGTCTCGTTAGCGGGGTACCGCATACAGACACTCAAGCAGCATTGGAAGTGGAAAGGCGGCGGTTTCCTGACCTGAAACCAACCGAATAGGAAGTCCTCAGACATATCTCTTTTACGTCCAGGCCTGAGGTCGCACGCTTCCGAGTCGTTGCTCATATCCATTTTTTAACACATCTTAAGACTTTAACACTAGGGTTGAAACTTTCAGGAACGAAAACAACGACTGAAATCCATCGTAAAAATGCATTAGATAAAGAGGGAGCTTACAGTCATCATCATAGCCATGCCTGTTGCGATTGTCTGCAGAAGACCACCAAGGAAGAAAATGATGCTTCCGTAGAGAATGGTTTTCCTTCTACCAATAATGTCACCTAGTCGTCCTACAATAAGAGAACTGATGAAGGCTCCGACCTCCAGGATGGCAACCATGGTTCCCTACGAGCGGTTAGGGACTGCGTCGAGAGTGGTCATTCTTGAGCTTACAATCTCAGCAGGACTAGGGTCGTTGAAGTACGTCTTGAAATATGGGCCTGTAATAATACCAGACATAACTCCCTGATCATATCCAAACAGAAAAACGCCAAGCGACACAAAGACACTCGTGAAATATATCAACGAGTGTCCTGTGAGGCCGTGCATTTGGCGCTCTCCTCCGGACATCATTGCGGCTAACTTGTGTTCAACCGAGGAGATGTGTCGAGGACGAGGGTTGGGTATTTGAATATCCTCGATAGCGAAGCCACGATGGGTATCTTTCTCGTCGTAGTCGTCAACCTGTAGCTGATAGCGGAGCGTCTTGTCCCTTCGTCGTGGTCTCGAGAAAGCGTCGACAAGTTCTCTGTCGGCGTCACCGAGCTGCTTTCGCAAGGGATCCTCTGTGCCAAAAAGTTGTTCCGCTAAATCACCAGTGTCGCTCCAGTCGGAGAATTCAGATGGCGGAGAGCCAGAGTGCCGGCTCTGCGCACGGAGGAAGCTGTCAAATTCTGGTCGACGCGATAAGTCGTTTAGGGGTACAAGTATGTTTGCTTCAGGCTGACCAGAGAGTTTTGAGGCTGAGTTGTAGGTGATGGAGCTTGTCATTCCTCCCACTATTTCAAGATTTTGGTTGAGGCTACAAGGCAAGCGAGTGGCAGACAGCCGCAGCCGAGGGATAGTATGGTTCCTTCTGTGGGATCGTGTGACAACGACTAGCAGCGAAACGAGATGTCATGAGAGCTGCCACGCTGTACTCGTGCCTATTTTGGGTCAAGTTTGAAGCTATTAAGAGTCCTGAATCCTGTTCCTCAGCGGTTGACGCGAAAAAGGACTTGGCACGGGGAAATGATCGGCATGGAAGTTCCGAATAGAGGTCGTTTTTAGTGAGTAGCCGATGGGCGCCGAGGGGGCCATTTACTAAGAAGCAGAGAAGACGATTAAGTTTTCGAGACAACTCTCAATGGTTAGTATGAGCAATGAGCATGAACAAACATCAAGAGCATCGCAAGGCTGCGGGATGTTGTCGCTGGCCGCATCTGATTCAGCCTCTTTGATCGCTTAATCCCCGCTCGCGGTTCACGACGGTGGCTCATCAGGGGACTATTTAGCCTAGCACTCAGCTGCGTTGTCAAGCTTGCATTCCTCAAAATACTTGTACTGGGTAGATGTCTATAAAGTGCTACGCGTGGGGCTTTGCGTATCTTTTTCTCTAAGCTGAAAACATCCCTTTGAGTACACCTTGATGGGTAGATTCCACTGCGGCTGTGACGACATTTCACGATAGTTCCGGATAAGACATCAACGGTACAGGAAATGGGTCCGCGTGTTTTAAGGACGTTTGTGGGTTCATCACTTCATTGGAAACCCACCCGTTCGCCCACTCCTGGCAGTTTGAAATATTTCTTCCGCTTTTCGCATCTTCAAAAGCTCTTCGTGAGACAGGTGTCAAACTGGTAAAATCAAAATCAAAATCTGAACATATTTGTGACATTTGTGGGTCAGAGAGTCGGCACGACCAACGCAAACGATTGTTCTACTCGCCTGACAAACCGACGCTGGCAAGATCTATGGGCGGAGACAAAGGTAAGGGAATGTGATATACTCGTAGCACATAGTTTTGATGATCTCATGGCGCAGGCTTCCAGCTGTTGTCTCAAAGACCAACAGATTGGCGCAATTCCACGTATTTGCAAAGGCAGGTTTTCTGTTGGCTTTATCCGTACTCTGTGCTATATGGCTGTCCTCGTGTAAAGGTCAACCTCATGATAGCAACTTTGGGAATGATATCGCGAGATTTCAGTTGAAGTGATACGAATACAAAGGCCGGAGGATGACGAATTGAAATTGCGATGACCACAACTGGCAGTTTGGAGACCATAAAGTGGCTGAGTAGCCGGGGTGTGTAGTGGTCAATTGACCAATTTGGAGCACTGAGCAGCGGCAATGGGCGCAAGCGTCTTTCAGGGCGAGGTCCGTTGCTTCATTACCCGCACACTGTGTCTCGCCCAGGCCTGCTTGTGAGAGAGAACATCAGAGACAACTAACTGGTTACCAACCTTCATTCTCCCTTTTTCATTGTTCCCCTCAACCGTTCGAACAGGATAGAATTATATTGAATTGTCGCTCTTCAATCGCCATCCTCTGGCTGACACCTGCCAAGTGAATACGCCACAGCAAAAGTACAGGATCCAAACCAGGAACTCACGCGCTGTCGCAAACTCGTCCGACGCTTGTCTCGTTTAAAGACGTTGTAACCTCGGAAACCTCCACACTGTCAGGTACCTGACTTGTGTCTCTTTGCCTGTCATCCTGCATCGCAAAGATCAGACCCAAGAGATCTCATCTACAAGTACTCGCCGGCAACTTGCGCGGAATCAAATCTGAAGGCTAGTCAATTGATACGCTCTAGCCAACGGCGACTTCCAACACTGCAGGGGCTGCCGGGACAACCCATCGAGCGCGACACGAAGATAATCGAGGGAAACGTTACGAAAACATCTTGCTCGCACCAGAGCGCGCCAGACGGCACAATCGACCAAATATTCACTTGAGAAGCAGCTCAAGATGGGTTCCACACAGTTCGGGAACTTCAGAGTTGGTCTTTCCCAGCCAAGCGCCATTGGCAGCCTCATCTGCGCATACGAAACATGCGCGCTAACTGAACAAATCTAGGACTTCTGTCGCGATTCGACGCTCCCAATTTGCAACGTTCGTTCAACCCCTCCGGTCTTCCGCTTGTCCAGGCGCACTTGCAACATCAGGCTGACAGCGAAATAGCTCTTCCCGGTCCAAGGCAATGGCAATATCCAAGCCGGGTTTGGGGGATGCGAGCTGACCGGTATCCCTCTCAGCAATAGCAGGTATCTCGGCAACCTTGGTCAGTACAACCGGAGCAGTCTGCATTTGGTCATTAGCTAACACACGCAGGCGCCATATTACTGTGTGCCATTGCCATACTTACCAGTTTGTACTTGTTATGGAGATCTGAAAGAAAACAGGCGGCGGTTGGACGCAGAGAGATGCAACTTTTCTTGTTCGGATACATTATCATCTCTATCGCTGAGATCTTCACCCAGGGAGAGTTTCCTCTGAGCAGGAAGGTTCGAATTGTGAGTGAATGAGTTCCTGGGTCGTCATGCAGCTGCTAATTCGTTGTAGGCGTTCACCGGGATACATATCGCCGCCATTATTGGAACGACTTGGATACTGATGCTGAATGCCGTGGTCGGTTATCAATTCATTGATGATGGCACTGCAAAGTCCATCGGACTCATCCTCGTTTCTGCGCTCACCCTCGCCATTGGCACTGGATACATTGCGCTCGATACTGGTTACTCCTGGACCGGACATTTCGATCCTAGCTGGACCGGCAACCACAGAAACATCGGCCTCTATGTTCTCTATCAGCTTGCGCCACTGTTATTCCTCTTCATTTTCGTCGTACTGGAGGCCATTCTTGTCCTCAGAGTCCTCGGCGAGAAGAAGCCGATGATCTACCTTGCCGCTGCCGTCCTCTTGTTCGCCATCGGCCAGGTTTTTCAGTATGTCATCAGTACGCACATCTGCAACGGCACAAACGGCAAGATTGATGGCTCTCTCTTCGAGACGCTCTTTACTCTGCTTTCTGTGGTTACCATTTGGTACTTCTGGTCCAGCATCACAGAAGACGACTGGCCAACCCCAGCTGGCTACCCTTAATGTATATACCCTGAGTTTGCATTTAAGGAGTTCAGAGGAGTTGAAGTTTGAGGGACAGTAATCACCCAAAACCGTACACATGGAGGGAATTCGCATTTACTGCGCGGCGCCTTCTAATACAGTATCACGTAATGGGATATCATGAATGAAAATGACGTGGGGGAGGCTATTGCTTATAGATATTATATGCTTGGAACTTGAGGCAAATCCCTAATATGCTTGAGGAGAGCAGGGTGATAATAGTAGCATGCTTGACGTGGGTTCTAGGCTTATGATCGGTGGTTTACATACCCTCATAGTCAGTTGGCAGATAGAGAAGTACCATTTTCTGAAGCTGTGCTGGTGTTATGTTTCCGATGCATCTATTAGTTACTCTTCGACCGACAACGGTGCATCTCGAAAAAATTTAGCTTTTGAGTTGTGTAGTGATGATTGAATGTGTTAGAAGATACATAATTACATAGGTCACCATAACTTCAGAAAACACTATGTGAAAGATGCGCCTCAAATTGTAAAACTTTACACACACAGGCCTCTTCTAATCCTATTTACAAGCTCCTCGATACAAATTCTGAGCAAAGGCTTTCTAATATCAGTTTCTGACTTGATAAAGTTCCATCGCTGCCGGTTGACTCCGCCTTGTTCACGAGGCTGAGGTGGGTAGCTTCATCCAAAGGCAGCTTGTCCATCCAGGTAGCAGCAAAACTTCAATCTCACGTCATTATTGGAACGATATTTCTGTTTTTTCCGGCTGCTTACATTTTCAACTGCATGCGAGCCTCCAAATAATAGCATTATGGCTGACTCGGACGATGAGTACGTGAGCGACATCTCCGATGACATCCCAGCCTTGAGCGCTGGCCCGAGGCCAGCAACTCGTTCAACAGGACCGGTACCAAAGCTTGCGACACGAGGGGCTGAACAAGGAGGACGCAGAAGAGCGGCATGGGAGGATATCCAAAGGAGTTGGGATACAGTCGTAGAGGGTGCAGATGGAAATCTGAGCTCAACGGTAGAGGAACTCAAAGAGGCAGGCAAGAGGCAAAGGTACGTAAATTTGCTGGTTGAATAAAGACCATTTTCTAAGTGGCTGAGCAGATTATTACGAGACACGACTCCATTGCAACGAGGTATTATACGCCATGTCGTTCTTATCCTTGATCTCTCTTTTGCTATGACCGAAAAAGACTTGCGGCCGACGCGCTTCCTTCTCACTCTGCGCTATGCGGCAGCATTCATAAACGAGTTCTTTGAGCAGAATCCTATTTCACAACTGGGTGTCATTGGCATGCGCGACGGCCTAGCAAGGCGAATCTCAGACCTCAGTGGCAATGCTGTCGATCATCTTACGGCATTATCTAACTTGCGCTCGCAAGATCCCCAGGGAAACCCGTCACTGCAGAATGCTCTGGAGATGGCCCGAGCAGCACTCTTTCATGCGCCGAGTCACGGAACAAGAGAGATATTGATCATATCCGCCGCTCTGCTTAGCTCCGACCCAGGAGACATCCACAGCACGATCGCGAACCTGATATCAGACCGCATACGAGTTTCCGTCATCGGTCTCGCAGCACAAGTCGCCATTCTTTCAGAAATATGCAGTCGAACAAATGGCGACTACGACGTCGCCATGCATGAGGAACACTTTCGAACCCTTTTCATGAGCGTGTGCACGCCACCGCCCATGCGTTCTAAAGACCAGAGCAAGAGCAGCCTCCTCATGATGGGCTTTCCAGATCGCATGGAGTCGAAAACTTTGACTTTGTGCGCTTGCCACAGCAAGCTTAATCGCGGCGGCTACCTCTGCTCGAGATGCGGTAGCAAAGTGTGCCAGCTACCCGCCGAGTGTCCAGCGTGTGGGCTGACACTCATTTTGTCCACCCATTTGGCTCGCTCTTATCATCATCTCTTCCCTCTTAAGAATTGGCGGGAGGTGTCCTGGACTAAGGCGGAAGAGTCGAGTACACATTCATGCTTCTCGTGCCTTGCTCCTTTTCCACCTCCTCCGCGGCGTAGAAGCACGGCGGAGACAAATGCTAAGGGAGGACCGATGGGCACTAATGTGGTTAAGACTGTAAGTGAGAGTCATCGGTATGCGTGCACGGAATGTGGTCAGCACTTCTGCATCGACTGCGATGTTTTTGCGCATGATGTGGTGCACAACTGTCCAGGATGCCAGAGTAATCATCGCCCGAAGAAGGCGGTGACTAAACAGGGCAAGGAGGTTATGAATGGAGGCTGTGGAGTGAAGGAGGTGTCTGATGTTGTGGGTGTTATGAGCGGCGGGCTGAGGGTCGATAGTCCTGAACGAATGGATGTTAGTTGAGCTATGCATTATGGTGGTTATGTCTGGCATTTAGCGGGAGTTTGTCTTTTTCAGGGGATAATGGATTTGGGAGTTGGACATGGTCAGAAGGTTTGTAGGTAGTGTATAGGCACGCTCCGCACTGGAAAGGAAGCGGCCAGGTCACACAGTCTCTGGTAAATCCAGCTCGACTAGCCTATGTACGAAATCATACTCATCGTTGAAGTGCTAGAAAGCAACAGAATAAGAGCATCCCGCAGTATCGCCGCTTAATGCCCTGTGAAGTGGTTCAGCATGAACATTAGGCGGAACTGTTGCTATTAACAACAATCCCCCAAATTATACCAACTTGCTGGCAGGAACTACCGTATGTTATTAGACTGTGGGACAAAGCCTACCTTGAATCTGATCTATCGTTGCGGTCATTTTCTATTTATAGGGGTCCTTACCGTAGCTATGATGACGTAGGAATCACACGGTAAAATTACTTTTCCTGCCGTTTAGAAGGGTTGAAAGTGCTCTATAATTTAATCAAATTCGAAGTGTTAACTTCACTCCAGCTGCAGTTAACAAATATTCAACGAATTTAAATTCCAATAAGATTCCCTCAAAACTTCGCGTTTTACGGAATCCTGAATTGAATCCGGCAGGTTTCGTATTCAGTGGGATTTATAAAATGAATTCAACATCGGCAAATTATCCAAATACAACTCGACGACTACCACCTTTGAAGGTCAGCTATCAAAACTGCCATCTCTTACACCTTGTCACACCAACCAGCAGCAAGACCAGTGTCAGGGTACATTAAAGTACGTACCAACTGATTAGCACCGTCGACAGCCAATTTTCTTAAAGGGTTACGGTTGTTGTCGGCAGATGAAAAGGTTACCTTGACTTGAGAGCAACAGCGCCATTAGATCATTCGTGGCACGATTAACCCTTGATTTACGGGGTCAAAAAAATCGAGTTGCGACGAGTTAAGCTTGCGCATCGTATTATGCTTATATAAGCCCTAAAGTGCCAAGACCCGTTTAATATAATTTCCTCTGGTTGGATTAAACAACCTTGTCATAGTTATTGGCGTGACTTGGCATATATAGATTTATACTCGAATAATCGGATGAGTCGTCCTATCCTTACGAATCGAGTCTTCTAAGCCCAAACTCGATTCGCGACTCGATTTGGGGCGTAATCGTGCCGAACGCCGATCGAGAGCACGTGTTCAGGTGGGTTAATCACTTAGCGCTTTTTGATAGTTCTGCGTCAGATCAAGACAGGACCTGTAGTGTATGAACTTGGGAACCACAATATACTGCTAAAATGATGGGTTGGTTGGAGAAATATTTTCCCACGGTAGTTTTAGGACTGAGTGACCATTTAGGTATTGTTCAAAGTAGAAGTGGCAAGTTGGATAGTTTTCCGATATAACATTCGATGTTGAACTTCATTGACTTTTGAATGGTTTCTACACTGGAGATACTCAAATGGAGTCAGGATGGAGCCGGCGACAAACTGGTAATTTCGAGCCAATCGATGTACACTTACGGATAATTTGTGGCCACAGGAGGCATCACCCTTCTTTAGTAAATAGTCGTTGAGGGATTTCTCGATTTGACGAAAGTGAATATCTCGAAACTTTCTCACCGTGCTTACATAGCAACGCAGAGAAGCCATATCGCCTCTATGATGCTACGAGTACTACTTGTGACGATACCGGTCAAAGAGTATGCTCCCGAAATGTAGAAGTCATCCACCGCATAGAGTCTGGGATACCGAAGATGGAAGAAATATCGTCTCACCGTGCCACTGCCTGACCCTGAGCTACCATAACCTATGTGTTTTAATTTCACTACAATGCTAAAGGTACACTGTTAGCTTTGCTCGTCTCCGTCGCCACGAGGAACCTGAATACACTCACTCATTTTGTAGCTTTCGTGTGAGGCAGCGAAAATGGGGCTGGAAGTAATGTAAGCTGGAGCTATAAGAACATTACACATTGTCTCGCACCGATGTCTCCGGGCTCCAAAAACTCATCTCTTTTGCCTTGCACAGAAGGTGGATGGAAGGGTCAGAAACGTGGCAGTCGGTGATATATGCCTTGACATCTCGGCGAGGTTGGCCAGCATCATCTCAGATGAAAGCATCTAGGAACAGGGTTGAGAAAAAGTCAAGTTATCTAGTTCTGTAACAACGTTGCATCTCAAAGCATTTGTTCACCTCAGTACTCTATTAAGAGCGCATCGTACGACAACACTGGCCTTCTGTGCATACTTCACGTCCTTCCATAATCTAAATGGTGAGACCACACTATCCGCACCTCTCTTAATCTTTCCCTGTCCCTCACTCATCGAATTTTGTCCTTCTTAATTTCCAGATTTGAATATTCGAACGCATGCCAACATCCCCATCCACCTCGGACCGATCTCTTCTCCTTAAGCACAACCACACTCCTCAATCCCAACCCATCATTCCGTGCAGATCAGACCTTCAACGTCCTGTCCAACAACCTGTGCCTACCCAACGGCCCTCGCGCAACGTTGCCAAGCCGCGGCTCTCAATTTCCAAATACAATTCCGGCTCCCCCATCTTTGCCTCCCGTCCAGACAGATTCTCGTGCCCGATTCCAAATCCCATCCCTTCTAGATTAAGCTACACGCTGGCCTGGGGGGATTTCCAGCGTTACGTTGAAGAACTGTCGTGACCCGCGTGGCAGAGATATATAGTAACGGAAGGTTGAGGCGCTGCGGCCGGACCGAAGAGGAGATGGTACAGAAAGAGCGCAGCAGATTGAATATGTTTCAGAAAAATGAAGGGAGCTGGAGGCGGAGGAGTGCGTTTTTGGCATTTTGGCACTGTGAGCAGCCGGGACGGGAGTGCCAAATGGAGAGACGTGAAAATGGTAATAGGAAATAGCCACTGGTCCAAGACACAAAGCTTGAAATACATGTTAGTTATTTCGAAACTTCTACGCATTTCGAAGTTGGAAGGTAGGCGAGGCAACAAGTACAGTGTTCTCTCAACTGACTGCGTATGACGAGAGATCGGCCCAAGTACACAACTCTGCAGGTGACTTCTCCCACTACCTGAGCAGACGCAACCTTCAAAGGTTCGTAAGAGGTGCATACTTTAGGCGATCAAGATTACATGGATTGGGAGAATGTCAGAAGAGCCGCTTCGAGACAAACGTGTTAATGGCGTCGACGCCGACGCCGCCGCGAAGATTTACCAGAGTCAAAGATAAGTAAATGTCGGAAATGTCTGGGGCCATGTAATGTGGAAGTCACGTGAAAGATGCAAACGTGCGAAGTACCGAAATATCCATTCTCCCGCCCTTTCTAGAGAGGAGTCGATGACGAAGAGGCGGTTGGGCTTGAGTATTCGAGGTTAGATAAACTGGTTATCCGGACACTAGATCTCGATCGCGATACATTGAGCCAGAAGAGGCTCTATGCTCGCGCGAGGTACAGTTTTTTCGACGACTAGCACGTGTGTAAAAGAGTCGTGACATTGATACAATAACACTTAGGGCAATTAGTCCGCAGCCTGTTACGGACTATGAAAGCTACAAGCTCAACCGCTGGCCATCTCGTCTCGGCCATGCCCATGGAATTAGATACGCGACCGAGCGAGTACATCGTGACAGCAAGCAACCCCATGCCCACCCACGGACTTCCTCGATCTAGGGCTTTCAAGCAGGACCAATGGCAGCTGTTTCAGTACGAACGAGTGTGGTAGAGATCCGCCCCCGTGCATCACTCCCAGGTTGTGTACGATGAGGTTCTGCCGATGGAGCATGAGCAGCACGCCTCGGCGACCTGTGATTGCTGGCCCTTGACACGGACTTATACACACGAAGTATGCGCATTGCAAGCTAGCGTACTGTACTCCTGCACGGAGGCACACTCGGTCGGTGCCAAGCGGTAGGGAGCTGGATCGTGATTCCATGTGCGGCAGTACAGAAGATGTACCTAAGAAGGAATCTAGTGCCTATTGAGCAGGACCTAACTTCGATGATGCGGAATCGACGAGACAAGGCAGTAGTTAGTTGACTATCCTTCTAGGTCCCGAACCCTGGGCTTCGTCACCCTGGTTTCTACCAAGTCTCACGTGCGCCATGCAACTTCGAGCTGAGTAAGAGAAACAGTCCAATCAGGATCAGCAAAAACGCAATTCTTCTCGATACGCTTCGTCGATCAGAGATGTGCTTCCCCATGGGTGTGCCTAGCAGACGAACGCTCGACGAACGCTCGACGAATGGTTGTGTTGCACCCAAACCGGCGGCCACAGGCCACTGGGCTGCCACAATGTGCCACGGCCGCGGGCGATGGCCAGACGCTGTTTCCATCGCTGACCGCCGTGACGCCCACTGCTAGCCACCGACCCCGGCCATTCCTCTCTACTAACTCACCACCAAATCTCCCAGATCGTCGTCGCACTAGGAGCACCCGTCAAACTCCGTCTTGGGTTGAAGATATGTCTCAGAAACTGCTCCGTGTGCGAGGAATGGAATGCACGAGTTTGAACAGTACGAGTATTACCAAAGATGAATAATCTCTAGCTCGTTGCGGGCCTGGACGAACGCAACAAGAATCGCCGACTCTTCACCAAGGCCATCCATCACCAACCGCCGATATCTTCATTTTTGTCATCAGGTCTCACATTTCCTCTGGTCTTTCTTGATTTCTCCTGTTCGCGGTCATCTCACTTGACTTATGGTCGCATAGCGCGCATGTCTTTTATGGAGCAAGCGAGTAGCGCTCGTCGCCCACCGCAAGGGTTGGTGGGTTGTCTCATGGATGGGGGTCAATTGGCCGGCGCCACCCTTAGTGGGAATGTGGCTTTCTGTCTTGGGCCTTTCTCATTTCCGTGTCAGGCAATGGTTTCTATTCTCAGGGAACGTACTGTTTGCTGCGACTTATTGGTTAGTTGGTCTTAACCTTCGTCTTCGTCATCCGCTGCCCGTGTGCGCAAAGGCCCGATGTCAGGAGAGTGGAAGGGGCAGAGAAGACTCGATGCCGCGGCGCGTTGCCTCAGTGAGTTGCACATCAACGTGGAAATAGCAGCGCATTTGCACTACCACGCTGTGCTGCAATACCCTGCCTCTGCAGCTTTCTTTTTTGTGTGCTTTCGTTCCACTACTCGTACCGCCGTCACACGAACCCCTTGGCCTAATGGGGAAATTATGGCTACTCGTTCAATCGCTTCCAGCCATATCTACGGAGTACAGGGGACTGTATCCGTAAAGTAACGATGGAACGCCAGCTCCACTTGCGATCATTCCCACCAAGACAAAAGTGGAGCTGCTATCTTTGGTGGGCGACACCGACACGGGATTCCCTCCACAACACCACCCCAGTCTCTCTCCAACGACAGGCCCATGTCGTGTCTTCCTGCCAAGATGTTTCCAGCACTCTTGATCCACAATATCCCTGCTTGTTCCAAGTCGTCCCCTGGCCGTCCCAAGACCCGCTGTCGTGAAAGAGGACACCGCCCGTTCCCGTCAACAGCGGACAGCTTGCCTACCCACAGCGCCAACCCACTCACTGACCACCTCGCTTTCAGGGCCTCCATTCCTCGACGAGAGGCGTCCCAATCACACCTTATCCCAAGCACCCAAGTCCACTAATCTCTCGGTCCCACAGGCTGGAGTCGTTGGAATGTCAGTGCTGAAGGAGCACTGTTCCACTCATCTTCCGCGGTCACCAGCTAACACCCAGTACTCCGTAGTGGGTAGCACTCCAGCTCCCTCTCCACGTACCCTGTCCCCTCTCGACAGTCGTTAGCCAATCTGCTGTCAAATCTGCTCCCGTCCCGTTCTCGCCTATGAACGAACGGAAGCCTGGAATCTGGCACATCTCGTCCTCCCGTCTCTTTCCTCATCTTGGACACTCATCACTCCGCCCAGCGTGTCTCGACAACGACAACGACAACCATACGCCTTTCGTAAACACCTGGTACTAGCATTGGAATAGAGAGGAGCATTGTTAAAATAGTGGACGAAGGAGGATCTCGCAATCAATCACGACCGACTAGCTGCCAAAACGTAGATCTGCCCGTCACCTGCGAAGTGTGCTGGACTCGCGGCTGTTCATGATCCACGAACCACCGTCCAAAACCTTCGTGGCTGCTCATACGAGAGCAATCCGATAAACAGACCACGTCTGTCGTTACTACTCAATTAACCTTCAAGATGGCGGCCGTCATCCACATTAACCGGGAGAACACGCAAGAGGTGTCGCGCGTAACCGCCGAGGGCAGAAAACTCACTTACTGCTTGACCGTCATTCAACAGCCAGAGAGAGCCCGAGCTTGTGGATCTGGCGCGAAGTGTAAGCTGCAAATACGCAAATCGCGACCTGACGATGCTAATTGATTTCACAGCTTCTGCCGATCGTCGACCTGTGGATCCACCACCAGTGGTTGAGCTTCGCCTCTTCGAGGGTGAGGGTTCCAGCAAGAACGACATCACTTTCTCCCACAACGCCAACTTCTTCTGCTTCGCAACCCTACTCGACGCACGACCTATCGCTCATGGCCGTGTTCAGAACTCGCCCCAGCAAACACCGCCTGTGCTTAGCGGTATGGCAGTGTCGAGTATGGCTTACCTCGATCGTCCAGCAGAGGCTGGTTACTTTATTTTCCCGGATCTATCAGTTCGCCATGAAGGCAGATACAAGCTGAAGTTCTCCTTGTGGGAGCAAACGAAGGAAAGCAAGGACGAGACTGCGGATGCTGCGCCAGCCGCCAACGAAGACCCTCAACAGTTTGCAGCAGGAGCTTTTGAGTGCAGAATTGAAGCCAACTCAGCACCGTTCCAGGTCTACAGTGCAAAGAAGTTTCCGGGGCTTGCGGAAAGCACAGTTCTCAGTCGGACCGTGGCCGAGCAGGGATGTAGGGTTAGAATCCGTCGTGATGTTCGCATGAGAAGGCGCGAGGGCAAGGGTGGCGACTACGATAGTTACGAGGAGAACTTCTCGAGGGCCAGAAGCGCGACACCAGCAGACCCTCGCCAGAGATCTGTGAGCAACACGAGCGTGGACAGAGCAGCATACGACCGTCGTCCTTCGGCTTATCCGGACTCCGCAAACCGTCAGACGTACCCGTCACAGTATGCAACGGCAACGCCAGCAACGCCTCAATCTGGTGCTTTTCTCGGTTTCGGCAGCCGGTCAGCTAGTCGGCCACAGTTCCAGACCCCACATTTCGCACAGCCAGCCCCTCCGCAGCCGCAGCCGCAGTCGCAGCCGCAATATCAATCTCAATATCATCCTGCACCACCTTCGCATCTTAGACCACAGCAACCCCATGCCACTTATCCATATGACAGCAGACCTGGGTTCCAGCCTTACAGTGCCACCACCTTGAGGGAGGAGTACGAGCAGGACTACAGAAGACCGTCTGCAAGCTTGTCTCGCCCGGAGCCTGAGTCTTCTCGTCCGTCGGGCAGTTATCCATCGTATCCAGTTCGTGCGGAGCAGCCAATTCTAGCACCAATTAAGGTCAACCCGGCTCCACCGCCCGAGCCTAGGTACGAGGCCTCGCCTGCTACTCTTGCCGCCGCACGTGCATCTAATGGTCTTCCGAGTCCAAGCTACCAAGAGAGACCATCTTACGGCTCTTTTTCTGGGCCCGCAGGGCTAGAAGCGCGTGCTGGAACCAAGCGCTCTTTTGATTCTGTGTTCTCCGCTCCAAGCTTTACCCAGCCACTTCACAATGGAGCCCGTCCATTAAGCTCTCATGGGAAGTCGTCCCCTACCTTCCAGGACAGTGAGGACGTTAGCATCGATGCCTTCACCATGCAGTATAGGCGCGCGGATGGCTCTGCTTCCAATCGCGAGCTGCCATCGCTGTCATGACTGTAGTGATCCGGCACCCAATTGATATCTTGGCAGATCAGGGCGTACGCGGCGATTCGGAGCATGAAGTCTACGTGACGAAGCAATTCGCGAAACGTGGGCTATTATATCAGAAATCGTTGGCGGCGCCGCCAGCGTTTTCTTCTGATACACAGACGAAAGGTTGCATTCAAGGCATATGGTCGCATCTATACTATTTCATTGTCAGAAAATCATACTGGGATTTTCGTTAGTTTGCACATGACGTCTCTAGACAGCGGCGGTATTTTGCACTTGTTTGCCAATTTAAGGCGTCGGTTATATGTTTTTTTGCTACAAAAGCCATACTATCACCGGTTTGGTGTTTTTTTCCTATGTTCTTGGGAAGGCTATTTACGATTTTGTATCATTGGTTGGAGCGGCCCGCAGGGTCTTCGCATCTTCGCACCTCAACAGATAGAGGAGGTGAGCATCCTCAACCATGTAATTTAAGAGGATTGGTAGCAGAATATTTAACGTGGACCGCAAGCAATTCGGCATCGGATGGATGATGAGTATGTTAAAAAGTCTGGTAAATACCCGGCTCAGAAGCATTTCTATATATGATGGGAGCCGGTGTAGTCGAGTCAGATATTGGATATTTAAACAGCATTCAGACCTCATAATACTGCTTGCGTTTAATCGTGCATCTTTGAACAACTCATGAAAAGACCTTGTTCTATTGCGACCTGCTTGCCAAGACACAGCGCCTGGTTTGCGTTTCACTGTCGCCCTTACCTCACGAGCGCGTGAAGACGCGGTTTCCTCTAGGCTAAACACGCGGGCGATGTACTAGCCAAAACAACGACGTGGGGCTCTCTCGTGCACATTCTCAACTTTCCTACCACGAAGAGCACCAGGCCAGGCGGTATTTTATTGTATACTTTGTGCATTACTATTTTACTCGGCTACGATTTGGTGAAAGTAGCTTGCCCAAAAGACGTCGCGTCCTCAACATTGTTTGTGAGGTTGATCTCTGTTTACATTGGCCGTTGCAGCAATCAGCAATCAGTGACCAGCCGCCAAAATCACAAGCACGGAACACACCCGCGAACCATAGAAAATTCGAAACAGCTTGGAGCTCTTCTGAGACAGTTGATTTCGAGAACTTACGAGACGAGAGGAACAAGTGTTTCATTGCGAATCTTGTGGCATTATTCACCTTCTCATGCGCAACATCTCCAGCCTCAACTACGTCGGCGCAACCTTGGTGGACAGCTTCACGTCAGCATCAAGGACACAACGACCAATTCCAACAACGCCCCGTAGCTTGCCTATCGCTGGCATAGTCCTCTGGTATATAAGGCATACTCATCCTACTTGTATTAAGATAATTTCTGGCGCCCCTTGCGCCTACACACAGCCGTCAATCGTGGTTTGTGGCTACATTCCAGCCATAAATACATAGGCGCCATGGCCCAGGCAGAGGTGCGTGATTGACACATGAGGCAGTTCTAGGCGGCGATTAACAATTCTTCAGGCTATCAACGTCAAAATCGAGGTTGATGAAGATGATATGAACACGCCCAGCAAAGGCAACAAGAGATTATTTAGTGATTTGGTATACGAACAGCACGTCCAAGAACAACACGGAGAAGTTGATGGACATCATATTCCAATCAGCGACCACAAGGGAGAGAAGAGACGCCGGCCCAGTGGTTGGCCATTTCAGAAGAGTGGGAGTACTGCTCAACAGGCATCTCCATCTTCAAGACATGGCGGCAAGCGAAAGACACCTCGGCGTCAAGGTCACTCTTCCAGGTTTGTCGAGGGCAGCATGAAGAATAAACCGAGCCAGAGACCGCCACCAGCCTACCAGGACGACTCCTTGATGACTGGGCATACTGCTGAGCGTTCCCACCAGGCATCAAGCCTCCATGATCTCGAGACAGCCACGCCTTATCGGGAGTCGACCATATTTCGCTTCGGTAAGTCATTAGCCGCCACATTTAATCCAGCCAAATGGAAGATATGGGGAAGGAACAAAGAAGATGATGTCGAGAGGGCCAGATTGGAGGAACAGGCCAAATTTCATCGTGCATATGAGGAGATCAAGAAGAAAGGTTTCATTCAAGGCACTCGTCCGGCTGCTATGGCCGGCGCATACGATCTTCAGAGTCAGAACCTCGAACCATCGGCCGCTACGCACGACGCATCGAATGAGACACCTGTCGCTGATGTCGACTTACCTGAAGCGACTCCGCGCAGGATCATGAAACACAGCGAAAGGCAAAAAAAAGCTCGTCCTGGAAATCCAAGGAACTGGCCGCCACTTCGTCCTGAGGACTCCGTGTCTAACATTGGTAATTTCCCAACACCAGAGGAACAAGCGGCCTACGAGGCTCTTCCTGAGCGTAAAGGTATTCTGATCGATGGTCTTACCACCAAAGGCCACAAGCCAATACCCTCCCACAAAGAGATTGCAGCATCATTGAAGCTCGCTGAGAAGGTTGTCAAGCTGAAACGCCAGCTTGCGGAGGCCCAAAAACAATTAGCTGGGCGCGATGAGAGCCAGGCCGATGATGCATCGGTTTCTAGCGGCTCGACGCCGAAGCCTGGTATCCAGCAAAGCGGCCCTACTCTGGTTCATTCTAAGCAACCCAGCGTAAATAACAATGAGAATCTTAGACCGCAGACTATGAGCTTTGCCCAGGCCGATCCGACTTCCATGGACACTGGTGAGCCTACAATATCTCTTTCGCACCATTCCGAGTCCCAGCGGACACCCGGACCAAAAGGTTTCCGTACCTCCAATACCAAGCGTGCGGAGCCTTTACCAGGAATTGAATATCAAGGAGGTAATGGCACGAATACCACTGACCAAGATAAGATTCCAGAAACGATGGACACATTGGCCAACACATCTGGTGCCAGTCCCAGCAAAGTTACAGCACGCAAGGTCAGAAGGCGCAATGGTAGTGATGCTCAGTATGAGCCGCCTCTCAGCTCAGATGAGTCCGGCTCAGAAGAGCTGGCTGTGGGCAGATCAGTGAGTAAGAAGAGGGTGCATAGTGGCCCAAACCACAAAGTCGAGGTTGTTCAGGCAGGAGAGATGGTAACAAAGATGAATAGCGTGAGGGTTCAGGTAGATGGACGAGTCGGAGATGAGGAGGTAGGTAAGTTTTCGGGTAAGAAGGGAAAGATGCTGCTGGTAACAAAGCCGGCCCAAACTCAGGTCGACAAGCGTACTATCTCGGTACCATCTCCCGCAAAATCGAGTAGGATCCCGAGACCTGGGTCGACGTCTGGTGTCCACAAGCCAAAGAAGAAGGGTGCGGCAAATCTCAACGATGCATCACAGGCACCATCTGCTGTCTCCGTTAGAAGCTCCTCTATTCCGAGAAGGTCACCAACAAAGAGCCGGTCATCGCGGTCTTTGAATATGGACAAGGATCAACTGGCGCATGAGGTTGCCAGTCAATTGATGAATATCTCACCTCTGCCGTCCACATCCCAAAAGGGCCGTCACATTATCAGGCAGCCGCCTGTTAATGGCGAGAAAGAAAGCAATACGATCAGGAAGCAGACGCCATCTGGCGCCCCAAGGAAGAAATCTGTCACCAGCCTCCACGAGAAGTCCGACACAGAGAGCACTCGTACTCATCGCAAGACAACCCGCCTTAGCTCAAGAACGAAGTCTGTTATTAGCATGCATGATAAGTCGGACACGGAAAGCACTATCAGCAGGGCCAGGAAGCAGCCATCTTTTGATGGTTCGAGGAAGGTTGAGGAGGGATCTTCGGTTAGAGGTCGTGTCCATACTCGGAGGAGAGAGATGAGTCCAAGTAAGGAGGCTTTTGAATGGGGTCCAGATGTTTTTTGAGCGGTTTTGGGTTGTGAGTTTGGTGGGTGGATTATGCTTCATCCCAAGCAGTGGCGAATACGGCGGTGGGTTTGGCGATGAATAATGGGACGATGATACGAAGCGATGGTGTTGGGCGCATTTTCCTTGTACTATTTTTCCCTCGAGGAACGCAATGGCACCACTGAATTTGAAGGGCGCTTCCATGCTATCAAGACCATCTTCGGAGTTTTTTGCTTGGTGTGCACAGAAGGAGCTTATAGAGATATGTTCATGATGTGATGGTAAATATAGCCGATGGTTCTCAAGTATTACGGCCTGCGTCCTGGCTTCCACCGACCGAGCACTGCTTTTCGTTTGCGCCAGTGCCGATGCCGTCACCTAAAATATATTAAGATTACTGCTAATCGGCCAGCAATCTCAAACCTCGACAGGTAGGTCAATTATCAGGTTCTTGTTCTTTTCGGGTTGAAACTGTATGTCAAGATGGGTAACTCATTGCCATCGTCTTAACCAGTTTCAAGATAAACTTTTGCAATTATAATCAACTAACTCTTGCCGGTATCGAATTTCTTTGTCAAAAGTCGAGTATGCTTCTGACAAGAAATGGCTCTATCTTGCCACAGCGCCGAGGTATATGCAGTCGTGGCACTCTAAATATTAAAATGCTAGAAAGTAACGATCTGGTAAACAACCAGACGACGAGTGTAGGTGGGCAATTCTCCGTTCCGTTCATTTTTGCCGTCTATCTTTTAAAGCGGACAAAATAGAGCATGAAGGTGGATCTAGGAGCAGTTTACAAATCGCTGTAGGGCCTTCCGCGTCATCGTCTTCCTTTCCCCTACGCTCCTACTTGCTCGTATGGCATAGTGTCTAGATGGCATAACATACACCGAAAAATCCCCTTTACTAAATACCCTTCTTATCATCCTGACCCTTTCATGAGATTTAAATGTAACTACACGCATGCCCTATCAGTGGCAATGTAAGTACTCTGATACACATCGGCAGATTTCGGCCAGTTCCTGCAGTTAGTGCATGCAAGCAGTCAGTCTCAAAACCAGTTCCTGCAGCTGGTGTATTCAAGTAATCAGTTTCAAAACCAGTTCCTGGTATTCCGTGAACGCACATGGCGTTCTAGCACGAGCTAACGTGTGATTGGAGAAGGGCGCAGTAAAGGTACAGGTTGCTGCTGAAGAATTATTTTTACGGAGATACAACACAGGCTGCGAGGTGTAATGTCAAAGGCATCATCCTGCGTGGCCAAAGGTACTTGAGTCTAGGGAGACCACTTCAGAGGGCAGCAGAAGACATTAAAAGACGCCTTAAAGCAATGGGCAGAGGAGTAGAGCACTCATCACTTTAGTCATGGGCCATCCTATTAACCACTGGAGTGAAGCGATACAAGCAACGATTCCTTGGTGTTGATGAGCTAGAGCACTTTCCACCTGCTCTTTTGCATTCAGGTTTGAGCGACGAGATCAATTACGATCAGCAAGCACTGGCAGTAGAGGCTTCTTAACAAGTACCTTGTAAAGTGTTATCTTGTCATCGCTTTAGGTTCCAGCGGGCCACGCTAAGTAAGACGAGAGGACGTTAGGAATTGAGTCGTTAGGAAGCCACTCGCTGTGTAGGTAAGTAGCTTATATTAGAGAAATGGTTGAGCCGAGTTAGACGAGAGAACCCCCTCATTAAGGCTGTTCTCCTCTCGACCGTAATCATCCATCATCCATAACTTAGACAAGTTGACTCTATCGATTTTGAAATACTTATAGTGACTTCCGCTCATATCCCGGAAAAGAGTAAATGCTTACATAAGCGAAGCCCCTTCAGAACTGCCAAGCTGTGGCTGATTCTGTTGAGGTGCGAGTACCTACTACCAATATGGACTATTGATACGAAGCACAGGGTACATGTATGCGAAGTGGCCGGCCTCGATACGGTTCTCTCCAAACAACCACCAATTGTATTTCATTGAGGCCGTGAACTTACAATCTTCGCACTTATTTGAAGTATAGTGTACTTTGATGTTATGCTTAGTCACAAACCAGTTCTCTGTCTTCAAAGTGCTCCCGCAGCGATGATCGTACGAGTAGCATCAGATCTTATCGCTCTTATCTCGCCCGCGCGCTGGTCTTTGCGCCCTTGGCACGCTTTGGCTCAATCTTCGAGGCTGTGACTTTGCGGTGTCTGATTGTCTGCCCCCTACTTCAGCCTACTCTACTCCACTCCCACATTACGAGTAGTTGACCCGACTCCGCAATACTCAGAGCGCGCGCTCGCCAAGCTAGCATTCGTCAGAAAGACGACACCGCTGCTGTGCGACCACTTGCCCGCGAATCTCAACAACCACCGTTCACTATATCCGCGAACCCTAGCAACCCCTCACACATCACTGTTAACCGCTTCTCTCGCATCCCCACGTGCTCGTAATACATCACCCATTACAGCGATTGCAGCAACTCAATCTTCGCTTTCGCCCACCAACACTACTTTCACTACACGATTCTGCCATCCCTTCGAAAAGCCAACCGTTCGAACTCCGAGTGCTTTCTGCTGTACTTGTTGGGACCACACCCCTTGAGAATTAGAGCCGTCGCAGATCTTCCATTTGCGCCGAGGACGCGATGCTCGCTTGAGCATCTATCAACAAGAGAAAGCTTTCACTCATCCCTCGTTGACTGGAAGCACCTGAGACCGAAGATCTCGTCGCACTTATACTTCGACATACAAGGCGATGCCGACCGCCGAACCACATTCGTCGCCGTTTATCCTAGACCTGGACATGCCCGACAACCTGGAAGACCCAGACTTTGAGTTCTTCGATGTCAGCAATTCGTACCTCTCAGCAGCCAGCCCAGCCACCTTCCTCAGTCAAAATCTAGCGGTGGGGGACAAAAACAGAAGATTTGAAAGTCCTCGATCTCCACGACATCTCGCGCCCGGGGACCATTCTTCTCTGATTCAGAGCAGTCCACAAGCACCTTCGAATATTTCTGCCGATTCTCCTGCAGACTCTTATCAAGATTCTTCTTCAGACTCTTCGGCATACAAGCGTAAATCGTCCTCGGAATCTTCGCGGTCCGCATTTACGTCAAAAGACGTACTGATGAATGATGTAGATTCGGGAGAGTGGAAGGGGAAAGACAGTGGATCGCCACGGGAAGACCAGGAGGCTTACGCGCAGTATCAGCAGGCGATAAACTCGGCATCTTCGACTCCTGCCTATGCGTTCAGTGACAAGGCCATGGAGAATGACTTTGACTTCGAGAGTGCTGCTAGTAGTCCAAACCACTTCATGCCGACAATGAAGTCTCCAGAGATGCCAATCATCAAGCACAACTCACCAAATAGGCTACCGCCGCCGGCGAAGAAGAGAGGCCATCAAGCAAAAGCGTCGCAAAACTCGGTCACACAATCCATGCATGGCTTGAATACAAATGGCGCTTCGCGCGAGGCATCGCCCCTGTCTACCATGATGACAAGCCATGGATCTTCACCAGATGCCTTCTTCCAGAACTCCCCGACGCCAGCTGCTGGGCTCGAATACATCAATGGGACGATGCTGAATGCGGGATGCCACAACCCCCCTTGGCCCACCAATTATGATTTTGGCATTCCTGAAACTAGGATGGATGCGTTCATGCCGCCTCCTGCCAGCATACCAGGGACGATACCATTTACTGGCAACCTCTCACTCATGACCAACATGTACAAGCCGACGTTGACGGTTCATCCAACTCCGCTGAAGTCGCGCGTTGAGACACAAATCCCTATAAAAATGACGTTATTTCCTCTTCCGCCCGGCGTCACTAAGCTGCACCTTCCTACCCACACGATTTCCAAGCCGAAGCTGTTGGCAAAACCGACCTCAGTTAAGGCCCCAGACACACTGGAACTCACCACTACGCTTGTGTGCACAAGCGCCATGCAAAATCCAGAGTTCAAACGTCGAGCCTTCGCACGTGCTGCGGGTACGCTCAAATCACCGGAACCGAAGACCGGTGACGACAAAGAGAAGACATCCGACGATAACGATGAAAACAAGCCCCTAAATGGTGGGGAAGTGAAGATATGCGGTGGTTGTATAACGAGAGAGCGCAAAAGAGCTGCACGTAAGAAGGTAAAGAAGGTGGAGGAAGAAGAGTCCTGGCATAACGACGAGGACAAACGTGTGATTGTATTCAACACACAGGAGATCAAGGACTGGCAGCAGCCGTCGACTCAACCACAATCTGATGCAGTCGGAGACCGTCGAGAGCCACCCGTGCCTGAAGGTGCCATGCAGGTTGATGCTCCTATGCGAATTGCGTGCTACTGTAGGCATCAAAATGAGAAGCTTGGGTTTCAAGTTATCTTCACCATCAAAGACTGGACAGGCCAACTGGTTGCTCAGGAGATTACTTCATCCATCATGATCACAGACGACCACAAGACACACAATATGCCTCAGATGCCTGGCCAGATGACCCATGGCATGGATGGCCAAGCTTTCCTCCACAATGGAGCCCTCTTTGGCCCGGGCATGGGCTATACCATGCCTATGGCCGCTTTCAGAGCATCCCACTCGAGCTCTGACTTGCAGAATCTTCAGCAAACCTTCCCGCTTCAGTATCATACTCCAGCAACGCTGAACGTTAATCAACCTCAACAGGGCGTTTCGACAGCCCTAACGCCTCGTGGCTTGTCACGGCAAGCTTCGCCATCCGAGTCGTTCGGACCGAGTAGCAAGAAGAGAAAAGCGAGTGGATCTGGTAAAATTCCAAGCGGACTTGCTATGACGAGGCTTGAGACGGCCCACCCATTTGCGGGCCAGGTTATGCCACCCTTCAACGCGCCTAGTGGAAACTTCGCGCCATCACAAGATCCTACATTTAGTCATACTCCCTCCTCTGGGGCCCCCCCCCTTCAGTTCAACACGGGACCTCCGACACCAAACAGCAATGACCAACAGATGTTCTTCACGAACAACGACAGGGCGCAGAGTGTCGACAACTTGGCGATGCAGCAACTCTACTCAGCGCCGGCATCAGCTCTACCAAGTCGCGCTCCCAGCCCGAATAGCTTGCGGAATGTTCAAGCCTACCAGCAACAACATGCGCAACTTGCACAAGCCGTGGCTAGCGGTATCTACGGAATGCCATTGACTTTGAATCCCCATCGTCCGCCCACGATTCACAAGATGATTCCTAATGAGGGACCTAAGGCAGGTGGCATTGAAGTGACTTGTCTCGGAAGCGGGTTTTGCCAAGGTTTGGAAGTCATGTTTGGAGAAGTGAAGGCTACAACGACCACTTTCTGGGGTGAAACGTCACTAGTTTGCCTCCTACCTCCGGCGACGACTGCCGGCACTGTACCAGTCACCTTTAAGCATCAGCACCAGCAGCAGCTTCAGCCTTACCCTACACTTCCCATTTCAAAGCAGCAAGCTTTCTTTAAGTATGTGGACGATGACGAGCAACAGATCATTCGGACTGCGCTTTCAGTACTGGGCCACAAAATGACTGGCCGAATGGAAGACGTGAGAGACTTGGCCCGGAGGATAGTTGGCGATGGCCCATCCTCTTGGGGAGGCGCAAGTTCTCAGGCGTCAGCAAGCACTGGACAGCCCCCAGTATCAGGGTTCAGTGCTGCCACCTTTGGTGTTGATGTCGAAGTTACCTTGCTGAAGATCCTCGACCTTATTGACTTGGATGACAGTTCCCGTGTTCCACGTTTCAACATGAAGCGTGCTTCTGGCCAAACGATGCTGCATCTCGGATGTGCACTGGGACTGAATCGCTTCGTTGCAGCTCTTCTTGCTAGAGGAGCGAACCCAGAGCCTCGCGACAATGGTGGATATACACCTATGCATTTCGCAGCCTTGCACAGCCATCCGCAAATAGTGAAGCGGCTCATGCTCTGTGGAGCAGATCCTTCATGGAGAACTCTGCAAGGTTATACTGCTTCCGACCTTTGCTCCGATGAGGAGACGCTTCGCTCAACTCGTCGTGTAGAGCACCACAGCCGCAGACGAAGCGCTGGATCACTTCGTAGCAAGTCTAGTAGCGCTGGGTCTCTGCAATCCCTTTGGGAGCCTCCCACAGCGGCTCTTTCCGAGATGACGTTGGCGCCTTTGAGCGATAAAACTGACTCACACTCTGACCCTGAAGAAGCAGTGGCTGATGACGCAGGGTTTTGGATGAGACCAAGACGCAGAAGCGTCGTGGCACCAGCCGCAAAGGATGTCGGTGTTTCAGAGAATGTGCTTGCTGTGCGAGAGGCAGATTCTGTAGTGGCAGGACTTGCTAATCCGGCAGCAGCCATGGCCGCCTTCCGCGAGCACTTCACAACCCAGATGCAGCATCTTCAACAATCAATGCAGCAGCTGAACTTGCCGCAGATGCCAAACCTGCCAAACATGCAGAATTATCAGGCGTACTTGCCAACTGCACCAATGGTGCGGCGCATTAGCAATTTGGTGCCACATATTGGCAACAAGACCAATGAAGCGGAACAAGCACCCAAGGAGGCAGACTCCAAATGGTGGGATTTGTTTTCCGCGTCCTCGCCTCCAGCTTACGAGGATATCTATCCTCATGGCGATCTCGTTACCAAGAGGGCTTCCGCAGAACGAGCAGCAACGGACGCCGTTGCAGACAACAAATGTGCTACGCTCTTTGATCATGCTGGCCAGATTGCTGGGCCAAGCACATCGACTCGAGCGGCATCCAAGGTTGCCGATGTGTCCTTAAATGACATGGAGCTCGAGATCTCAGAAGAGGAGCAAGTACAGCTTCATCTGGCCAACACAATAAAGGTCCGATTCCGCAGTGATCGTAAACTGTTCTTCATCTGGGTAAACCGCACTTCCTTCTCCCGCAGTTCCAAGAGAAAAACTAACCATGCATAGATACCAATTCTTGTCATCATTGTTGGTGCCATGCTGTACAATCGGCTGCCTCAACTTTGGGCTGATGGGACACAGCTTGTTTCTTCCTTCGCTCGTTGGCGTGCGGGCCGTAATGTAGAATCGGCTTGAGGGAGTGGGCAGTACTTATTCTTACAGTGTCATGCTGCTCAAGCGAATTTGGCTCAGTAATGTAATCCTGGATTGGTTGGCGCATATTCTGGCTTTTACCAGCCACAAAGGCGTTATGAGGACAGCAACTATGATGAAATATTCCATATTGCCCTTGCGGTGGGCGTTGTTTTGGTAGTCACAAGGCAGATAGGGGGAAAGCTTAGTAGACACTTTCATTTGTACTAGAATAAAGACTGGAGATGTGCCTATATAATGCATGTGTAATGCTGGCTTATCACACTTGATTCCTAATCTTTATTGCACCGAGACACCAGGAAGAATGTTACCCTTCTTATGTCTCATTCGCCATCCCAATCGCTGTTACCTCAAACTGCGTCCTACTCAGCCTCGAAACCCGCAGAATGGGCAAAGCCATCCTTGACCACTATACCTCCCCCACCTACTGGCTTGCAACATCACCTCTAGATCATCTTAAATAACCACAATGTCACGTGACAACATCCGGAGGAAGATTCCACGTCATTTTTTCGACCCAGGTATTGGCCTGATGGTATAAGAAATGGCACTAGTCGCATTTTGCCTAAAACTTGAACTCAGCAGTTAAAAATGCGGTTGAGAAACCGCCTTAAGGAGCATAAGGGAGCTTACCTTTAGCGATAGTGAGAGAGAGAGGCCTATTCGCGATGTCATTGCAAAAACGAAGGCAGACTTTAGAGAAGGTTCTACGAACGGTATGGAAAAAGGAATAGCCGATCTGTTATTGCGAAGATTCTGGAGATGAAGCAGGCCAGTAAGAATGAACACGTAAGCACATAGACACAACATAGACATCAAATATAAATTATTATACTATCTTAGACGATTTCTCCATCGCATACTAATCAGATTAGTGGTAGTCCTTTCGTCACCGCAATAAGGTTTGCCCTCGGGCTCATATGCCACACTTAGTAGCTATGCTTCAAAGATGTTCACCAAGCTTGTGCCGTTTTCACTGGTTAAGCGATCTTGTCAGATCGAGATCCCTCCTACCGCTTCTGTAATTGTGGTGAATCAACTGGTGTTAAACCATCGCGAACACGTTGAGCAGCAGCAACAGCGAGTCTGTCAGCCGCTTCATTTCCAGGATCATTGCTGTGTCCCTTGATCCAGTTCAGCACTGTGATTGACTTGGCATCCTGTCGCGCGCGAATCTTTGCAAGTATGGTTTTGACAAGGTCCTTGTTCATTACCGGCTTCCCTTGCGAAGTCTTCCATTCGTTCCTTTCCCAGCTCTTGAACCAGATAGTAACGCAGTTGATGCTGTAGCTGCTGTCCGTGTATATGGTCACAGCATGATCCACTGGAGCAATTTCCAAGGCACGAAGAATGGCTGTTAACTCCGCTCGTTGGTTGGTTTGCACTCCACCCGCAAGTGGTTCAGACAAGTTTCTAGCTTTATTAGCCTCGTTCCGTAGCAATGCAAAGCCGTAGACCGAGAAGTATATTGCATACCTTTTATCGCCCTCTGCGAAGAACACTCCCACGCCTGCTGTAGCACCCTTCTGTCCGTTACCCAAAGCACTACCGTCCGTATAAATTTTCAGTGGATCTTTCGGTGCTGTCATCTGCTTGGGCCCTTCAGGCCTCAAGACTGTCGTTGCAATGATCTCCGAAGAAGCCTCTTCCTCATCGTTTGACCCTTTACGAGTTCGCTTCGTAGGAGGCTCGTCCTCGGCTGTTTGTACATTCGTGGTACGTGGCGGCAATTGTCCTCCGGATTTCACGAAGGCCTCAGCTTCCGCTCTGGTTGCGAACTTCTTGTACTTCGGGTTCTTCACGCCCACAATCTGCTGCTGCGCATCGTCCCATGAAGTATATACACCGATCTCCCTGCCACTGGCGACACCATAAAATCGAGCCGAGTCGGCTGGGGAATTGGTCGCAGAGGATGCTGTCTGACGACCGGCAACAAAGTCTTCGGCCTCTTTTTGCGAGGGAAAGGATTTGTCTACTTGAAATCAGCACGCGGTGCTAACTGCATAAGTATTTTCATACGCACATGCTGCCCCCTTAAAGCCGGTGATGCTCGCTTTGCAAGTGTCCCAGTCCTTGAAAACGCCAGTAGAGTGCCCAGCCCGAACCGCATAGAACTTAGGCCCATCACGCTTTCTCTTGCCGGACATCGAAAGAGATGGTGCAGTTGATCCGCCCATAGTGAAAACTGCTATTAGGTGTTGTGAGATTGATTTAAGTTGAGAATGATGGCTGAATCGAGCCAACCAGGTATGCGGACAAGTAATCGTAGCAAAAGGCACTAATCGAAAGATCCAGGGACGCACGTCGCGAGATAGCAAAGACGTCAGCAAAAAACGGGAGATCGTTGTAGAATGGCTATGTGTTCTTTAATCGGTTTCTGAGGCGTCGTTCATGAGGTAGGGTGTAATAAAGAGACTACAAGTCCTTGTGTGTTTGATCTCACTTCGTGGTGCAAGGAACATTCGCTAAAGATGGAAACAAACGCTGGAGATTAGGTTCCCTCAAAGAACCGAGAGTCCTTAGACGAGCGTCAGGAAAAAGCTACACAACCTCAGTTCAGGTCTGGGAGGTGTAGCTGTGTCTGGCAGCTTTGTTCCTGTTGAGGTGCTGCTGCACAACATCAGCCTTCTTTCCAGCCTTGCGAGACAGTCGAGGTCTCAGAAAACTGACAACGGTCGGCCTTCAATAGCAAAAGTTAACAGCCATTGCTCTGTAGAACCTGGTTGTCAATAATCACACATTAACGATTGTTATACTACGGGCAGAAGAAATGGTGCTGATGATAGATATTATGCTTGAGTGGCAGAATCCACAATGTAATTTTCATTACCTTTGACCGGCGCTCCTTTTGACGCTTCCCAAGCTAGTAAGGACCAATTGAGCTCTTTGCGCCAGAAAAGTCCATGGCCAAGTCCGGAAGACGTACGGTCTTCAACCGTACCACTGGAGGCTGTGTCGCTCTCGCCACACAGTCCTCCTGTTTTGGGCATGCGCCTGCCGAAGACCACCCTTCCGAACCTGGAATGAAGCAATGCCATGGAACACATCACGCAAGGCTCATGGGTGAGATAGATGTCAAGATTGTGGCATAGATAGCCACCAGCCGGAGCCGCCTCACCTACGAAAACCGCCTCTTCTTGTGGAAGAAGCGGACTGTCAAGAAACAGGCTGCTTTCCATCATTTCCAGCGTCGACGTATCCGTTGAAGCTACTCGGCGCTCAGCTTCTTTGAGCTTCTGAGCAACCATGGAGATGGCACGCAGAGTGGCGTGCGCCATGACATTTCCAGTGCTGCTTTGTCTTCCGCCTACCCAGCGTGCATCAGCAGCTAGTGCCAGAACATTAGACGTTCCTCCAGATCTGAAGGTAACGACAGCCCCGATGCACTCGCCCAGGCCAGAATCGGCACCACTCAGGGCAACTTCGTCTGCCATCATTATCCACCTGTCCAGATCTCCAATTATTTCCTTCTCCGCGCGCTCGACAATGCTTGGGTGGGGACCGAAAGGGTTGTGCTTCTTGTAAATCGTTGGCCAGTGTGATGCGGACCACTGAGTGGCTTGCGGCTGCGATGTGGGTGCAAGCAGCGGCACAGAAGTCGTCCATGTCGGCGGCTTTTGGTCTTCGGAGAGAACGAGAGCGCGGCGAAGATATCCCTCGAGTTCTGTCAAGACGATAGAGTCAACAGGTCCCGCCAACAGAAAGAGATACCCAGAGCCCTGCTCATAGGTGCTTTTCTCTGCCGCAAATCTTTCCGCGACGGTAGCCGGTAAGTCACTTTGCTTGACGAACCTTCGAACATGCTGAAGGTCAATGTGCGTATTATCAACTAGGGGGCGCAATGCGCTGGGTGTGTTAGTGAACATATAGGTAAATGCGAAGTCGGGCTGTGCTTACACCAGGGTTGGATTCGCAGACTTCACAGGCACGACAGTAACATAAACGTCGATGACAGCATTCTCAGCCTTCAGTTCTAGGACGGTCTTTAAAGGTGTAAGAGTCAAGGAGTCTTCAACCTCATTGTGAAGACGTGCGGCGTTCACGATGCTGCCGGAGCCGACTCCACAAGAGGTGCGGATCTCTTGAGTATCGTCTCTCATGACATTTTACTTTTAGCTGGGCTTGAATCCGGCGAGAGATGCAAGAGTACTACGCTGAGCACTTCTATATTTGATCTTTGGTACTCCGTATGTCTCGGCGTGTGGACGTCGAGTCGCGGCGACTTTCTGAGTGGAGGGCGGCCAAAAAAATTGGCTGGATCCACCAAGGTTGCAATCCCACAAAAGATATCGGCCGCACCTGGTCGGCTGCTCTTGCAGATACATCCGTTCCGTGGACGGCTGCACTCCTGGCCACAATAAACAGCAACTCTACGTTCTCAAAAGTCTAGAATGCATAAAATATAGTGAATTATTGGCAGCTTGGAAGATGGCAGTGTGCCGTGGGTGTTTTCCCAATATTCAGAAGACTACTCCTTGAACCGCCGGTGGAATTGTTACATTTGTTTACCGAATGATACGAGAGTTCTCAAAGCCGACATATCCATCTGAAGTTAAGCTTGGCCAAACAGGTACCTTGGGAGAAATATCTTGGGAAATGTCACACTTATTTGTGACCTGTCCACGGAGGTTACACTTGACATTAATACCTAGTAACCAGATTTTCAAGTAGCACTTATGACGCCTTCGGCCATGGCCAGAATTACTACACCTTCCCAGGATGAAAATAACTATGGAACATACATGACAATAAGAGTGTGATTGTGTGATTGCGAGACATGCGAAGGCCAATGGTACTAACTACTCGGCACACTCGAAGTTTATAGGAAGCGGGAGTGAAGCCGATATGCCGCTTTACTACATACCCCCTTTGTGGACAAACAGTTTCTGTACTCCGTACTTCCTATTGTAAGCATTCAGAGGCCACAAAAGCCACTTGTGGTGTGTGCCTCCTCAAAAGATGTGTGCAGTGAAAGTTGTTCGATGCAGTGGAAGTCACGACAGATCGAGCAAGTATTGTTTTTGTTGCGGTGCGGCATTGTATACGATACACTTATACTCGGCGTGGCTGTTTGTTGACGCTAGATGTTGACGCAGGCCCTCGCCAATCGGTCTCACCACGAGGCGGCCGAGCCATCATAGAAATCGCCCAATTCGCTGGGTTGATGCCGCACTAGGATCCGCCAGCCGCCACCAGAACACGTACCAAGCTCGCTGGGCGGCCGGGAAGAAGGCGCCGAAGTCCACTTGGGGACACATTAGCAAACTTAGCACTACCTTAGGCGCTGCTGGCCTGATGCAGAACCCTGTACAGAACCATCGGCTGGGACCACAATTGTCTTATCGCTGTGATAGTTGTGAATTCAAGTATCCCTCCCTCCCAGTCTTTTCGAGTTCTTTCTTCAACCATTTCCATATACCTATTCTCCATACCTTTACGTGCGTCTTTGACCCCGACTCGATTCCAGGCTTCTTCGAGCTCATTTGTTGGCACCGTTGAGATAGATCTTCAACATTTCGTGCTCTGCAAGTTAGCCACAGCGATACCGCCCATCGACGTAACCACACAACGCACATATTAGTGTGGACCTTGCGTTCCACCGTCTTGGTCTGCGTGAACAACAGCTCAACTCGCAAAGCTTCAACAACTTCTCACCTTACTTAACAAGGTGTTATCGAGCCCAAGAAGATTAATAATTATTTGGTGCACAAGGCGAGTCATCTTGTTGACATCGTACAACAACGTAAACAGGGCGCAATCTCCTTAACATTTACACTGTTCAGCACTGATGCCACACTCAACGCCTCCCACCTCAGACAGATCACAGGACAACGGTGAGTCTAACTTGCCCTTCGTCTCACGAACTTTTACTAACTCTCTCCAGACGCTAATGGACATCACTTTAATGTGCCATCGATCCGCAAGGCCGCAATCGTGAGCAGCGCCGCCGCCGCTGAAAAGGCCTCTGAGAGCCAATCGTCTTCATCAAGCCCAGAAAGCGTGGCCCATCGAGACTCTCTTCTTCCGCCGCCAAATAGCACAGTTGCCCATGCGTTACAGTCTATCACGAATGGAAACCACAGCTCGTCACACCATGCAGGTTTCGCTAATGAAGCCTCGCCAAGTGCCGCGTCAACTGCACCAAATAGTCCTCATTTGTGAGTCTTGTACTTCGTGATGACTGAGCTGTTGTGAACTAACTTTGCATCCTTAGAATGCCATTGAAATCTTCAGGAACCAGCACGCCTAGAACACGAAACCCACCGACAACATTGAACGTGCCTGGCATGACAAGCTCAAGAGTTTCCCCAGACGGTCGCATCGCTGATCAGGATGTTGGTTCCAAACTTGTGATTATCATGGTTGGACTCCCAGCACGCGGAAAATCTTATATCACCAAGAAGATGGTGCGCTATTTGAGGTGGCAGCAACACAATGCCGAGATCTTCAACGTCGGTAACAAAAGGCGCAAAGCTGCGGGTGCCGATCCAGTAACCTCTGAGCATTGCGAGACTCACGCAGCACACGGGCGCAGAAGAACCTTAAGCACCTTGGGGGACATCTCCAAACTCAAAGGTGGTGCTAAAGATGGGCCAGAACACGCAGCGCACATCCTACTGAACGGAGCTCCTCCGGAAGATAAAGATGAGAAATTCCTTGGAAAGCCTGCATTAGATGACAAGGCGCCGGCAGATTCCAACGAACCTATGGAGCAGAATGCAGAGTTCTTCGATCCAAAGAACGAGGAGGCATCACGTATCCGCGAGAAAGTTGCTCTCGAGACGTTGGATGAGCTACTCGATTACTTGCTGTCGGGAGGTGGTTCGGTCGGCATATTGGACGCAACCAACAGCACGGTAGAGCGTCGTCAGCTGTTATATGACCACATCAAGAAGCGTGAGCCAAAGCTGGGCATCGTCTTCATTGAGAGCGTATGCGAAGACAAGGAGGTAGGAAAAACCATCCACCCTGTTATAAAATTTGTGATATTAACACGGTCATAGATTTTGGAGGCAAATATGCGCCTCAAGCTCTCCGGTCCGGATTACATAGGCAAGGATCCCGTAAAGTCGCTGGAGGATTTCCGCAAAAGAGTGGCTGCCTATGAGGGAGCATACGTCCCTCTTGGTGCTTATGAAGAGACAAATGATTTTCCATATATCAAGGTGCGTCCGCAGGTACACGGTTGGCAGTCAAGATGCTAACTTTCTCAGATGATCGATGTCGGGCGTAAAATGGTCACCTACCAGTGCAAAAGCTTTCTTACAAGTAATCTTGCGCATTATCTCAACACATTCAACCTCGCGCCTAGACAAATATGGATTACAAGACACGGCCAATCATGCGACAACTTGGTGGGCAAGCTTGGAGGCGACTCCGATGTCACCGCAGAAGGGAGAACCTACGCCAGAGTTCTATACAATTTTGTCACGAAGAAGAGACAAGAGTGGTTGCTCGACCAGAAGCATAAGATACTGTCCTCTACCTTTCCTCCTCAACCTGGAGACAACACACCTCCTTATCCTGAGCAGAGGCTTGGTGAGCTCGACCAAAAGAACTTCTGTGTTTGGACATCGCGCTTACATAGGTCGATCTCCACTGCTGCAGACTTCATGGAAGACGAGGACTACGACGTGAAGCACTGGGCCGACCTGAACGAGCTTAATGCTGGTGACTTTGAGGGTTCGACCTACGAGGCTATCCAGAGAGACCACCCAGATGAATATCGCAAACGCTCGGAAAACAAGCTCACCTACAAGTATCCAGGTGTAGGAGGAGAAGGCTATCTGCAAGTGATCGCTCGACTTCGCGACATGGTTAGGGAGATGGAAAGGATCAAGGACCATATCCTGGTCATTGGTCATCGGTCCATCTGCCGCGTCTTGTTGGCCTACTTCATGAACATTGAGCGCGAGAAGGTGGCTGAGTTGAACGTGCCTCTTGGCGACCTCTTTGTCATTGAGCCAAAGCCATACGGTCACGAGACACATGCATACCGATACAATGTGGAGAGGGAGACCTTCGACGAGTTGCTAGACTGGAAGCCGGAGCAGGAGACTGAGAAGGGCAATTAGACGGCGTCGAGCAGCAGTTCTAGCCGGATGGAGAAAGTGATCATAAATAGATAGATATAGACTGGGTGGGCGTTTTGAAGGGTTTGCCACTGGCTTGAGCGATTGTCGCATTCAGAGGCGCGGGAATCGTTCAGCAAATTATGCTACATAGCGGTAGATTAGGTTTAGGTGCGCCTGATACCTAACACGTGATCTCATCTAAAGTCAACCTGCCTTCTTAATCAGTTTTTCGTTCCGTTTTCATCCATATCCAGTAAAATCATATTGGTGGATGTGTTTTACCGTAGAATGGTCGGAATACCAAATAACAAATCAATTAGATGTTGCAGTTACTCCATAATTGGCCATGAAATATGCCCATCATTTTTGACGCGTTCGTGCACGAATATGCTGACGGCATATGAAGAGAGGGCATACAGAAATATCGGGCGTCTTCATCACACATGTATTCATTCGTACATTAGTAATGTGGTATGCGTTACATGGGGACCTTCTGATTTAGAGCACAAACAATCAAATGCACGCGTTTCTCATATCTCTAATATACTCTCTTATGTGATAAATTCCATATATTGTTCTCCCCAGGACATTAGATGTAAGCATTAAAATTGATCATTTTGACATTGTTGTGAAGCGACATTTGTGGCAACAATGTTATAAAGTGAGCACATTCGTCACACTTCTGCATACAGATATTGAGCAATGCTTACTTCACAGAACACTTTGCGGTCAGTGTATTTTCTACCTTTGTTTCGTATTGTACGCTGGTGTCATAAGGTCCACCATCGATGTGCATTTATTTCTCCAATAAATGAGCTCATATTTTAAATATGATTCGTGAGCACTATATATTATATTTATTTAAATCACGTTGACGCGCCAAATTGGATATGCATTTTGCGTCCTAATATTTTTGCTCTGTATAACAACCATTTATTCACGCGAGGAGCGCTATAGGGAGGCATAATGCTCCAATTGAAATACGGCTGTTTTTGCTCGTTCATTGAAGTCAAGATCAAAGTCAGGATCATCGCGGTTCTGTATGCTCTTACTTCTTAAGATCTTGAGCTTCAACAAGTATCCTGTTTCGATGAGCTCTCGCGCTATTTCAGCGGCAGCTTTGCGATCATCATCGTTGTCAGGCCATGTCAAGTTATTCACCAGATGGCATACTCCTTTTCTCAACTCCGCCGATGAATGATCAAGGGAGTCTAATACCAATTTCAACAGTTCGGCGTGCCGCATGATGGCTTGTCTGTGACGCGGGACGCTCGCGGCAATATGGGCGAGAATGTATGCAACGGGTTCCGCGATCTGCGGCGAAACCCTGGCTGCGTCTACAACGGCTACATTGGCCACCATATCATTGCGGTGAAGACTTGGCTTTGGCCTGAGCTTATCAGTCAACATCTCAAAGAGATGGTCCTCGCCGTAAGTTTTGAAGAGGAAGTCTATCATGTCGGTGTTCGCTGGTGTGGCCGTGTCGCTGAAACCGCCAATGATATTACGCAGAAACTCTAAACTTTGCTCCTGGCAGCCAATGTCCGACTCGCTCGTTCTACCATGGTAAGGATTTAAGTGCTGTGTCGAAGGCGGGAAGGTTTGAGGGAGATGTAGCCGTGCGCTGCCATTGTGTTCGTCCATTGCTTGTGCATTCTGATCAACATGTGGCTGTTGGGTAACATCATCCATGCTCTCCATCATGACATCATTGTCCTCGTTGGCATCTTCCAAAGAATCCTCAGACGGAGTTGTACTATCACTTTTGTCTTCAGATATGAGCTGAAGGAGCCAGTCTTGGCCGAGCTCTTGGAGACAGCTCTTCTTCGTCTCGTTGTCCGCACAGTGAATGAAAGCCTTTAAAGCCCACAAGGCATTAAACCTGAGCCTGATATCCTTGGAATGAGCATGGTTGCAAAGCAGCCGTAATATTCCAGCGTCGGCAAATGTCTATACCTGTCAGTATTCAAAGATTTAGGGGGACAGTGTGAACTTGCCTGGCGCATGGGACTCAAGTCCATAACGAGGTTGCAGAGAGCAGCTGTGGCGGCAATTTGAACCTCTATATCTTTGTGTTGTAATAGAGCGAGCAGAGGAACAGCAACTCCGTAGTCCACAAGAGACGTTCTTAATGTGCTGATAGATCTCGACAAATGCCGCACGATAGCACAAGCAGGGGCCAGCACAGAAACAGTATTGTTCCCATACTCCGGGCATGGGACGATTGTTGCAGACCTACCACTTCCAATGTGAAGTGACTGTCGGCTCTCGCCCTTCATTGATGGTAAATCGGGTATTGGCTTCAAAGACTCCATTACAAATGGCATAGCGCCCTCGGCCACGACCAGCTTCCGATACTCCTCCTTGCTAGGAGTGATCGCAGCAATCGCTTTTAGAGCGCCTTCTCTGACCTTTCTTTTGTGTACAACAGGCAGGAGTAATGATGTTGGTTGCGGTGCCGAGCGTTGTTTCGAATCCATTGACCAAGGTGTAGGTGACCATATTTGGTGTTCCAAGTTTTGGCCTGGCTCGTAGGAGGCTTTGAGCAGCTTGCATAGCTTTGGAATCGCATCAGCGTTGAATGCGGCTTCCTGCAAATATTCATCGTCGGTTATTAACTTAGCGAGCACAATGGAACTCTGCTCCTGTAGGAACCGTAACCACGTGTGGTCATTGCCACAGATTTCGGTGGAGGTAGTAAGACCTTCATCAATTAAGCTGACCAGCAATGGAACGATCAATGTCCCAAGGTCATTTTGTCGATACGGCGCCGTCATTCCAGCTCTGTGAAGTTGTACCAAAAGATGTGCAGATACCAACCGTAGCGGCCCACCAGAGTTTCTAGTAAGCCACATGAGATATGCTATTAGAGGACTTTCCGTGACACCGTAGGAGCTCGCATGTGGAGAATCAGGCGACGTTTCAAAGGAGGAGAAAGGCTGCGAAGGATTGCGTTCATTTTGGCCTCCCAATGGCGGAAACGCAGATAACTGTGCGGATATTTGTGGGATGAACGGACTTGTTGCTTGCGGGACCAGGTGATCGATCAGATTGAGGCATCTATCAGCCTGAATGGTGTGACTCCTCGAGCCATGGTCGTATGACGAAGGGGCCGCAGAAGGAAGTGTTTCGAGCAGGGTTTCAGAATAAGCCAGTTCAGACGCCCAGTGACGGGAGTTCTCTACAATGGCAGCCAATGCTTCCAGGGTCCCAAAGGTATCCGTACTCTGACTGGAAGGCAGCTCGGCAACTGTCAACATTCGAGGGCTAGCCAGAGCAGATCTGGGCAGAGCCATCCCTTGGGCAAAGATCGATCGTGCGAGTCTGTTCGCAAGTGCCTCAAGCACTCCGCTTCGAGCCAATCTCTCTCTGTGACGCTCATGGCTGCAGAGTCTCGCAATAAGAGATTCCGCGACTAAGGCTTGCTGCTGAACGGCTCCTGCAGTATCTGACTCCTGGCGTAGAATGGAACACAGTGCTTCTGCGCTTTCTTCCGAAAACACTGCATCACTTAAAATGGTTCCGTTATCCCCCCCGGTTATTAAGAGAACCAGCGTTGCATCTGCCATAGCAGACAGACTTCGGAGGGCAGCCAAGACTATGAGAGGAGAATTGAACCGAGGGCACAGATTTGAGAGCATCGCAGGCAGTACCATGGTGGTAGCTATCGGCGGAAAATAGGCAAGTCCTCCTAGGCACTGTTAACAACGGGGTCCTGATGTAATTTGACAGTGCGGCGCTTGGGCGCCGGTTTTTGCGTACCACTTGCCAAACTGCCCAGCACAGCGAGCGCTTGCAATTTGATGCATTCATTCTCAGTATCGTCCCCAGTGTGTTCGTGTCCTTGTATTTGTGCCGTTGTCAGTCTTTCTGAGCTTGCGGCAATAGCGACATGTTCGAGGACCCCCAGTTCAACCCACATGCGCTTATTTTGCGGTCGGCCGATCACTTCATTCTTTAATGTCTTCAGAGCTGCAATGAGTTGCTTGTGCGAGCTGGGCTGTTGCAGTTGCTCCAGAATCGCTGCACTTGAGGGGTCAGTCATTTTGGTGGTTCAAGCAAGCAGCTTCGCATGCAAAGTGGTTGTCGATGAAATATAACAGCCGCCAACAAGCAAGACAACGTCTTCGAATTTTCGAGGTTTGCGATGCTGGAGAAGTTGGGTCCTGTCGTTGGGGTGCGCGACAACCTAGTAGAAGGGGCTCAGTTCTCGATGGACGTGCTCGGAAACAGGCAATATATTGGTTGCGCAAGAGTGTATCTGCCACTCAAGAAGATGATGAGAGAGCAAAGGCAAGAATATAGCCTGTCTGAGAGCGAAAGGGTTGTGGTATGACAGTGGGATTGGAAAAAGATCTGGTACGCTGTAGACGCAGTTCTTATCGAGCGTTCGACGATGGATAAGGACAAGCAAGGTACGCAATGGAGGACAGCACAATGCGGAGGCGGGTCTTTCAGAAAATGAAGAGTCTGGAACACTGGAACGCAGGAACGAGGGTAATGTGAAACTTAGCTTCACATCTGTTCAGAGACCAGATAAATCATACTTAGATATCACACTGTCTGAACAAGCATAGAGATGTAGAGGGCTTGATGCATGAATTTGAAGCTGCTGGCCTTTGGTTATGGTGGTTGTCGGCGCATATGAATGGCGAGTTGTTGCAGCTTGAACTACGGTGCGGTCTCCAAACGCTTGGGCGAGGCTCAGAAACGTGGTAGGTACCCCACTACGAACTTCGGCTGTGAGCGCCGGATTGTCCCAATTAGGCGTCAAAATTTACCCTACACCATCATCCAAAGCTACTCTTTGCTTGCTATTCTCATGCAGACTGTCGACTTCCTCTTTGAACAACTCCATCGTCAACCTCAATTCCGCCTTAGCATCAGATGCCCTGCACAGTTTCTTGCTAGCAGTTAGCGAGTTCAAACATTTACATCAAGATCGTGTCCTGGCGCATGCCGCACGAGATAAATGTTTATTTCATAAATCGGAACTTCAATCAACTCCACTACCATCCGTAGTTTCTGTGCCGAGGAAATGTGCTACTCAAGGCGTCCCTCACTCAGCTGGCACTAGATCTTATAAAAGAGGAAGTTGATAAGGAATAATGCTCGCTGCGACGACAGCATCAAAGACCACCACAACGACACGTAATGATAACGGCACTGACGGCTTTACGAGAAATGGCAACCATAAACCAGCCATGCATTCCCCCCCCCATAGGTCCGTAATGGCTCATGGCCTAATGTCAAGCATGGCCGAAGCAGGGGCTCCGATCAGAGAGCCTCACCAGACGGCGCCACCACCATGTGGCCCCAACTACCATGATGCAGCGACGCAGTACAGCGCATCAAACTCCTCGGACGGCACAGTAGCCACTGCTTCGTCTCAATACAGTGCACCCCAAGCAGCAATATATGGTGGTGACGAAGAACCGGAGATCGCACGAACAACACGACACGCTTACGATGACAAAGTCGAGGTCTCTAAGCAGCAGGTCTCGTCACCCAGTATTAAACGTCGCCAGCCTGCTACTTATACAGGACCTCAGGAGACTCCACAGATACCTGGAGCTTCTCCGTCCAAAAGACCGAGGACCGCGAAGGGAGATCCCAAGGTACTCCCACAGCGGTATGAGCTTTGTGACGTCAAAGATATCGTTATTCTCATAGCAAACATGATTGCAGAGTTGATCGAAACTAATGATAACCTCCCTTTACGAGACATTGTGCTTACCAGATTTCACTCCCGGTTCGTAATACACCTCTTCACGAGAGTTGGCTTGTTACTGACACGCTTATAGGACATCTCCTGGCATCTCTGTTATAGACTATTTACAAAGACTTGCGAAACATGCCGCCTTGACTCCACCTCTACTCTTGTCCATGGTTTACTATATCGATCTCTTATGCTCGATGTATCCCGCATTCACCATCACAAGTCTGACGGTACACCGTTTCCTCATCACTGCAGCAACTGTGGCGGCCAAAGGACTGTCTGATTCATTCTGGAACAATACAACTTACGCGCGGGTCGGTGGTGTTAAGCTCGAGGAGCTTGGGTTGCTTGAGCTTGAGTTCTTGCATCGGGTAGACTGGAGAATAGTGCCAAATCCGGAGGTGTTAGTGGACTACTACCATGGTCTTGTCAGCAGAACAAGCGAGTACAAGATAGAACCTGGTAACCGAGTCGGCACAGTCGTTAGCAAAGTAGTGGGGCTTCATTCGTCGGAGACAGATGAAAGCACACAGTCCAGCGCGACACCAACCAACCCGGAGAAGTACCTCCCCACGCACAGCAGCTGGGATAATTGGATGAAAGATGTTGCAGAGAACTCCACAGGTGGCTTCAAGGCGAAGGAGGGCGGGTGATACGGCCTCGAACTACAAGGATATAGATATAGCGACGAACTTTCGGTGGAACGGCGAAACGGAATACACCGAAGTGTGAAAATAGATTTACGGCCACGGCCGTACCTGGTATTAGTATGCCTGTGTGGAATGTATTAGGACAGGCGTGGTGTTCAAGCGGCGCTGGCGCTCGGGCTGTTTTTTGGGCGAAAGTATATAGGCATAATGTTCATTACTCAGCCAGTATTATGTTCCGAATGTTACAAGCAGGTAAGACAATTTAGAGATCAGTGCTCTCGCATTCAAATGTAGGCAATGCTATCGGAAACATGCGTCTAGACTTAATGGCCTGACGGTCCACAGAAGGCCGCCATATAGCTGAAGACTTCTTTTGTGTTCATCGTGCGCATACGCAGCTAACTTAGTGCTCCATCTTGTCCTCAGCTGGAGCGACAAAGTCATCGTCCTCCTCCTCGTCATCGTCCTCTGGAACCTGCTCGGCTGCCTTGGCGAAGTCGATTTGGCGTCCGCGAGTGCGTCTACCATCGGTAATGATGTTGCTGACATCAATCTCCTCCATGTTGTCCTCATCAACATCGTCGGCTAAGTACGTTAATAGATGCAATCGACTTTACAGGAATGGAGCATATATTACCAACTGGTGCAGTCTATATGAATGTTAGCGCTGTCTGTTGAGCCTATGTGCGGTTGCGTTACCTCGTCAACCTCATCTTCGCTGGAGTCCTCCTCGTCGTCGTCACCAGCCTCGTCCATGCTGACGTCCTGAACTGTCTCCTTTCCCTTGCCCTTATCGCTGGCGTTCTGAGCGCTGTTGTCCTGGCCTGGAGTGGTGGTGTTTGCGTTAGACATCTTGACTTTACTCTGTTGAATATCGGTTGTGCTTTAGATCGGTTTGGTGGTGGGATTTGAAAAAGTTTGAAATCGTGGAGGGATGGATCGAGGTGGTATGGTTGCTTGGAATGAGGTTGGCTTGTCCAGTCCGCGGTGTTTACCTGGAGCTGCATGCTACCCGCGACTGAGAGGGGCTGGAACGCGCAAAGCAACCATATCACGTGCACAGATCCGCGTCATTCCATCAAATCAGAATGGCCATAATTCGCAGCCACAGCGCACAGCCACAGGTTACTTGTCAGGCACACTCGCTTCTATCCCTCAAGCGGCCGCTAACGCACCTTCCATTTCAGTATATATTCCTCGCTCGACCCTCAACCTCTTTCCCTTCTCATGTCGATTTTACTTCGTGCGTCCACCCCCCCCCCCCCACCAATATTACCTCTCCAGGTTGGAAAACATTGGGATCTTTTGCTAACAAG